>WNWK01000325.1:0-507500 GCA_009830355.1 Cherax destructor | reverse complement strand
TGAGGGACTGACTACCTCAAACTGCTTCGAGGTTGATAAACTGATAACATCATCTTGACTTCTCTACTTTTGCTGTCTATATTTGTCCCCTCTGAAAATGATAAGACAAATGTGCAACACCTGGATGTTTTTATTATAACGACGTTTCGCCAGCCAGTAGTTTTATCAACTCAATACAATCCAGTTGTCAGCAGTACTGCTACTATCGGCTTAGAAAACCTACATTGTCTCATTACAAGCCTGTTCAGAAACGTGTCCATTTTCTTCAACATATCGGCAGTAGGCTATAAAAATCAACCTTCTATCGAAAAAAAAATCCGTATATTTTCATACCTAGTTAAACTTTTTTTCTTCAGACGTTTTGTTGTGTTTCAGTCCGTATGGAGGCTATCTCGCCGGTATCGAAACTTGGATGAAATGGTGTTTTGCCGATACGTTTCAAGAAAAATTTCACGTTTTACAGCATGCTTTTTATGCGGAAAGATTTTTCTCTGTGTAGATATATATATAGCTTTTGTTTCCGCTGTGTAACCTCTGTGTGGAATAGATTAGCAGCACATTTACGAGGTATCCAGTATTTAAAAACTAAAAAAACAACTGAAAAACGACAAGGTTGGGTAAATGCAGCAGACTGGGAAGCCTGGCTATAACTATCGCCAGCGCTGAGGACATATATCACAGGAGAAGAAATTCGGCAACGCTTTGAGGGAGAATTAAAACTTTATTTATCTTCTTGTTTACAGCTGAACATGAGACTAGGAACGATAACGTTTGTAAGCCTTAACAAGTATTAGTACAAATCAGGTACAAATAATACACAGGTAATCGTATGTAATAAATTAGAACACTTATGAATAAACACACACGAGACAAGAACAACAATTACAACAAAACTACGAAACTGCCATAGTAAAACAAGCGGTTCCTCCCAGATCATCCATCAAGGTTTTAATGGCAAAAATTACAATAACAATAAGATAATCGCTAAATAACAGAGTGTTGAATGAATTGCCAATGAGATGCTAAATTGCAATAACAATAAATAATGGCCCTGATAATAAATAGAGAATCGTGGGCATGGAGGCGGTAAGCAACCGTAGAGGAAGAGAAGGCAGTGTATTTTATGGGAGCCAAACTGACACCAGCCAGGGATTGGGTTATATATAATTATTGGCCGGTGCATATGTAGTTACTCAATTACTGATTATTGTTATTATCTGTCCGTGCCAACTTATTCTTCTTTAGTTGTTATCATGTATGATATTTTTTTTTGACTAAGTTTTTAACCATTTTATGTGTAAATTGAAGTTAATGTTTAGGAAATTCCTTGTTTGTTCTTCGTTTGTTTTTATTGTTTTTGTTGCGCTCTTACTGGAAATGTTCCATCGCCTATAAATCATTCCTTATTCTCTCTCTCTCTCTCTCTCTCTGGCTTGCTCAGAGGGGTCAAGCCCGGCTGCTGAAGTATCTTGTTTCGTCGTTAGCGGACGTTGGATCGAGCCTTCACCACTCGTTGAGCTGAATGACCTCACACGGGTTTAGCGCTTCGCGTAAACATAAGGATAACTGGCTTCCTGACTTCAATGGAGCAACAACACGGGACGCTGGTGAAGGACTCTTGATCCAAGGAGTTGGGGCTATCCTCCCCTTCGTTGATTCAAATTTGATTGCTTCCCGTGTTCCCAGACGTTTATAACCCCTGTGGGTTTTGCTCTTTCCTCACCTTTTCCCCTCACTGTCATGTTCTTCCTTAATTATATCTCACCGTCTTGTTCCTCCCTCGGACGGAGGATCGAGCCTTCACCTTCCACTGAGCTATGTTTTATATATATTTTTAATAAAAGATTATTTGTGCCCTCTCATTCCCTCTTCATTCCTTCTTCATTCCCTCTCCTCCCAGTGTGTTCCTCAATTCATCTCACTCCTTCTTTCCACCTCACTCCCCCACATTCCTCTTCTCTTTCCATTTCACTCCTTCCTATTTATTACCTTATCCCATCACTCTTCATCCCACTCATTGTCTTCACTTCTACATTTCCTCATTTTTTCTCATTCCCTCCTACTCTCCACTCCCCTTTCTTTCTTCACTTCTCCTTAGTAATTCCTCTCTCCACATCCTCATTTCTTTTTCGTTCTCCCTCACTTCTCATTACTTCCTCTTTCCTTCCAACTCTCCATTTCTTTCTCGTTATCTTTCACTATTCCCTAGTTTCTTTCTCGGTCTCTTTCGTTCCTCCCGTGGAGAGAGTGAAGGGTAGTGTGCATGTTTTTTCGTGATTATCAGACTTAGGATCGAGCCTCAATATGTTCTGATTGACCCACACTGGTCTAGCGTTCAATTAAGTTCATTATCTTTTACTATCTTTTACTCTATCGTTCATATAATTTCTTCGGGTAATATTTTGTCCAGGGACAGTACTATGTATTACCAAATATTATTCATATATGTTTTTCAATATACAGTGGACCCCCGGATTTCGTACAACTCCCAACTCGAGCAATTATGTAAGTGTATTTTTGGGGGTCTGAAACGGACTAATCTAATTTACATTTGTCCTTATGGGAACAAATTCGTTCGGTAACGGCACTCGAACAGCCTTCTGGAACGAATTATTGACGAAAACCGGGGTACCACTGTAATATCATAATGCACTTTATTTATCAAAACATGAGTACTTTCACCAGGTGCTGGAGTTTTCTTATATAAGATCGGAGCATTACAGGGTACGACGTTCCAGCAGGTAATGAAGTTTTCTAACACATTTTATTCCCCTGGATGTAACCCGAAGCTGCCGGCTAGCATACAGGTGCCTATTTTTATTACTAGGTGGACAGAGGCAGCGTGGAAATTTGCCCATATATTTATCTGAGCCAGGGATTCGAATCCGCGAATCTTGGGAATGTGAGTGGAATGCTCTCACCAGTGAGCTATGCAGACCTAAATGCAGTAAGCTCTTCTGGAAAGTGGGGAAAAGAGGTACCTTGATGATAGTGATAGTTTCTTTTTCTAAGGAATTAAAGCGACCTTCCCTTTAGATTAAACCTGATTACCCCTTATTCCCCAGGTACTGCATGACTCCTATGAGTTTAACGCTTCCCTGTAAATATATGTTCTAGTTTCCCATAAGCATTAGTTCTACAGTATTTCAGCATCATTCTAGTGTAAAAAAAATTAGCTTCGTTAACCACAGCATTCCTCTGAGAAAAATGTAGTTCTAAGATTTAAATAATAAACCGGTTTATGATAGCTATCTGCTAAACCGCAGTTCCTTCGTCTTATCACCGCTGTCTAATCTGCCGTCATGGCTGCTAATTACAGAGTTCCACAGGGGTCAATACTAGAACCGTTGCTTTTCCTACTGTATATTATTGGCCTCACTGTCTCACATCTGCGGCGTACGTCTCAACGCCTTCCTGATGAAAGAACTCTATACTGCTCTATCATCTATTAGAAAGAACTGCCGAGTCGTGTCATCAATAAGTTTAATAAAAATATTGTGACAGTTCTTCTTCTGTTATTATTATTATTTATTTAGTAGGGGTAAGATTCTGTGAGCAAAGTTTTAGAATTAGCCAAACGTGTTTAAAAAAATTATTGACTCCTATCAAGACTTTTTCCGTGTTGTGGGGAGATTATTTCCGTGTTGTGGGAAGATTATTTCCGTGTTGTGGGAAGATTATTTCCGTGTTGTGGGAAGATTATTTCCGTATTGTGGGAAGATTATTTCCGTGTTGTGGGGAGATTATTTCCGTGTTGTGGGGAGATTATTTCCGTGTTGTGGGGAGATTATTTCCGTGTTGTGGGGAGATTATTTCCGTGTTGTGGGGAGATCATTTCCGTGTTGTGGTAAGATTATTTCCGTGTTGTGGTAAGATTATTTCCGTGTTGTGGGGAGATTATTTCCGTGTTGTGGGGGGATTATTTCCGTGTTGTGGGAAGATTTTTCCGTGTTGTGGGAAGATTGTTCATGTGTTGTAGTAAGATTAATGACTGTAACAGCCTCAGGAGATATATACCCTTTCTTCAACCCGTCTCTTTTCTTCGCTTATTCCTTCCATCATTCATTCCCTCCTATTCGTGCATCTAATTATACATTTTCCGATGTTTTGGGTGCTCGTGTTTATTAAAGTTATGGCCATTAGGGTAACCGAAAAACGTGTTTTATATTGTAAATAATATAGAGTACCGCTAGGTAGATAAGCAACACACATATGCAACACTAGGAATCTTTACTGACGAAACGTTTTTGTCAATAAAGATTCCTAGTGTTGCACATGTGTCTTACTTATCAATTTGTGGGTGTTGCATACTATTCACAATGCAATACTTGTCTGATGGTGCAACACAAGGGATGTCTTCAGCAATGTCATTGTTAACAACTGTTTACCATGACGTACTTCCACTAGTGGGCCCAGCTCACCTGTGTGATCATCTCCAGCTGCCTCTGCGCCTAGGCTGATGGACTGTTTACATCAAACTACCTCTCCACTTTGTTTACCTTTTCTTCCACCAGTGCTGATATCTCCAGCAGTGTGATTCGTCTCTATTCGATTGACGAAGTCTACATTTATCTTACAAAAAATATGGCTTAAATTGTATAAATATTGCACTGTGCTGGGTGTTCCAATAGCCTGATTGATCAGGACAGCAACCAGGAATCGTGGTCCGTGACCAGGACACAGGGGGCAATGTCTATGAAATCATCAACAGGTAGTTACAGCATTTTGTGACGGTCGTGAGTTTAAAGGCTGCAAATTCTGGGTAAGTGGTAATCTTGCTCAAAAAGAAAAGATGAAGACAATAATTTCAGTGCTGAAAATTTAATTTTGATTGGTTTAACGTTTAACAGACTAAAATAAGAATGATACCGCAAATTTTGGTTTGTCTACCCAGGATAGATTCGAAAGGACGTGTTTCGAATAATATTAAAGGAAAAACATACGTTGCAAAAGCTTCTCGTATAACCATTTGTCCCAAATAAAATCTCTACGTGTGTCTTGAGGAGTATATGAACAGATTCTTCTGTACTGCAGAGGGGACGATGAGGCTTTCAGTCCAACAAATTCAGGGCTTAATGAAGTTGTTCAGAGCGACGCAAAGTTCAGTAGGCTACAAATTCTGCGTGGGATGCTCCTGCTCTTGTTTACAGTAGCGACTAGTTGCGCAAACACGTTGATGGTGCTGTGAAACTCTCCTCCTCTCCCACCATCGCCGAAACATTAATCGTGTAATCGCTTTTATCGTATTGTTTGGTCTTCATTGTTGTGTTAATGTTGCGAGCCATGGAGGCCGCTGGGAGGATGGGGCCACAAGGGTGGAGGTGTTGGGTGGGGCGGTTGGGAGGTGTCGGAGAAGTGAAGACCAGGCGAGGGGATAAGAGGAAAAGAGAAGTGAGGACTGAGAGAGAGATACAGTGAGAGAGATAAATAAAGGGTAATTAACAACACAGACTTGGCCCAATTTTAACATTGTAATTGTTGGTGTTCTCAATAAATTCGTCGTACAAATGGATTCTGAAGACTTCTTGGTTTTCGACCTAAGAAATTTTGCTAACATTTTCACCAGATCAGAATACAAGGCAGTTATCACCTTTATAAACATTCCAAAAACTCGAAGGAAGAAATAAACTCTCCTGACCTAGATGGGGACGAGAAGATATGCGCCACCTCTTCCCTCAGAGGTTGCCGAAACAAGAGTTGGATGCCTGGCCGATGTTGTCAACCTAGAATAAGTCTTCCTGACTGTACGAAATCGTAATTACACGATTATAAACAAACCACGGAACGGGTGGGGATTGAACCCATGGCAAGAGGGGTTCTAAAACTCCACTGTCTTGGAGTTTTAGGACTCGTCATGGGTTCAGTCCCCACCCGTTCCATGTATTTTTTATAAAGTCTTCCACTAGATCATGATCTCAAGCACATCTATATTCTTCATAGGGAATATGTAATAAAGCTATCAGATCAGGGGACGCCAAAAAACTGAGTTCATCACGAAATGTTGGCTTTAATAATTTGGAGGTCGGTGATAAAGGACTGACAGAAAGCTTTACTTAAAATAACAGTTCCACTTTCTCAATCGATAGAATGAAACTGTTGCAAATTACCTTGACGCTTCTAGCACATTTACTTGCCCAATTACCAATCCTGATAAACATGATTTACATACATGGTTGTCGCAAGGATTTCAAAGTTATATGACGACAGTCAAACAGAAAAAAAAGTACAAATCGCACGAGAGTGTAAGCCTACTGCAGTGTTCCTGTCGTCTTACCTTCCTGAACCTCTGGAATGGTGATAGGCTATGGAGGGCCAGACAAGATTTTTTATTTTATTTTTTTAATAAAAAATCAAGCATTATGATGAATGCATACAAAAGGAGGAAAAGATTGTACAGGGTTTTGAATTTCCATACCCGAGTGGCTATTCGACCCCTACGGGCTTAGCCCTCCCCTTGTGAATAATAATAAAAATAATAATAATAATAATAATAATAATAATAATAATAATAGAATTAATATAATAGAATTAATATAATAATGGAATTAATAATAATAATAATAATAATCCAAGAACTTGAGGCGAGCTTATCACTGCACTACATACATGAACAGAATCCAAACCAGGACTTTTAATTAGTCCTACAAGTGCGGGAGGCCTAAAAGTTTCCCCAAGTCAACGCCACCTACCAATAACAACAACAACAATAATAACACCAAGTCGGGAGTAATTTTATAAAACAAAATGAAATTTCACATGTACGTAGAGTCAAACGAACATGCTTGGTACTTTGAGAGCTTCTAGTGTTGTAATGAATATATTCATTACTGGAAAAACAATTTTTTTCCGCTTTGAATCTCATATTTTAAGGTTTGAAATTTCTAGATACCAGATGTTTGGTTTATGTTTTATTTTTTATTTAAAATATTTTAGTATATCAATAGGAGAGGATGTTAGGGAAAGTGTGAGTGAGTGTCTGCAGCCATCACCGTGCACACAGTGTCTGCTATACGCTCTATTGTGCACACACAGTGCCTGTTACACCCTCTACCGTGCACACAGTGCCTGCTACACCCTCTATGGTGCACACACAGTGCCTGTTACACCCTCTACCGTTCACACACAGTGCCTGTTACACCCTCTACCGTGCACACAGTGCCTGCTACACCCTCTATGGTGCACACACAGTGCCTGTTACACCCTCTACCGTTCACACACAGTGCCTGTTACACCCTCTACCGTGCACACACTGGCTGTTACACCCTCCACCGTGCACACACACTGCCTGTTACACCCTCTACTGTGCACACACAGTGCCTGTTACACCCTCTACCGTGCACACAGTGCCATTTACACCCTCTACCGTGCACACTGCCATTTACACCCTCTACCGTGCACACACACAGTGCCTGCTACACCCACCACCCATCACACGCTCTCTTCACACTCGTCCCACACTCTCTTTCCCTCACTTCCACTCCCCTCATATCCCTCTCCCCTCACATCCCCTCCTTCCCTCTATATCTCTTTTCTAACACCCTCTCCTCTCATAAAACCCTTCTCTGCACCGGCTCTCTCTCTCTCTCTCCTCCACACACACACACACACACACACACACACACACACACCAAGTTCAAAGTCATGAAAACTGGGAAGGTCAAAGAAGACCTGCAGACAGAGCACAGCCTAAGAGGGCAAAGACTGCAAACCTCACTCAAAGAAAAGGATCTTGGGGGTAAGCATAATACCGAACACACCTCCTGAGACGCACATCAACTAAATAACTGCTGCAACATATGGGCGAGTAGCAAATATAATCGAGTGTGCAGCACCAGTATAGAACCCACACCTGGTCAAGCTCATCAAGAAATTAGAGAAAGTGGAAAGGTTTACAACAATACTAGTCCCGGAGAGGTTAAAAGGAAATCGACCTGACTTCACTGGAGGACAGGAAACATAGGGAAGACATGATAACGACATACAAAATTGACAGTGTATAGAGACAGAATGTTTCAGAGATGGGACACAGCAACAAGGGGTCACAACTGGAAGTTGAAGACTTAGATGAGTCACAGGGATGTTAGGAAGTTTTTCTTCAGCAATAGAGTTGTCAGGAAGTGGAATAATCTGGAGAGTGATGTGTAGGCAGGATCCATACAGAGCATCAAGAAAAGACATGGTAAAGCTCATGGAGCAAGGAGAAAGTGGACCTAGTGACGACCAGTGTAGAGGCGGGGCCAAGAGCTGTGACCTGACCCCTGCAACCACAAATATGCAAGAAAACACACACACACACACACACACACACACATATACACACATACACACAGAGTAGCGGCCAGTGAAGAGGTGGGGCCAGGAGCTATGACTCGACCCCTGCAACCACAACTAGGTGAGTACACACACACGCACACACCCCACTTTGCACATACATTGTCTGCCACAGGGCCAGCAGCTATGAATTCACCCCAAATGGGTGAATACACACACATACACACACACACACACACACACACACACACACATACACAATAAAACAAGCCAAGTGTCTATTTACAAGAGAATTTGACAAATATTAATTACTTCCCTTCCCCTCTCTACTTCCCCCCATTCCCCCTACCTCCTGCAGCGCCCCTTCCCTACACCACCCCTCGCCACTCCCAGAGGTGTGTAGGAAGAGCGAGGTGGTAGTTGGCCTTGTAATCACCATGCATAATGGGCGGTCACACCCACCGAATGGGCGTGAATGGCTAGTCACGTGACTCCCTCCCGCTCACTAACTACCATCAAGTCCATTAGAAAGGGGAAAAGGGGGGTGGGGCTCCCGCAAATTGGCTGCAAGTGTGAAAGGGTACATTGATAGCCGTGGTTGTAGGGAGGAGACTGGAGACTGTAGCGTAGTGGAGGATGTTTTCATTTTTATCAAGACCCGGATACAACCGCAGTGTGCTGCTATCTTAGTCTTTATGATAGTCACATAGGGAGAACACCGATAGCGAGCTGCTATCCTTCTCTGTATTGTAGATATATAGGCTGCTACAGCTACTACTACTACTGTTACTGCTAATTTTACTACTGCTACTGTTACTACTACTGCTAGTACTACTACTACAGCTAGTACTACTACTACTACTGCTGCTGCTATTACTTCTACTACTATGATCATCCCATTGTGGGAAACACTGTGCAACCCACCTTAGTGTAACAGTTGTCAGTGGACGGGACCCTTCTCCGATTAATTCACAGTAGCAACACCCGCAGTGTGCTGCTAACATACTACTAACATCTTGTATCGCTCATGAGAAATAGTAGGGACGACGCACGCTGCCGGACGCACGCTGCCGGACGCACGCTGCCGGACGCACGCTGCCGTACGCACGATGCGCTCAGTTGTTTTTATATTTCGTTATTGCTGGGTAATTTAACGGAAATATAACTTGAGATATGTTATTTAACCTCAACTAACCGATTATAACAAATATTGACAGTTTTCGTTGAATTTCGTGTACATAGAAATGAACGGAAGGTAAATAGTGCGGAACTGGCTGCCAAAATTGCAGAAGAGAGGTTTCAATGTAATAGATACATAGGGGAAACACCAGCTGTGTGCTGGTATCCAACTATATATGGTAGTTACACTAGATAGTTTCCTACATCAAGTGATGAAATGTATCAGAGTTGGGAGACATCAGTATGGTTATGAGGATAAATTGCCACTCAGTATGGGTTCAGTAAACAGTAGGATAGAGGTGGAGGAGACGATCGGAGCCCCTCCTTCTTTACCTCCTTCCTTCCCCTCCCATTATCAACCTCCCTCTTGGAGTCCTTCACTGCCTCCCTCTCCCTCCCACCAAACAGCAGTATAAAATATAGTGTAAAACTTTTATGCCACCCACACTTGAAGGAGAGAGTGAAGCACCGAGACTTAGAGAGAGAGAGAGAGAGAGAGAGAGTGAGAGAGAGTGGGTGAGAGTGGGTGAGAGTCAATGGCCGTTCTAACTAATAATCAAGGAATATATCTCACTTATGGTATCTGCAAACATCATGTTAAAACTATCATAAGTGACAGTAAGACAGGAAGTAGTCCATTTTCTTCCCACATCTGGAGACAAGCAGAAAATTCCATACACTGAAGAATGTCAACTCATAATTTCTCTCGAAATGTTGAGACCAGCTGGCACGACCTGTGGACACCAGCTGTCACCACCTGTGGAGATCAGCTGTCACCACCTGTGGAGATCAGCTGTCACCACCTGTGGAGATCAGCTGTCACCACCTGTGGAGATCAGCTGTCAACACCTGTGGAGATCAGCTGTCACCACCTGTGGAGATCAGCTGTCACCACCTGTGGAGATCAGCTGTCACCACCTGTGGAGATCAGCTGTCACCACCTGTGGAGATCAGCTGTCACCACCTGTGGAGATCAGCTGTCACCACCTGTGGAGATCAGCTGTCACCACCTGTGGAGATCAGCTGTCACCACCTGTGGAGATCAGCTGTCACCACCTGTGGAGATCAGCTGTCACCACCTGTGGAGATCAGCTGTCACCACCTGTGGAGATCAGCTGGCATCCCATGTCACTAACCTTGCCTTAAAGGGGTGAAGAGGGTACCTTGATGCTGATGAAGGGCTCTTCATCCCAGGAATTGTAACCCACCCTAAATTAACTTGTATTTTCTTATAGTTAAATATCAATGAGGATATAATAGCAGCACATTACAAAGCATCATTCCGTATATGATCTTTTGTGTCATAAGATGGAAACCGGGGGGAGTGGATGCTTCTCACGGCTCAGGGGACTGACCACCTCAAAACTACTACTCGTACTTAAGATTTGTTCTAATTTTTTTTTACCCAGAGGTTTAGCAACTCAGATTCAGGGCGTCATTTTGAGCTGTCTTATTTCCATTGGGGTCCTTTTAATCTTGTCCCCCAGGATGCCATCCACAACAGTCGACTAACACCCAAGTACCTACTTACTGCTAGCTGAGCAGGGACAGCAGATGTAAAGAAACATGCCCGACATTTCCACCCTATGCTGGAGATTGAACCACAGACACTCAGTGTATGAGGCGAGTGCGTTGCCAACCGAGCCACGGTACACATCATCTTTACTTCTCCATTGCTTCTGCTGTCTCCAGTTTTAGTCACCTTAACATTTGACTGAAGAAGCGTAATGTGTAGGCCTTCCGTTTCTTGACTAAATACACCAAGGTGTTGCCCATCTTTCTTATTCGACAACTTGTCAGTATTTCATATCATTTTCTTAATGACACATTGAGTTGCAGAATGTGTTGCACTGCTGGACATATTTCCATTGTGGATAAATTACATTGTGGGAAATTTCCACTGTGGGCAATTTCCCCTGTGTGGATAAATTATATTGTGTGCAGTTTCCACTGTGTACAATTTCCCCTGTGGACAATTTCCACAGTGGCAATTTTCACTGTGGACAATTTTCACAGTGGGCAATTTCGATAGTGTGCAATTTCTTTCTGGCTAATTTCAGCTGTGGCTAATTTCCACAGCTGGTAAGTTTCACTGTGGGTTGTTCATATTGTGAGCAATTTACCTTGAGTAATTTATGTTGTGGGCAAAAATAACTTCCGGGTAATTTTCATTGTGGACAATTTCTATTGTCATTTTCCATTATAAGTGTTGGCAATTATGAGTAATTCTAGAGTGACGCTGGATGTATGACTCCACAGACGGGTGGAACAATAAGTGTCGAAAGATTGATATGGAATAGAAAAATGGAAGGGTTAGAAGAAAATTAGTAATAGAGAAAAGTAGAATGGGGCTGGGGGAAGGATATAGAGGAAAGGAGAAGGGTTGGATAGAGAAATAAGAAAGGGGGGTCAAAAGGGAGGCTGGTTAAGAAAAAATGGAGGGAATGCTGTCGGAGGAAGGTAGGGAAAGGGGCTACGAAGAAAAGGGGCTGTGAGGCAAGGGGGCTAAAAAGGTAGCCCTAGGTGACTGAAGAGACTGAGGAGGAAGGGGGCTAGGAAGAAAGAGGCTGAGACAAGGTGAAGCTGCAGGGGAGCTCTGCTCACATCCTTGGCAGGCCATCAAGAAAAATGATAATACATAAAAGTCTTCAAGTGAGTTATGGTCGACCCATTCCCAGGCCGCATCCAGGAACCCAGTTAGACGGCCCGAGCAGGATAGTGGCAGAGTAGTAATTGTTGTAGTAGTTGTTGTAGTTGTGGTGGAGACAGTGGGTGGTCACGGTGGAGGGTGGGAATTTAATACCCATTCGCAAAATCGGTGATAGGTTCAAGGCTTCGAGTTATCGATAGATGGCAAATTTCCATTGGTATAGAAAGACACGTGAGCAAACACTAGGATATATGTCCTAGTAATTGCTCACGTATCTTTCAGACCAATTTCTCGGTATCTATTACCAAAGTATATTCCAAATTCCCAGTAAATGGCACATGACTTTTGAAAACATACCTCTTCATTACATGTATTTTTTTAATGCTCTTCTTAAGGTAAGTAATGCCTTTTTTAAGGCTGGCTTCATGATCAATGATCTCTCTTTTGAAACCATCAACTAAATGCATATCTTTGAAATGTTCAATCTGTCTTTGAGAAATGCTATTCTTCTCTAGAGACACTCCAAATTGCATTACTATAACTGAAAATTATGGAAAACTTAACCGACTGTGATTGGGCAAAGTTCCTAATCCTAGTAGAAGTAGGAAGTTTACGAGTAAACAGAAGTTCCCTAGTTATGTATACCTCAGCGTAGGGGCATTTCTCCCCTAATTTAGACCATATAGATTATCCCCTAACACACTTGTCATGGGTTCGATCTACATCCGTTCTGTTATTTGTTTGGAATCGTGTCATAACGATTTCGTGACTCAGAATCTTCTAATACTAATTGCATTCACCTAAAAAATTAGACATTTTTCCGAATATCGTCTCTCAATCCTCAGTTTACCCTACCACATCTATAAGGTTTTTGGCCACATTTTATGCTAAGGTAATAGTTTGTCAAGGACGGTAAGAGGCATAGGTGTGAATCCTGTGGAACTGAACACTTCTCCAGGGACTGACCACCGCAAAAACTTTTTCTCCAAGGTTGATGGACTGATTTCATCACTTTTACTTCGCTACCGTGTCTGTTACCTCTGTATATGACTGAAGAAGCCTACTGTGTAGGTGAAGCTTTTCTATCAACAATAAAGATACCCATGTGTTGCACATGTGTCTTACTCTTTACTAGCATGACCATTATAAAGGTTATTTAATGTACCTAATCCACCCAGCAAGAACACATTGTTGATAACCAACTAATGCCCGGAGAGCTTGGCTTAAAACTTACCCTTTACTAACTCATCCAAATACAGAATCTACAGTTACTAATCCCTTCCTTACTAAAATTTAAACTAATTATACTACAGTTATATAATATGAACCTTCCTTTACTTATAAATTATATGATTATCATATATATCTTATTTTAATATTATATATATATATATATATATATATATATGTCGTGCCGATTAGGTAAAACTGGTCAATTAGCAAGAACTCATCTAAAATTAAGTCCTTTCTAAAATTTTCTCTTATACGTTTAAAGATATATTTTTTTCATTTATGTTAATGTAAGAATTTATAATTTTGTACCAAGAGAAACTTTGAAAACCTACCTAACCTTATTACAAAAAGCGCAATTTAATTTAGCCTAATCCAACTAAATATATTTTAGATACGTTAACATTAATTTAATAATAAACAAACACACTGAAATATATTTTTCGTTATGTTCAGAATGATTTTGGCGAAATTATTGCATACACAAATTTTCACTTGTCTTATATGGCAAAGTGAGCGTTGCTATTTAAGCCAAAATCGCAAGTTTTACCTAATCGGCACGACATATATATATATATATATATATATATATATATATATATATATATATATATATATATATATATATATATATATATATATATATAATCTCGGAAATTACTAAAATGTGGGCACATACCTTCAGATAAGTATATTCATCAGATTTAAGCCATATTCTACATTTACATTATTTAGTAGTAAGAACGTATGACATAGGATTTTATTAGTATGGGAAACATACTACTTTAGCAACATTTTGATAATACCTTACATTATTTTCGAAGGAAGATAGGAAAAAAAATATTAAAGTTTCATGGATATACATTATATTTATGATTAACGTAACTTTAGAGCATGAATTATTTTAAGAAACTCGCCCGAATATCATTATTACATTATAAGCTATGTAGTTACAGTACATTGTAACCTTAGGGTATATAATCTGAGGTTACAGTGCCCCAGGTATTTTTATTTAAACTCACAGGCCGTCTCCCATCAAGGTAGGGCAACCCGGAAGAGAAGAAGCACTTTCACCATCACTCATTCCATCACTGTCTTGGCAGAGGCGCGCCAATAATACAGTTCGAAACTGTAAATATCCTCACTCTTTGGTATATCTGCATATTTTAACTCTCTTTATCACATCTTCACTACGAGCAGAACTGCATAACGCCTTTAATCATGGGTTTTAAAACCACAAATTTAAAGACCCTTCTGGGCTTTAATTATATTTGAAGGGCCATATTATAGTTTAGGATTATATTTTACCTATGAAAAATCTCTTTTATATCTTAATAAAGTTATTTTAACGTAAAAGGGACGTACTAGGTTTAATATATTTTTTTTAAGATGGGTCAAGGTAGAGGATAAAGTAGGACGCTGAGGTGGAAGCCCGAGAGATTAAGCTACGGTAGGAGACTACGGTAGGAGACTACGGTAGGAGACTACGGTAGGAGACTACGGTAGGAGACTACGGTAGGAGACTACGGTAGGAGACTACGGTAGGAGACTACGGTAGGAGACTACGGTAGGAGACTACGGTAGGAGACTAGGATAGGAGGCGACGATAGGAAACGACGATAGGAGACAACAGTGGCAGACTAATATGGAAGATTAAGGTAGGGGCGAAAGTTGGGGCTAAGACAGGGATTAACAAGACTGATAAGATAGTCTTTTCACTCAACTAATATAAAGCTCTTGGGCTGATAATATAGTTTTATCACGTTTATATCTGTTTAAAAAATCATATTGAACCATCATTGAAATTTAAAAATGCGTTTTAGTACACTGATCAATTTTTTTTTAAATATATTGAACTCATAAGATTTTCGATTGGATCATGTGGGTGTATCTTCATCAACATGTGGGTTTTTGTTTGGGAAAGGCCTGCCTAGTATGGGCCAGTAGGCCTGCTGCAGTGTTCCACCATTCTTATGTTGCCATGTTGTCCTTAGGAGCATGTGGTGGAATATCCACAGGAGCATGTGGGTGTTTGTTTTCAGGAGCATGTGGGTGTTTGTTTTCAGGAGCATGTGGGTGTTTGTTTTCAGGAGCATGTGGGTGTTTGTTTTCAGGAGCATGTAGGTGCGTGTTTTCATGAGCATGTGGGTGCTTGTTTTCAGGAGCATGTGGGCGTGATTCCTTTGAAGAATGTGAGTGTATTTCCACGAAAAGGTGGGCGTATGGACTGCTATTGGTATGTGAGCCCCTATGGGCATGTGGACACCTGTGAGTATGTAGGCATGTTTTGGTTGGAGCGTGTGGGAGTAAGGTGTGGGAGTAAGGTGTGGGAGTAAGGTGTGGGCAGAGCAACTGACCGATACTTGGTTTACAGATTGGCTAATGTGTTATGAAGATGGAGAGGTCATAGGTCAGCGAGCTGAGGAGGAGAGCGCAGGGACGGTGGGAGGGAATGGTACAGGGAGGAAGGGAGAGATAGGGAGAGGGGAGGGTAAAGGGAGGGAGGGGAAGATCAACGGAGGGATGGAGGAAGCAAGGAGAGAAGCAAATTGAAGGATGGAAAGAAGGAAGAAAGAAGGAAGAAAGAAGGGAGACAAGAAAAGGCGGGAATAAAGCATAGAAGGATGGAGAAACCTAACGGAGAGAATAAAGGTTAAATAAAAAAGGAAGAAGAGAATGAGGGAGAGAGGGAATATAAAAAAAAGAGGGAGAGAGAGGAGGGAAAGAGAATAAGAGAAAGTAAAGAAAAAAGAACATGAGGAGGACAATTAAAGAGTTGAAAGAGAACAGTCGAAAAAAAATGAAAACTAAAAAGAGAGAAAAGAGGAAACGAGAGGAAATAATATGCGAGGTAAAAAAAAAAATATATAAAAAAATTAAGAAACGAGAATTATGTGAAGTCGAGGTGGAAGTGTGTGTACTCACCTATTTGTGGTTGCAGGGGTCGAGTCATAGCTCCTGGCCCCGCCTCTTCACTGATTGCTACTAGGTCCTCTCTCTCCCTGCTCCATGAGATTTATCAAACCTCGTCTTAAAACTATGTATGGTTCCTGCCTCCACTACGTCACTTTCTAGGCTATTCCACTTCCTGACAATTCTATGACTGTGTGTGTGTGTGTGTGTGTGTGTGTGTGTGTGTGTGTGTATGTTTATGAATGTATGTACGTAAGTACTCATCGCTTCATAATTTCTGAAGTATTAGCAAAAGTTCTCCTCAAAACAAACCCGGCCAACACACACCTGCTGCTACTACAACCACAAGTTCTACAACTGTCTACTACTACTACTTCTACCACAAGTACTACAACAACTACTACTAACAAGTACTACAACAACTACTACTAACAAGTACTACAACTACTACTAATACTACCACAAGTACCACAAGTACTACAACTACTACTACTACCACAAGTACTACAACTACTACTACTACTACCACAAGTACTACAACTACTACTACTACCACCACAAGTACTACAACTACTACTACTACCACAAGTACTACAACTACTACTACCACAAGTACTACAACTACTACTACTACCACAAGTACTACAACTACTGTTACTACTACTACCACATCACTATAATATCTACATGAAAGCTCTGTGTCCCTGCATTGTTTGTGACAGCTTTGTCAATCTGTCCAGTTCTAGAGGTGGTACCTCCCTATATATACCTGGAGTCTACCTGGAGGGTATTCCGGGGATCAACGCCCCTGCGGTCCGGTCCACGACCAGACCTCCCGGTGGATCAGGGCCTGATCAACCAGGCTGTTACTGCTGGCCGCACGTAGTCTAGCGTACGAACCACAGCCCGGTTGATCCAGCACCGACTTTAAGTATCTGTCCAGCTCCCTCTTGAAGGCAGCCAGGGGTCTATTGGTAATTCCCTTTATGCATGGTGGGAGGCTGTTAAACAAACAGTCTTGGGCCCCGGACACTTATGGTGTTTTCTCTTAATGTACCAATGGCTCCCCTACTTTTCATTGGGGGTATTTTGCATCGCCTGCCCAGTCTTTTACTTTCGAAGGGAGTGACTTTTCTGTGTGCAGATTCGGGACCATTCCTTCTAGGATTTTCCAAGTGTAGATTATGATATATATCTCTCGCCTGCATTCCAGCGAGTACAAGTCAAGTGCTTTCATATGTTCCCAGTAGTTGGTGTTTGATAGATCTTATACGTGCAGTAAAGGTTCTCTGTACATTCTCTAGATCTGCAATTTCACCTGCTTTGAACGGAGATGTTTATGTACAGCAATATTCCAGCCTAGAGAGAACAAGTGATTTGAAAAGGATCATCATTGGCTTGGCATCTCTTGTTTTGAATGTTCTCATTATCCATCCTAACATTTTCTTTGCAGCTGTGATCGTGGCACTGTTGTGATCCTTGAAAATCAGATCCTCAGACATTACCACTCCCAGGTCCCTCACATTATTTTTCCGCTCTATTGTATGATCAGAGTTTGTAGTATACTCAGTTCTAGTTATTATCTCCTCCAGTTTTCCATAACAGAATAGCTGGAATTTGTCCTCATTAAACATCATATTGTTTTCCGTTGCCCATTGGAAAACTTGGTTTATATCTTCTTGGAGGTTAATCGTGTCCTCAGTAGATGACAGTCTCATGCAGATCCTAGTATCGTCTGCAAAGGATGACACGGTGCTGTGGATTACATTTCTATATATGTCTGATATGAGGAAGAGGAACAGGATGGGGGTGAGCACTGCGCCTCATGGAACAGAGCTTTTCACTATGGCAGCTTCCGATTTAACTCTGTTAACCAATACTCTGTGGTCGATTGGTTAGAAAGTTAAAAATCCATCTGCCCACTTTGTCAGTTATTCCTCTACCACGTATTTTGTGCACTATTATGTCATGATCGTACTTGTCAAAGGCTTTTGCAAAGTATGTGTATATCATATCTGTATTCTGTTTTTCTTCCAGTGTATCCAAGACCATATCATAGTGATCCAGTAGTTGCGAGAGGCAGGAGCGACCTGCTCTGAACCCATGTTGCCCTGGATTGTGCAGTTTTGGGGAATCCAAGTGGTTTGCAATCGTGTTTCTTAGAACTCCTTCAAAGATTTTTATGATTGGGGACGTTAGAGCTATTGGTCTATAGTTCTTAGCTAATGCTTTTCTGCCACCTTTATGGAGTAAGGCTATATCCGTTGTTTTTAGTGACTGGAACTTCACCCATGTCTAAGCTCCTTCTCCATAGTATACTTAGGGCACGCGAAAAGGGTTTCTTGCAGTTCTTAATGAACACAGAGTTCCACGAGTCTGGGACTGGGGCTGAGTGCATGGGCATGTTGTCAATGGCTTTCTCAAAATCTGTTGGAGTTAGTTTAATGTCGGAAATCTGGCATACATTGATGGAGTTTTGAGGCTCATTCATGAAAAAATCATTTTGAACTGTTGGTCTTTAGATTGATTAATGGCTCGCTAAACACAGAGTCGTATTGGGATTTCAGTACCTCACTCCTTTCTTTGTTGTCATCTGTGTAAGACCCATTTGTCTGAGCAAGGGCCCTCTACTAGATATGGTATTTGCCTTGTTTTTGGCATATGAAAAGAATCCTTTAACTTAAGGTCGATAGTTTCCACTTCCCTGGTCAGCGCTTCCTTCCGTTTATCAGATAATTTAGTTCTTGAGGAGCACAGTGATTCTTCTTCGTCTTCTGTAGAGGGAGCGTCTTTCTCTCTCCAATTTACTTCTTCTCTTCTTCTTTCTTAGGGGAATATGCCTTGAACATACTTCAGCTGCCAGAAAGTTGATCCCTTCAAGGCACTGGTTTGGATCCATGTTATTTAAGATATCTTCCTGACATGTTTCATTTAAGACATAGTTCACCTGGTCCCAGTTGATGTTCTTGTTTTTGAAGTTGTATTTGGTGAAGACACCTTCATAGATACGTGCATTTTGCTGATCAGGACTCTGGTGCATGTAACTCTGAACTACGATTAGACTGTGAACGGAATTAGTTGTTTTTGATATTGCTATGTCTCTTACCAGGTCCTCATTATTTGTGAAGATAAAGTCAAGTTTGTTTTCCAGTTTTGTTGCCTCCACTATCTGCTGACTTAGTGTGTGTTGTGCCAAATAGATAAAACTTGCAATTTTGACTTAAATAGCAACGCTCTTCTTGCCGAATAAGGCAAGCGAAAATTTGTGTAAGCAATAATTTCGCAAAAAGCATTCTGAACCTAAGGAAAAAAAATATTTCATTGTGTTTGTTTATTATTAAATTATTGAAAACTTATCTAAACTATATTTAGTTGAATTAGGCTAAATTAAATTGCACATGTTATAATAAGGCTAGGTAAGTTTTCTAAGGTTCTTTTGGTACAAAATTGTTAATTTTTACATTAACATAAATGAAAACATATATATTCTTAAACGTATAACATAAAATTTTAAAAGGACCTAATTTTAAATGAGTTCTTGCCAGTTGACCAATTTTTACCTATTCGGCACGACACACACACACACACACACTCTCTCTCTCTCACTCTCTCTCTCTCTCTCTCTCTCTCTCTCTCTCTCTCTCTCTCTCTCACTTAACAATTCGCAAACGGGCGAAATTATTTACAAACATTTTCAATCAGTCCACAGGAGGATTCAAACCTACAAACTCGGCACCAGAGTACACAGTTCTTTAACCTTAACCACACAGCCTGTAATGAACACTAGCCAGTAAGGGAGGATAGCTCACACGGGTAGTGCGCGCCTGTCGGATGAGCATCACTGCTATAAGTCACTTATAAGGCACTTTCACAAGTGCCATGATGGGGTTATTATAGCTGGTTTACATGCATACTCTTATTTCATCTGTTATGGCTGAGTGTGTGCCAGACTTGTGTAACTGGGGTCATCCACCCCTGATGTATTTATATGTTCTGGTATGATTTGCTTCAACAAATCAATGTATCCGTTGAAGGAAGTAAGGCGGGTGTGACACTCCGAGAGGCCGTATATTTGTCACGATTCGAAAACTCACAAAAAAAGGATTTTATCACAGCAAGGGAGAAATAAATAGAAGATAGAAAGCATCGTTAGCAACGAGGATTCTGTTTCTGGCTTCCAGCCCTATTAACCAGGCGGTTAACAATGTCTTTCCTCTGGACGTTTCGAGAGAAGAAAACTCGCAGCCGGTCTTAGGTTCGTCAAAATTATAAACTAGTCTCATCCAGAGGCTTTCAACGTTCTAGAGAGTGCAGATTCAGGGCCCTCAGTCTATCCTCATAGGAAAGATTTCTGATACATGGGATCAACTTTGTCATCCTCCTTTGTACGTTTTCCAGTGCATTTATATCCAAAGATAATATGGAGTTGAAGAACAACCTGAGGACTCCTATTATTTATGCTCCTTCATGTGAAGCCAAGGACTGTGTTCGCTTTATTGCGAACACTTATGTACTGTTGTCTTGGTTTTAGATTACTGCTAACCAGAACTCCCAAAATCCTTTACGCAATCAGTGATATTAAGATCTACATTATTTAGTTAATATGTGACATGGTTATTTTCTTGTCCAATGTTTAGAACTTTGCATTTGTCTATATTAAACTGCACCTGTCACTTCTCCGACCACTGCATCAGTCTATTCAAATCTTCCTTCTGAAGTGCTCTAATGTTCTCATTAGAATGAATTAGGCGACCTATTTTGGCGTCAAAAGCAAACTTGCTTATTTCGCTATTTATTCTCTCATCAATGTAGTTTATATAAATTGTGAACAATAAAGGGCCCAACACTGACTCCTGTGGAACACCACTCGTGACGCGCCCCCACTCTGATTTCTCCCCATTGATGCAAACTCTCTGCTGCCTATCTGTCAACCACGCCTCTACCCAGGAAAAAAATTACCCTATTCCGTGTGCCTTAATTTTCCTCAATAGCCTCTGATGTGGAACTCAAAAGCCTTACTGAAGTCCATATACACAATATCATATTCATTACCATGATCTACCTCCTCAAATATCTTGGTAAAAAAAAGTTAGTAAATTTGTAAGGCAGGAACGCCCCTTTGTAAAACCGTGTTGAGATTCATTAATCAATTTATGCCTTTCAAGATGGCTACGAATTGCCTCAGCAATTATTGATTCTATAAATTTTCCCACTACGGAGGTCAGGCTTATTGGTCTATAGTTCGTAGCTAAGGACCTGTCTTCTGCTTTGTAAATAGGTATTACATTTGCGATTTTCCACTTATCTGGCACCATGCCAAAACTATAAACAAGTCTCATCCAGAGGCTTTTAATGCTCAACTGACTTTCTCAACTGGTCATAGGCTCGTTGAAACAATAAACAGCTTTCATCTTGAGGATTTCAACACTCAGCCGAATGACGTAAATATGTCACTGATGGCTGCACTGATATATTAACAATCCTCCCTGTGTGCTTCAGCCATGACGCGGTTAGACGTAATGACCGTTTAACTTCTTGCTTTAGTTAGCGAGAGGCAGCCAAGCAGCGTCATCCCTGGAAGCAGAACGGCAGATCTGCGTCGCCTGTGAGTCTTAGCGTCGCCCTTGGGTTGGTCTCCGGGGTTACGGTGGGGGAGGTAACGCAGGAAATGGATTTTGCCAAGTGTGCTGGTGACTTGTTCAGTGAGTCCAGTAATCTTCCTCATTTATTTTATAGGTAGCCGCTCCCCTCCTCTTCCTCCTCCACCTCCCCTTCTTTCTCGTCCTCTTCATTTTTCTCATCCTCCTTTTCTTTCTCATTCACTTCCTCTTCTGTCTCTTAATCATTTTCATTTTCCTTGTTCCTACTCTTCCTTTTCCTCTGCCTTCTCTTTCTCCTACACTATTATGCCTTATCACTTCTAGCAGAGTCTACTACTACTATTGCTGCGACTAGCCGGGGGATCGAACCCGTGTTGTTTTAGCCCGCCTAATGAGCGAAAATTCACGACGCTCTAACCCAATGGCCCATACAATCCTACAAATGTCACGCACCCAGCAGAGCTAGGTGTTGTACCGTGATCCGACGACATACGATGGTGTGGGTGCCTCAGAGTTAATTTCATTCTACTCCCCGTTTGGTGTACTGCCTCCACAAGCAGTATATATAGTACTGTAATCACGAACGAGTGGTATTTAATCAATAACAACACTGCGACTAGCCGGGGGATTGAACCCGTGTTGTTTTAGCCCGCCTCATGGTGAGCGAAAATTCACGACGCTCTAACCAATACCAAATTCTTGAACTATGGTGCCTTGCATTACTGCACCAACGATTCCCTATACGGTTGAGTCAATAGCTTCACCCATCACTTGGTTGTTGAACCCCTGGAACACTCGTGGAATCCACAGAACATACAGGAATAGTTCCATCTTGCACACTTTCATTTAGCTGCTCTTAAGCTTTCCGTGTGCTATAACATTATGACCTCAAGTAGTTGATATGTGAAGTGTATTTTTGAGTATGCGAGTGTCTGTGTGTACTCACTAACTTGTGTTTGCGGGGGCCGAGTCTCAGCTCCTGTCCTGACCAGTCACTAGTTCCTGTGTGCATGTGTTTCTATTTCTACTCGCCTGTTTGTGGTTGCAGTGACTGAAAGTCAGCTCCTGACCCTTCCTTTCTAATTGGCCACCAATGGGTTCATTCTCTTCTGGCTTCTTGAGCTCTTTTATACTCATTCTTAAAGCTATGTCTGAATCCTGCCTCCTCCACTTCCTGAACACTCGGAATGTAAAGAAATAATTTGTAACATCCCTTGTCTAATATATTTTTTTTATTTGCAGCCATGCTTCCGTATAGCTCTTTCTCACTTCTCTTAACATCCTCTCCCTATTTACCCCATCAATAACTCAGTATTTTATATGTCCTTATCATATCTTCCTTGGCCCTTCTGTATTCAAATGTCTTTCCTCACAACTCATAACCCTTAATCTGAGACTAGTATATTTGGAATCCTCTGCACTTTTCCTGTTTCTTGACACGTTTGGTCGAGTGTGGATTCCATAATGGTATTACATACTTCAAGATGGATTTGGCATATGTCATATTGTCATGAATGATTCTTTGCCGAGATTCCTGAAAACTGATCCAAAATTTGCCAGATGTGTATTTATTGTAGAAATAATCTGGTTGATGTACACCTCAGGATATATGCTAGGTATTATGCTCACCCCAAGGTCTTACTCATTGTGTGAGGTTTGTAGCCTTTGTTTCTCGAGCGCGTAGTACGTTTCAGGTCTTATTTGCCATTTCAGATTATCATAGTTTTGCATTTGCTGAGGTTCAGTTCCAATGACCACGTGTCAGACCAATCCTGCAGCTTGAGCAGGTCCATGTAAAGCCATTTCTTGTCCTTTCCTGCTTTTGTTTTCATTATTTGGAGGATGTTCCGAGGGTCAATGCCCTCTCGGCCCGGTCCATGACCTCGCGGTGGATCAGGGCCTGATTAACCAGCCTGTTACTTCCTGCCCCACGCAATCTAACGTACGAACCACAGCTCGGCTGGTCAGGAACTGAATTCAGGTGTCTGTCCAGCTCCCTCTTGAAGACAGTCAGGGGTCTATTGGTAATCTCCCTTAAGTATGATGGGAGGCAGTTGAAGAGTCTTGGGCCCCTGACACTTATTGTGTTTTCTGTTAGTGTACTCACGGCACCTCTGCTTTTCATTAACGGGATGTTGTACCGCCTGCCGAGTCTTTTTCTCTCGTAGGGAGTGATTTCGGTGTGCAGATTTGGGACTAGTCCCTCTAGAATTTTCCAGGTGTAAATTATGATGCGTCATTAGTTTTACATTATCTGCCCACAATAATACACCAGACTGTGTAGTCACGTATGTCCTTCACAGACTCGAGAAACAGTGCAAGTCCAAGTACAGTACTGATCCTTGTAAAGCAAAACTTATGGCTCCATCACATTCTGACACCTCTCTCCGGAGAATCACTGTTCATCTTCTTCCTGTTAAACATTCCTTGATCCATTGCAGTACCTCCCATCTTATTACTGCTTGCTTCTATACCTTTTGTCCCAGTCTATTGTGCAGTACTGTGTCTGAAGCCTTCTTACTGTCCAAGAATACGCATTCCACCCATCCTTCTATATCTTGGCTTACTTCCATTACCATACCATTAAAAGTAAACACTGATACTCTTTGTTGTCATATATGCATTTGTGTACCCCCACTTTATTTCTCTCCTCTTGCTTCATTGTCATTCTCTTACTGTGTGTGTGTGTGTGTGTGTGTGTGTGTGTGTGTAAGCTCATGTTCTCCCTCATCGTAAAACCTCTGAGTTAGGTACAAGAATGCTCGCTCCAGTCTTCGCTCTGCGTGCTGATACAGTATTTTGTCCAGCGTGAAAAAGGGAAGCTCATCATTAATGCCTCTTTAATCACCCATTTTTAAGATAAAACACACAGACACACACACACACACACACACACACACACACGCCCCGATGGCATGGTGGCTAGCGCTCTTGCTTCACGCACGGAGGGCCCGGGTTCAATTCCCGGCGGGGCATAAACATTTCGAAGTGTTTCCTTACACACACACACACACACACATATATACAACAGGCCTAGTGTCTAATCGACATGTGCCTAGGACAAAATGGTAACTAACTAACACACGCAAACAAACACATGTTTAACTTGTTAACTGGACAATACACTGTAAAACCCGCTCTTTGACTTGCATATATTAGTATATTTAATAAAACATGTATATACTATATTATATAGTATATACCCCATATGCAGAATAACCACTGTGAAAAAAATAGTGAAATTCTAAGCGCTTTCCTAATTTCTCACATTATCAAGGAACTATGATAATGCCTTGATAATGTGAGAAATCACGAAAAAGTGTTTGGAATTTCACTGTTTTTTCACCGTGGTTGTTCTGCATATTGTGATATCACCTGTTTACCGTGATCTTATTGCATATATACCCCATGTATATACCACATTATACCATGTTGTTTGAAGATGCTAGTATCACTATATAATGATAATCAACATCATATATAATGATAATCAACATTATATTATATAATGATAATCAACATTATATTATATAATGATAATCAACATTATAAAACTTATTAGTTTTTAAATGGATCGAGGTATTAAGAGATACCATATTTAAATCTGCATATCTATGTATTCAAGAAGCTTTTGTATATTGTGGCATAATTTAAATCCACTCTTTTAAGTAATTTTCAAACCGTGTGGGTTATTTAGCGCAAGGAATGACGGAGGCTCGATCCTCCGTCTCTCTAATTGCGAGTTTGACTCGCTAGCATGACAGTAATAATAAATTCTTGGGGAAAATATTTTTTTTTTTTATTATAGCAAGAGCTTTACGATGTAAGAAAAATATCTCCAACCACTAAGCTCACCTGAGTTATCTCTACACAGTGAGCTTAGTGATCGGAGATTATTTTCTCTTTCATGGTAAGACACTCGAAATAAATAAAAGGTGATTTTTTTAGTCATGCTAGCGAGTCAAAATCCTAATGAGCAGACTTATTAAGCTCAGTGATGGGGTAGAAGTACTGGAGTCATAAATCTCATTGATTGGATTGCGCTACCTACACTAACGATATTAAACTCATTGAGTTGGTATTTATACCTGCACTAGAACAGTAAGCTCACTGTCTTTGCAGAGGCGCTCAGATACGACAGTTTAGAATAATCTCTCCAAACTGTCACTATCTTGACAGTGGGGAAGTGGAAAAGAACTCTTCCTCCGTCAGCCATGCCTGTCGTAAGAGGCGACTAAAATGCCGGTAGCAAAGGGCTAGTAACTCCTTCTCTTGTATAATTACTGAATTTAAAAAAGATAAACCTTCGTTTTTCCTTTTAGGTCACCCTGCCTCGGTGGGATACGGCATATGTACCTCCCTGTATGTATACAGTGATGCTGTTGAAGAATATACACCGAGACAATACACCCCAGGGAATCCATACAAAGGAGGTGGTGTTCCAAATGAGTCCTGGAGTAATCGTACCCTCGGCCCGGTCCCAGACCAGTATTGTAGTAGATTCGCCGGTACATCCGGCCCGGGTCTTCTCCAGATGGTGACCCGGCCCAGACCAGCTCTTTGTTGATAGTCTGATCAACCACTCAGTTGGTGGCAGACCCACGCAATCTATTGCAGGCACGACACCCCGGCTGATAAACTAACTTGACAAACTTAACAAACTCCACATAACCTTGTATTAACATCACGGGGAGTGAACAGAACTTACGAGAATAATATGGAAGCACAGGATAATGCAAAACTTGCAAATTCTTATGCAAATTACTGCATAATAGTTACAGAGGCTTCACTGGCGAAGCAGCAGGAATAGTCTTATGAATCAAGGTTAGGATAATACTACAGCATTTTGGCAGAGTATAAGAGTAATTTATCTTAACCACGTAATGACCTGTGCGACCTTCAAGGAGAGTGTTTTGGTGCTGGTGAAGAGCTCTTGATCCAGGAAATCTGATCCAAACCCAGGATCAAATGTGGCTGCCTCATATTCCTGAGGCAGTCTTACGGTTTAGCGTTTCCCAATGAGCATAATAATAATAATAATAATAATAATACGTTGATTTACGAATCCAAATGGTGATTAGCCTGTGTATTTTGAAGCAATTAGACATGAACGTTCACATGTAAGTTTATGTATAACATGTATAATCATAACTGTGTAATGACACATAAGTCTATGTATAGGTTTAGGTGTAATAAAAGCACCACTGTCTATTAACATACCTGTTTTTGTATAAGTTTTTGTATTTCAGGAATAAGTATTAGTGTATTTACACATGTATTTTTAGGTATGAGCTTAAGCATGACATGTATAAACCTCAATGCATTTAGACAGGCATAAGCATAAGTTTATGTATAGCCTGTATGCACACTAACGCAAGATATGATAATGGGGTTTATAATGACAGCAACTGAGGATACAACCAACAACGATCACGAAGATAATTACACGATGAGGGTCTTAAACGCTTCCGCCTTCACCTTGTCCTACGTAATGCTCAATTTTCCTGTCTATTTATGTTAATGATTTATATGCTTTGAGTGGGTTGAGGGAAGGGTAGTCCAGTTCACAGTTTGGTAGACATGTCTGTCTGGTGGGAACTGTGGTAGGGTGGTGCTTATAGTAGTAGTAGTTGTAGTAGTTTTACTAGTAATGGTACAGTAGTAGTATTATTAATAGTAGTTTCAGTAGTAGTGGTACAGTAGTAGTAGTAGGAGCAGTAGTAGTATCAGTAGTAGTTGTAGTAGTAGTAGCAGCAGCAATAGTAGTAGTAGTAGTAGTAGCAGCAATAGTAGTAGTAGTAGTAGTAGCAACTAGTAGTAGTAGTAGTAGTAGTAGTAGCAACTAGTAGTAGTAGTAGTAGTAGTAGTAGTAGCAACTAGTAGTAGTAGTAGTAGTAGTAGCAACTAGTAGTAGTAGTAGCAGTTGTAGTAGCAGCAGCAATAGTAGTAGTAGCAGCAGCAGCAGTAGTAGCAGTAGTAGTTGCAGCAGTAGTAGTAGCAGCAGCAGCAGCAGTAGTAGTTGCAGTAGTAGTAGTAGTAGTAGTAGTAGTAGTAGCAGCAGCAATAGTAGTAGTAGTAAACGTAGTGGTGGTAGTTTTGCTACTCAGATAAAAGAAATATTGGATATAATAGGTAAGTCCAGTGTTCAATTCGAGTCTGTTTACTTAGACAAAGAAATGTTGTCTTTAACCAAAGCGCAATTGTTTGTTTATTTTTACTTCCTTCAGGTTATACATTCGATGAATGTATGTATACTCGTGTTTAGATTCTATTCGTAATATTCAGTACATCACTATTCCTTAAGAATGTGATTTATAGATCACGAATGTATTTAAAATGTTTTCAGTGGGATTTAATTGCATGTGTAATGGAGTACGCGAGCAAATACGTGAATCAAATTTCTTGTCAGAGGCCCCTTTACCTTATACATTTTGAAGAAGGCAGGGCAAGAAAAAAGTATAGTAGGAAAGTATTTCTAATCACAATGACACACGAACCAGCGTTACCTCTTCTCGAGAAGTTACATGAAATCATTACTAGCAGTACTAGCAGGTCTTCTGTTATTTGCTTGTCACTTCGCTGACTTCTGCCAGAGTGGTTGATGGTTGACAGACAGAGCGAGACTTAAAAAAAAAAAAAAAAAAAAAAAAAAAAAAGAGTATGTTGTGTGTATTGCAACTAATGGAAAATAGCAAATAGATAGCAACACGTCAAAACAAGTATGTACACCACACTGGGGAAATTTCAGTAATTCTTAGATGTGAAGTACCGAATTATGAGCTTCTTGAGGAGGCAGATAAATTAGTCTATTGTATCAAGTGTCTTATAAGACAAAGCGTTGATAGAAGGTACGCGAGAACTCATTCATGCATACCAGATTACACAAACACTCTTGTCTATTACAGATTGTTCTCTCGTGTTCCACGCTTCAAGGTTCCAGACTCCGGCCAGTCTGAATAATATTTGCACCAGAGCGCAATCTTTCAGTGAGGTCTCATAAGACTCCCGGTAAAAAAAAAAAATGCAGGGAATTCTCGACTTGCGTCGAGACGTAAGTCATGATATAACTCTTGACAAATTTTGACAAATATTTTAAGTCATAAGACCGGTCACACCGTTTGTTATACGTGAGTGTCTTGAGCCTCATTTAAAACACAGGTCTTAGACTTGAGGTAAGTGCAATCCCTCGTACCTTAGGCGTGTCAATAAGGCTCATTTGCATAAATAAACCATAAGGGAAATTAGTATTACTCCGCTCACAACTAAAGGAGGTGCTTGGAAAGACGACATGCTGGCTGCTTGAAAGAGATATTTGGGAACAAAATATATGCACACAAAGGGTCTTAGAGGAATTGGAAAACTGAACTGATTAGTAAGTTGATTTAGGTACAGGTACACATAAGTATAATTAACATACATAGTAACATATGAAAAAATACTACAGTGAAAATAGGAAATAAAACTCGAGAGATTTCATGTGCTTACACATCTTCCTCTGAAGATGTGTGTAAGCACATGAAAGCGCTCAGGTTTTATTTCCTACTTTCACTAGCATTTTTTTCATATTTGCAATCACGCGTTTTATTGTGATTTATTCCATAGTAACATATGTGTAAATTACCTAAGATAACCTCAAAGAGTTGAAGTGACTTATTTCCATTGGAGTCCATGTAATATCTTATTATTTAAAGGTTAGCCGTAAGATATAGTAGAAATCAGTCATGATTATGTCACGGAACCTTATAGAACCTCAGTTGTAAGACGAAATATACAAACGATCCATATTTTCGTGGTTTTGTGTCCTTGAAGATTTCTGCATTTATTTTTGTCGTACCTAATAAGCCGGATTGGTTGATTACACCGAACTACCCTAAACACTGAAATTTTCTATAATAGTCTTTTATGGATTAGAAGATACTGTATATTTTCTTTAAGAAATTGAAGTAAGAATTTGTAATTTTGCACCAAACCTTACTTAAGAGACCTCATCTACTAATATTAAAATCAATGATTTATATTTTTCTTTCTTTGTGTTTAGACTATTTTTTTTGTTCATATCTATTGTACAAAAAAATTTGCTCTGCTTATTTTACAAAAAAATGAGACTGGCTTTTTAAACCAAAAACTCGCCGATTCGTCATATTGGCGGCAATCCGGGGATCGAACTCGTGTTATTTTAGCCCGCCTCGTGGGAAGCAAGTCAAAATTCACGACGCTCTAATCAGTGAGCCATCAATCCTACAAATATCATGTATCCAGTAGGACAAACGTAACTGTGTTAAGTTCAGGAGCTCAGAGCTAATTACATTCTACTCCCGTTTTGAAATACCAGCCTTCACGAGCAGTACACGTATTAATGCATCAACGAAGAAGTGGTTTTTAAGCAGTTAATAAACTGCGGCCAGCCAGGAATCGAACCCGTGTTATTTTAGCCCGCCTAGTGATGGTTCAGTGATTAGAGCGTCGTGAATTTTGTCATGCTTCCCACGAGGCTGGCAAAAATAACCCGGGTTCGATCCCTGGCCAGCCGCAGCTTGTTAATTGCTTAAAAACCACTTTTTCGTGCATGCATTGATATATATATATATATATATATATATATATATATATATATAATATATATATATATATATATATATATATATATATAATTCCCGTCGACCGTTTCCCACCTAGGCAGGGTGACCCAAAAAGAAAGAAAAAAACTTTCATCATTATTCATCACTTTCACTATCACTCGTACATAATCACCGTCTTTGCAGAGGCGCTCAGATACGACAGTTCAGATGTCCCTCCAAACTACCAATATCCTAAACCCCTCCTTTAAAGTGCAGGCATTGTACTTCCCATTACCAGGAACTCAAGTCCGGCTAACCGGTTTCCCTGAATTCCTTCACAAAATGTTACCCTGCTCACACTCCAACAGCTCGTCAGGTCCCAAAAACCATTCGTCTCCATTCACTCCTATCTAACACGCTCACACATGCTTACTGAAAGTCCAAGCCCCTCGCCCACAAAACCTCCTTTACCCCCTCCTTCCAACCTTTTCGGAGACGACCCCTACCCTGCTTTCCTTTCCCAACAAATTTATACGCTCTCCAAGTCATTCTATTTTGTTCCATTCTCTCTAAATGACCAAACCACCTCAACAACCCCTCTTCAGCTCTCTGACTAATACTTTTAGTAACTCTACACCGCGAATTCTCTGCATAATATTTACACCACACATTGCCCTTAGACAGGACATCTCCACTGCCTCCAGCCTCCTCCTCGCTGCAGCATTTACAACCCATGCTTCACACCCATATAAGAGTGTTGGTACCACTATACTCTCGTACATTCCCTTCTTTGCCTCCATGGATAACATTCTTTGTCTCCACAGATACCTCAACGCACCACTCACCTTTTTTTCCTTTATCATAAACCCATCCGCTGACAAGTCAACTCCCAAATATCCGAAAACATTCACTTCTTCCATAATCCCTCCCTCCAATGTGATATCCATTTTTTCTTAATCTAAATCGTTTGATACCCTCATCACCTTACTCTTATCTATATTCACTTTCAACTTTTCACCTTTACACACCCTCCAAAACTCGTCCACTAACCTTTGCAACTTTTCTTTAGAATCCCCCCAAAAGCACAGTATCATCAGCAAAAAGTAACTGTGTCAACTCCCTACAATTTAACCCCACCCTCTCCCCAACACTCTAGCATTTACTTCTTTTACAACCCCATAAATAAATATGTTAAACAACCATGGTGACATTACACATCCCTGTCTAAGACCTTCTTTTACTTGGAGGTAATCTCCCTCTCTCCTACGCACCCTAACCTGAGCCTCACTATCCTCAAAAAAACTCTTTTGAGCATTTAGTAACTTGCTACCTATTCCATAAACTTGCAACATCTGCCACATTGCTCCCCTATCCACTCTATTATATGCCTTTTCTAAATCCATAAATGCAATGAAAACTTCCCTACCTTTATCTAAACACTAATACCTGAAGAAATGGTTATAACTGACCATAATTTTTAAAGGGGTGGACCGGTAAGCCAGCGGAAGGCCTCGGTCAGATGACCAAAAGTTCCAACGGCGGGTCATCATCTGACTAAGACCCGCGTCAGGAAACACTTGTCCTGTTTCCTGACGAACCTTACCTAACCTATCCTGTTCACATATATACTTCAATGTAAACACCTGATCTACACATCCTCTACCCATTCTAAAGCCTCCTTGCTCATCTGCAATCCTGCTCTCTGCCTTACCTATAATTCTTTCAATAATAACCCTACCATACACTATATCTGGTATACTCAGTAAACTTATTCTCCTCTAATTTTTGCAGTTTCTTTTGTCCCTCTTCCCTTTATATAAAGGAATACACGCTCTCTGCCAATCCCTAGGTACCTTCCCCTCTTTCATATATTTATTAAAGAAAAATACCAACCACTCCAACACTATATCTCCCCCTGCTTTTAACATTTCTGTCATGATCCCATAAGTTCCAGCTGCTTTTCCACCTTTCATTCTATGTAATGCCTCATGCACTTCCCCCAAACTCACATCCTGCTCGTCTTCACTCCTAAAACATGTTATACCAGTGCATGAAATTACTGCCTCCTTTTCTTCATCGACATTTAAAAGTTCCTCAAAATATTCCCGCCATCTACCCAATACCTCCAGCTCGTTCCCTAGGCTTTCTTAACTTATCTCCAATTTTTTTTCTTATTCTCAGCAAAATTTCTTGACTCTGCCTCTCTCACTTTATTATTTGCTCTCCTTTTGCACTCTCTCACCACTCTCTTCACCTTTATCTTACTCTCCATATACTCTTCTCTCCTTATATCACTTCTGCTTTGTAAAAACCTCTCATAAACTACCTTTTTTTTCTTTTATCGCCCCCTTTACCTCATCATTCCACCAGTCACTCCTCTTTCCTCCTGCACCCACCCTCCTATAGCCATAAACTTCTGCCCCACATATTCTGTTACTGCATTTTTAAAACTATCCCATCCAACTTCACCCCCCAACCCACTACCCATACTTCCCCTAGCCCACCTTTCTGCCAATAGTTGCTTATATCTCACCCTTACTTCCTCCTCCCTTAGTTTATAAATTTTTACCTCTATCTTACTTACTGTTGCCATTTTCCTTTTGTCTCATCTACCTCTTACTCTAACTGTAGCTACAACTAGATAATGATCCGCTATATCCGATATGTGGGTTGTAAATGTTTTAGCAAGGAGGAGACCGGAGGCAATGATGATGTCGTATCTGAGAACAATGGGTGTGAATGTTATGCAGAGAATCCGTAGCTTAAAGATTAGGAGGTGCGGGGTTACTAAAAGTATTATCTAGAGGGATGAGGAGGGGTTGTTGAGGATGTATGCTCATTTCGAGAGAATGGAACAAAATAAGATGACTTGGAGGGCGTATAATTCTAAAGTAGGTAGGGTCCGTCCTAGGAAAGGTTGGAGGGGGTGAAGGAGGCTTTGTGTGCGAGGGGCTTAGACATCCAGCAAGCCTGTGTGAGCTTGTTTGGAGTGAGTGGAGGCAAGCGGTTTTTATGACTTGACTTGTTGTTGGAGGGTGAACAAGGTAATATTTATGAAGGGATTCGGAAAACTGGTTAGCCGGACTTGAGTCCTGGAGGTGGGAAGTACAGTGCCTGCGCTTTGAAGGAAAGGTGAGGATATTTGCAGCGCCCCTCTGACAAGACAGCTGTAGTGAATGATGATGTGAATGTTTCTTTTTTTTGGGGGGCCACCCTACCTGGGTGGGAAACGGCCAGTATATATATATATATATATATATATATATATGGAGGTACCACCTCTAGAACTTGCTGGGGACCCTCATCCTCAGAGAAGACAATAAACGTACCTCAGGGAAAACTCGAGGTTCTCCCCAGAGCTGTTAGAATATTTCTTTCTCCTACCACTCCCTATATATATTGAATGAGTGCTTTATTAATAGACAGAATACATTGACAGAAAACATAAAATATGAACATGAATACATTGGTATAATATATCAAAGATTATGAATCTCTTCCAGCTCCTCTGAAGCCGGACGTGAGCCCAGTACACAGCATGCATTTCCCCTCTGGATGGCCACACTGAGGCGCTGGAACATGAAAGTGGCTGCCCTTGGGTCCCTGGTGGTGTCGATGAGTCTGGAACCCAGTTCTTTAAGGAAACGTGTGGCATTTTTCCCCATGATCCCAAGGTCTCTGATCCCACTGGGATAAATTGATACTGTTGGCTTATGTCCCTGTACTTGCCGATCTTGTACTCCTCCCTGTGGTCAGCAGCTCCTCCCTGTCGCCCGACACTGTGATGGATGTAGGTGTCAGCCAGTGTCGACACACAGGTATAGTCCCATGTTAAGAGCTTGCCATTCTTCCAAGGATAGATGGTGATCCCGTCGGGGCGGTTTGCTGGGTTGTGGGTATTGTTGGCTGCTAGTGATCGGGGCTCTCTCTCAGCTGGGCATCCAGCTGTAGCAAGGGTTCTCTTTATGATGTCGTTGACTTCATTGTGTCTTGCATGCCAGCCCTTGGTTTTGGAACAGTTTAGACCATGTAGACCATATTGGTCGGCTTGCGCACCGCCGCAAATACACGTATATTCCGTGTGAATTGGGGCAGCAAGGCGCAGAGCCATTGCAATACGAAGGGTCTTAGGGTCGAGGCGTGTTCCTATATATATATATATATATAAAATATTATATTATATATATATATATATATATATATATATATATATATATATATATATAATAGAATCACGTTACTATGATTTTAAATCATCATGTCATTGCATGATTATGAATTAGAGAATTCTGACAGTTGAATAAGGCGGTTCGGCCGTAGGAATGGGGCTCATATATGATAATCCCCTATGATCGCAAACTCTAATGTCTATAGGTGAGTACAACTAAGGGTCTACAGCGATATGAGTACAGCTAGGTGAGTACAAAGCGTAAATAAAACTCGCACATTAAAAAAGAATAAGAAAATCACCTATAACTCAGCTGGAGCCTCGTAAAACACACTTACCTGATAATCAAACATTCTTCATCCACTTTCTTCTTTCATGTCTCTTCGACCCTTCTTAATTTCCTTCCTTCCTTCATCCCCCTCTCTCTTTCTCTCTCTCCTTCCTTCACTTCCCTCCCTCTCCTTTCCTCCTCCTCTCTTTCCCTCTCTCTCTTCCTTCCTTCTCCTTCTCCTATCTCTTTCCTTTTTCTACCTTCTCCTCACTTCCCGTCCTCCCTTCTTCCTTCTCTCCCCCCTCCTTCCCACTCATCCTTCATTTTCTTCCACATCCTTCCTTGTATTCCCCCTTGTTCCTTCTCCTCCTCCTTCTTCTTTCCTCCTTCCAGGGATGCGATGAGTACACATAGAAAATTCAATAAGTGTAAAGGGACCACGACTCTTCATCACCCTCGCTTAATGCATAAGTACGATTACCAACAGACTCCTGGCAGTCTCCAAGAGCGAACCCAACAAATTCCTCAAATCAGTTCTTGATCAGCAGGGCTGTTTTACATTAGTTGCGGCGGTAGCCACTAACAGCCTGATCGATCAGGCCAGTAACTAGGAGACTTGGTCTAGGACTGGGTCGAGGGGGCGATGACCCCCGGAAAAGACTACAAGTAAGTAACAGGTAACCCACCTGCCTTCCTTTTCCAGCCTCCTCCATGTCATTCCCTTCCTTTCCTCCTTCCTCTCTATATCCTCTGCCTCCTAGCCGACTCACCTTCCTATCCTTTGCCTCTCCCTCATTCCCCATTCTTCCTTCTCTTCCTCTATTTCCTAAACTCTTCCTCACCCTCTCCCTCCTCCACTGTTCTTCCACCTCTCACTTCCTTTCCCTATGTCTTCAATCAGGCTCCCTCCATCCCCCTTTCTCTATCCCCTCCTTCCCGCCCCCCTCCCTCCATTCCCGCACCCCACACATATACCTCACATATTACCTCCTTCATCACAAACAGCATGAGCACAAAGGATCATAACTTGTCTTGGTGTTCTCAGAAGTATTCAAAAAAGATACTACTTGGAAGGGACTAATACTACGGTCTTCCTTCCACTGAGTCAGTCAGCTGCTCACGCACGAACCCTCGTATTAATACGTCGAATTAAGATGTGATACTAAACGTCCATTTCTTAACGTTTGCGTGTTTAATCGTATTTGAGTTAGGTTAATAAATTTAAGTTAGAAGTAGACTGTATGTGGAATCGTCGTTGATCGTGGCGATCAACGACCATTTCACAAAACTCTGGATCATTCTCCATCTCCGAGGCTTCTGTAGATTTGAATCCTACCTGAAATTGACACTGTTATCACCCGAGTCGCCATTCCACTCCATGGCCACGCTGTCGGTAGATTCGTCTGTAAAAACTTGCATTTGTGGCCACAGTGGTGTCTATGCTAACCTTCCTATGGTGTATAAATATACCCTAGTTGGATTAATTTTATTGTAGCTAGCTGGCCAAGTCGATAGCGTGTCGGTCTGGAGTTTTATGACTCTGACCGCGGGTTCTAACCCCGCCCGTGGTATGGTTTGTTTGCAATCGTGTCATTACGATTTCTTGAGTCATGTGTGCATGGTTTTAGGCACTGAAGTGCTGCCACTTGATTAGCTGATTAGTTATTTTTATTAACGTACAGGTGTACCTTAAATAATGTTCACTGAGTGTATAATATTAAACGAAGTCAGGGGTAAAGGAGAACAAATAAGTAAAAATATAGAGAGCCAATACGTATATATGTAAAGCCGGAGGAAGTAGGTTTGACCTCACTGCCTGGTGTCATCCAATTCCAGTATTCAGGTTGGGTAGCAATTGGTTCGTCAAACCTTTGCGAATATTATTTACCGGACTTTTATAGGATAGTGTTGTTGACTGCTATCATGGTAGCCTCTAGATACTCAGGACGACGTGGGTGTTGTTTCGTGCGAGTATTTTCGCTTCATGAGGTGGCTTTGTCTTGGACACAGGCATAGTTCGGACGGTGCGATTACACGTGTATTATGTTAACGTATTATGTTCATGCATATTCAGTTCCAGATATTATGCTTTTTGCTCTGTCGCTTATATACTACTTATCATACTCTTTTTTTCCCACTAGAATTGCTATCAGCTTGTGCACTTCTTACTGACAGAGATCGAAGACCTAGTACAAATTTTAAACTGCCTTGCACGTTGCTGTGGGAACAATATTCTGGTTGGTGTCTCCTCTCTTACGTCGATGTTTTTTCTAAGAATATGCGTTGCACTTTCTGTAGTCGGCGATGGAGTGGAGATAAGTACAATAATTTAAGGTATTCACACACCTCTTCGTGGAAATGTGGAGTGAATATCCTGTACGCCCTGAGAAACAATCCTATCACAACGCCCCTTTTAGTTCTGTTCTTGTTGATAAATTGGACACATAGGGAACACCTGGGTGTCTTTATTTTGAAGACGTTTCGCCAAGCAGTAGCTTCATCAATTCAATAGAGGTTATTAAATTGAGACAGTAATAAGATCTGCATTGAGTCGAAAAGGCACTGGATAGAGAAACGTAGATACCCTGGTGTTGCACATGTCTAACCCATCAATTTCAATTATCTGTATGTCATTATTGCTATTCTCGTTGATTTTCTATACAGGTTAACTAGGAGGAGCATGTCAAGGAACAATAACCGGTTGTCAGTCTCTTCCTCGAGTGTGAATTTTATGGTTGGTTGTAAATTGTTGACAGTGCCAAGGATGCTTCGAGCATCATGCCTCTTGGGCAAGATAACCATAATATCATCGACATAGCGCATCCAGATGATTGAGTCAAGAATGGCGGTCAATGTGCGGGTGGTTTCTAAACTCTCCACCATGTATAAATTAGCCAGAAGGGCGCTTATGGGGAGCTGTGGCGAAATTATATTTCCATTTGTTCTTTTTGCCCATCGAAACTAGAGGAACTGTAACGTACGCGCCAATTGCAATTGTAATGTATGGGTAGGTCCAAGTCGTCAGTGACCTTGTGGTGTAAGGTCAGTGGCTTGATTGAATGACCCATTGATGGACAGGACAGTGACGTTAAACTCGTGAGTTCCTTTAAGATGCGCCTAGCTAATCGTGCCTCAAGATTTGGGGAAGTTGCTTTGCTATTACCCTCGCTAGTACGTGAGCTTTTTACGTCTCTCTTTCTTTTCTATTAGGTAAGATTTATCAGGAAACCGGACAAGTGTTTCCTGGTCATCTGATGGAGACCTTCAGCTGGCTAACCGGTTAACTCCTTTAAAAATTAAGGTTATGATTATAATCATTCTTGTATTTTATTTTTTATCTTACGGGCACTTATCAGGAAGAAAAACATTGACCTTTTTGAAACACTGATGTTCCTGTCTGAATATGTAAATATTGGTGTTGTTATTATCTACTCGATGAATAATAACATCTTCCCATTTAGATGATTAAAACACATGTACAACTGTTTGGTAACTTTATGGGCGAGATGTGTCGCTTACTGGGCAGGCTTTTCCAGACGAAATACAGAGGACAGAGCAGAAGTGGTGGAAATGTAGATAGGAAGAGAAGTAAGTTTGAGGTGGTCAGTCCCTCATTCGTAGTGTGTTCAGCGTCATAGCCACACTCACTCTTTTACACACACACACACACACACACACACACACACACACACACACACACACACACACACACACACACACACACACACACACACACACACACACACACACACACACACACACACACACACACACACACACACACACACACACACACACACACACACTCTCTCTCTCTCTCTCTCTCTCTCTCTCTCTCTCTCTCTCTCTCAGCGGTCACCACCCGGGGCTGGCTCAGTAACTAGCAGACATCACTAAGTGCGCCCCCCCCTGGTGGCCGTTGGGATAAACGTTTCCTCCACGGAACAAGGCAATTAGAGAGGCCTCGGCCTCATCAATATCCCGACCACACACCAAGTGATATTACATTGTTGGCACCAGCTCACCACCCTCCCTGCATCCTAATGCCAGTCCTCTTGCCTTAATGAAGAGACTATCACTCTTGGGGGCCATCGGGTCAGCTAGATTTCCACTGGATCTTCTTGAGTTACCACAAACCCGCACCTAGGAGAGGAACCTAACTTATGAGGACATTTCGACCCGTCTTGAATCATTGTCAAGTCTCAAGTAGGAGAGAAAAGTAGAGAAGGCCAGTCATTTATTGTGACTGGCCAGTTATTTATTGTGACTGACCAGTCATTTATTGTGACTGACTAGTCAATTATTTTAACTTTTTATTCCTTCAACATGTGAACTTTGATGCTGGTAAAGAGCTCTTGATTCAAGGAGTTGAAGCCTGTAGATCAACTACAGCTCTATGGTGACTCGTAAACAGCAAGGCTCTTGATCCAGAGAACCAAAGCTCACCCTCATTGGATAAAACCAGATTACCTCCTATTTCCCAGACACTGTATGGGCACCTAAGCTTTAGCGCTTCCCCACAATTTTAATAAGTATTTGAGTATCTAACTGGAGTTTGGTTTCTTGTCAAATATTTCTTCATCCTAGTAATAATTACATTCATAGTTTTGTTTATTGATCAATTGAAACTGATGCAATTAAGACTTGCATTATTATTATTATTAATGTATATATATATATATATATATATATATATATATATATATATATATATATATATATATATATATATATATATATATATATATATATATATATATATATAATATATAAATTATTTAACACGCAGCCAAAATGACAGAACTAATTTTCTGTGTACGAGGTATGTTAATTAGGAATATTGTGCTGCAAATGCATGATTAATTTTTGACCCTCTGCCTGAAAATTGTGTTGGGGTTGCTAATGATATGTCAACAAATAAAGCTTTGTTGACTGATTAAATAAAATTAAGTTACACTTCATTATTAATAATATTCAGAATATAAAATTTCATTTCTCATAAAATACAACCCAATGAACCTTACATGATACGGAACGCACGAATGAATATATATATATATATATATATATATATATATATATATATATATATATATATATATATATATATATATATATATATATATATATATATATATATATATATTTTTTTTTTTTTTTTATTAACACATCGGCCGATTCCCACCAAGGCAGGGTGGCCCGAAAAAGAAAAACTTTCATCATCATTCACTCCATCACTGTCTTGCCAGAAGGGTGCTTTACACTACAGTTGTAAAACTGCAACATTAACACCCCTCCTTCAGAGTGCCGGCACTGTACTTCCCATCTCCAGAACTCAAGTCCGGCCTGCCGGTTTCCCTGAATCCCTTCATAAATGTTACTTTGCTCACACTCCAACAGCACGTCAAGTATTAAAAACCATATGCCTCCATTCACTCCTATCAAATACGCTCACACATGCTTGCTGGAAGTCCAAGCCCCTCGCACACAAAACTTCCTTTACCCCCTCCCTCCAACCTTTCCTAGGCCGACCCCTACCCCGCCTTCCCTCCACTACAGATTTATACACTCTCGAAGTCACTCTGTCTCGTTCCATTCTCTCTACATGTCCAAACCACCTCAACAACCCCTCCTCAGCTCTCTGGACAATCGTTTTGGTAATCCGCACCTCCTCCTAATTTCCAAACTCCGAATTCTCTGCATTATATTCACACCACACATTGACCTCAGACATGACATCTCCACTGCCTCCAGCCTTCTCCTCGTTGCAACATTCATCACCCATGCTTCACACCCATATAAGAGCGTTGGTATAACTATACTCTCATACATTCCCCTCTTTACTTCCATGGACAAGGTTCTTTGTCTCCACAGACTCCGAAGTGCTCCACTCACCCTTTTCCCCTCATCAATTCTATGATTCACCTCATCCTTCATAGACCCATCCGCCGACATGTCCACTCCCAAATATCTGAATACATTCACCTCCTCCATACTCTCTCCCTCCAATCTGATATCCAATCTTTCGTCACCTATTCTTTTGTTATCCTCATCACCTTACTCATCTATATATATATATATATATATATATATATATATATATATATATATATATATATATATATATATATATATATATAGTGTGTGTGTGTGTGTCGAGTCGAAAAGGTAAAATTTGCTATTTTGGCTTAAATAGCAACGCTCTTCTTGGCGAATAAGACAAGCGAAAATTTGTGTATGCAATAATTTCGCAAAAATCTTTCTGAACCTAACGAAAAAAAATATATTTCATTGTGTTTGTTTATTATTAAATTATTGTAAACTTATCTAAAATATATTTAGTTGGATTAGGCTAAATTAAATTGCGCTTCTTATAATAAGGTTAGGCAAGTTTTCTAATGTTCTTTTGGTACAAAATTATTAATTTTTACATTTAATTTTAAAGGAGTTCTTGCTAAATTGACCAATTTTATCTGTACGGAGCGACACACATAAACTAGATAACACTGTGGCGCCATCTTGATTGACACTGTACAGCAACATTACTCTTAGTTATACATAAATACATACAAAAAGTAGCTTGGGGCATATATGACGATTCCACAGTATCCTAAAATATATATAGACACAGAAAACCATGAGGTAAACTCAACAAGTATAATCAGCATTAGGCATACAGTTCATAAAGGCATAGAATATTAGCCTAATCCTTAGGTTAATTACTGTTGTCTTTGGACCTACGGCAACAGTAGTGTGAACTTGAGGTCTGAATATCGACACAACACTATCGTATTTTTGCCTCCTCCCATCGCACCATATTCCCATTAAGGAAAAAAAAGTAGGCCTACAAGTAATACGTTAGATACCATAAATAGAACGCATTAAAAATGCAGATATACATACTGTAGAAATGAGGGTGAGATTTGCTTGCTGGAATTTGCAGCTTATCAGAATAAATCAAAATCTCAAAAACCTTTGAGGAATAAATCTAAATCGCACTCAATTCTGGGGAATAAACCTAAATCGCATTAAATTCTGGGGAATAAACCCAAATCACACTAAACTCTGTGGAATAAACCCAAATCGTATTAAGCTCTGTAGAATAAACCCAAATCGCATTAAACTGTGGAATAAACCTAAATCGCACTGAATTCTGTGGAACAAAGTTAAATAGCAAAAAGTTCTGGGGAATAAACTCAAATCGCAATACACTCTGGGGAATATACCATAAGCGACTCAGACTCGAAGGAATAAACCTAAAACGAAACAAATTCAAGAAAATATATTCAAGTCGCAAACAAATTCCTATAATAAACTCATTTCACAACAAACTATACAGATTACACCTAAGCCTTAACAAACTCTTGGAATAAACTCATTTAGCAACGAATTATAGGGATCAAACCCAAGGCACAACAAATTCAGGGAATAAATTATTTTTTCCATGAACTCTGGGAATAAAGCTACGTTGCAATAATTTCCTTGTAATAAATCCAGGAATATAAAATAAATCCAAGAATATTTAATAAATCCAGGAATGTGGAATAAATCCAGGAATAAATCCAGGAATAAATCCAGGAAAATTAAATAGAAATACGGAATAAATTCAGGAATATGGAATAAATCCAATAATATGAAATCCAGGAATGTGAAATAATACAGAAATCCAGGAATATGAAATAAATACAGAAATCCAGGAATGTGGAATAAATACAAAAATCCAGGAATGTGGAATAAATACAGGAATAAATTAGTGGAATAAATTCCGGGAAAGAAACTCGCATTCGTAGGTAACCTAATAGAAAAAATCTCAGTTCACAAAAAATGATCACAGGGAATAAACCCGTGTTGAAATATACCTGCAACATATACCTTTTTGCAACAAATCCTGGGTAAAAATAAATCAAGTAAAAAAACCCTGGGAAATAAAAAAAAAATGTTGCAAAAAAACTGGAATAAATAGTTTTAGAAATCTAGGGGAAAAAATCACGCTGCAGCAAATCACAGGATATTAAACCATATGAGAAATAATTTTTTTTGTAGCAACAAGCACCGTGCAAACCCAAGGCAACCCCTTTTCTCAGCGGAATAAACTTTATCGTTAAAAAAACAGAGAATAAATCTTACCGTTATAAACCAAGGGAAATAAACCTTATCGTAACACACAGTGAAATAAACCTTGTCGTCCTAACCCCTTGGATAATTCCTGTATTGCAAGGCACTCCGGGGGAGAATAAATCTGTGTGGTAACACACCCCTGGGAAATAAACCTGTGTGGTAACACACCCCAAGGGAATAAACCTGTGTAGTAATACACCTCGATGAATAAACCCGTGAGTTAACACACCTTGGGGGAAATAAACCTGTGGTAACGCACCCTGGAGGTAATAAAACTGTGTGGGAACACCCCTCCCAGGGGAATAATCCTGTGTAATAATACACCTAGGGGGAATAAACCTGTGTGGCAACACCCTGGGGGAATAAACCCCGAGATAACCTACAATGTTGAGTCAAGAGTGGCAGCGACCACACCTGTCAGTCCTGTGACGCAAATGATCGCAAATTCTAGTTGAGGTCAGGCAATCCCTGGCCGCATGCCGGCCCTAACACGCACCACCGCCACCCCTCACTTATTGAGCTTTTGATGCTAGTTCTATTTCAGGGCCTCAATGTCGTTTCATTCCTTTCCCTTTTTTCCCCCACTTCCCTTTCCTCCACCCCTCGTGTCCCTCTTCACCCTCTTCACTTGCTACTTTCTCCTCCTTACTTGATCCTTTCACGTGTTATTGCTCTTGTTTATAGGGCTACTAATAGTTTACACCGTATCGAGTCTCACTCTTTCACAGCTTCTTGTTGTGGGTTTATAAGGTCAATGCCAGTTTGAGCCGTTTCGAGCCTCATCGCTTCCACGCTTTGCCTGCGCCTTTCCCTTCCTAAATTTGCTACTTTCCCCTCTTCAACTTGTTTTCCCTTCTCACTTTCGCCTTTACTCCTTTTACCTCATTTTCTATCTTTAAGCCTTTTCATTTCGTATTTCGTATATCGTTAACCGATATCTTACAGCATATTCACACTTCAAAACGAATCCACTGTAATCAATACACTGACCACCTCAGTGTATGAGCTTGAGGTCTGTGGTTCGATCCCCGGCACGGGTGGAAAACATTAGGGCGTATTTCCCTAAGGCACCTGATGTCCCTGTTCACCTAATAGTAAAATAGGTACCTGGATATTAGCTAGCTGGTGTGGGTCGCATCCTGGGAAGAAAATTGACTTAATTTTCCCGAAATGCTCTGCATAACAAGAGGGCTTTCTATATAGTAGTACGTCATTGATGTCAGCTAGGCCTGTATACCTTGTACATTTACTTGTAGAAATATTAAATTATTATTATTATTATTATTATTATTATAGCTTTATTAGGTAAAGACTCCCGGCCTCCTCCCCAACCCTGGATCAGGACTCCTAGGCCTCCCTGGTTAGGATTCCTGATTTATTTCCCTGATTTATTCCTCAAGACTCCTACAGTGCTCCAGGTAAGGATTCCCGCTGGTGTCTCTGGCGAGGTCTCCCACGGCCTGGGCTTCAGTTACCCGGGGATGACCAATTATATTTGCAAATGTCTGGGCTACTAGGTTTACTTCTGGTTACCTTGGGCTCCTAGACTTACCTCGAGCTCCTAGGCTTATCTAGGGCTCCTAGGAATACCCAGGGCTCATACGCTTCCCTCAAGTTTCTAATTTTCCCATGAATATCCTAATAATCGATGCACACAACTGGAATTTGTGTGTGTGTGTGTGCTGAATAGATAAAACTTGCGATTTTGGCTTAAGTAGCAACGCTCTTCTTGCCGAATAAGACAAGCGAAAATCTGTGTATGCAATAATTTCGCAAAAACCATTCTGAACCTAACGAAAAAAAATATATTTTATTGTGTTTGTTTATTATTAAATTATTGTAAACTTATCTCAAAAATATATAGTTGGATTAAATTGTGTTTGCTATAATAAGGTTAGGTATGTTTTCTAAGGTTCTTTTGGTACAAAATTATTAATTTTTACATTAACATAAATGAAAAAAAACATGTCTTTAAAAGTATAAGAGAAAATTTTAGAAAGTACTTAATTTAAAATGAGTTTTTGCTATGACCAGTTTTACCTTTTCGGGAAAGTGGAACATAATTCTTCCTCCGTAAGCCATGCGTGTCGTAAGAGGCGACTAAAATGCCAGGAGCAAGGGGCTAGTAACCCCTTCTCCTGTATATATTACTAAATGTGAAAGGAGAAACTTTCGTTTTTCCTTTTGGGCCACCCTGCCTCGGTGGAAAACGGCCGACGTGTTGAAAGAAAGAAAGATATAGTGCATATATATATATATATATATATATATATATATATATATATATATATATATATATATATATATATATATATAAAGATCACAGTAAACAGGTGATATCAAATATGCAGAAAACTATGAAAAATAGCATTCACGCTGTGACTACTCACTATCAGGAACTATAACAGGAAACATGACAAGAGGCTATATAAGGGCGAGACTACACTACAGTCCATCACACTAATAATATGAATATTTTTTTGGTTTATATAAATGATTATTTATAATTAATAAATTTGGGAAGAATTATAATAAATTGGACTAATCTTAATTTTGGGAAGAGTTTCAGGTCCTCTTGTTTTCCTCTCAGAGTCGTGTTACGCTACTGTGGTAGTCTTGTTAGTGTGATGTGACTGTGAGTGTAGCGCCCTATATAAGCCTTCTTGTCAGTTCCTGTTATAGTTCATGAAATGAGTATCAAGGCTTGAATTCTTCTATTTTTCATAGGTTTCTTGCATATTATTATATATATATATCTTGGATTGTGTTACTTATTTAAATACGCCAAATAGAAGAGCATCACTGTCTATATACACTAACAGGTTTGGAACTTTGTGTATATACAGAGAGAGCTTACTTTAATCCCCCATATTAAGAGTGGAAATATTATTGAAATAAGTGCAATGGTGGATTATAATAACCCTTATGGACTAATTAGGTTTTAAACCTGAGAAGTTGAACCTCCAGGAGCTTTAACCAACACTGTTGAAGGCATGAAGGCTATATGTTCAGAGCCATGCTGTACTTAGAGCTCTTTGCAATAAATGACGTATTGAAGCTCTGTTTAGAGCGACATATTGTCTATAAAAACAGGTTTGCTTTACTCAGAGATCTTTCTGCCATACATTAAGGGAAATTTTGAATCTCAAACGCAGGTGATAGTTTTTTTTTTACGCTGGTGATGGAACTTTTCAACGCTGGTGATGGGGCCTTTCAACGCTGGTGATGGGGCCTTTCAACGCTGGTGATTGAAGCTTTCAATGCTGGTGATAGGAACTTTCAACGCTGATAAGAGCTTTCAACGCTGGTGATAGGGCCTTCCAAGCTGATTATGGAGCCTTTGAACGCTGGTGATAGGAACTTTCAACGATAGTAATTAGCTTTTCAGTGTTTGTGATAAGATTTTTCAGTGCTGGTGATGGGGCTTTTCAGTGCTGGTGATGGGGCTTTTCAATGCTGGTGATGGGGCTTTTCAGTGCTGGTGATGGGGACTTTTAACACTAGTGATTGGCCGTCTCGCTGCAGTGTGTATTGTCATTATCCAGAGACTCGCTCCACGCTATTGTGGGGGAGGTCAGCTAGGGGTCAGGAAGGGCGCGGCGCCGTGACCTTCCGTGGATCGGCGCAGCGAGGGCCCCTCGTTACGAGACGTGAACACGGGCCCCCCACCGGTCCCCGACACCAGCTCCTGGGGTCCACAACGCGGGATCTGGGGTCCTGCTGTGTGTGTTGACGGCGAGATGGCGCGAGTGTGAGACAGCAACCTGGGGGCACCACTGGTGTGCTGTTACCTATTTGTCACCTATTTTTGCCCATTTGTCATCAGTTTTACCTATTTGTCATTTATTTTTTTTACCTATTTCTTATTTTTACTTAGTTATCACTTATTTTTTGCCTATTTGTCTATTTTTTACTATTTGTCGTCTATTTTTGACTATTTGTCATCTATTTTTGCCTATTTGTCATATATTTTTGCCTATTTGTCTATTTTTACCTATTTGCCTATTTATTTTTCGCCTATTTGTCACACCTGTTTTTTTTTTTATCTATCTAGCTATAGGAGATCTATATTCCTAGTCTGTATTTTTTCTTAAATATTTTTTTTTTTAATTTTCAAATGGCTGAGCCAGTGACTACTTCCTCTTTCAATTTCCACCATTCGTCTACAACTCAGTTAAAGAAATCTTTCTTATATCCCTTCGCTTCTACTCTCTCTCTCTCTCTCTCTCTCTCTCTCTCTCTCTCTCTCTCCTCTCTCTCTCTCTCTCTCCATTAATGTGGTCTGCTGTTATTCCTTCTTTTGGGTATACCTGGAGGATGTCTCGGGGATCACCCCCCCCCTACGGCCCAGTCCATTTATTCTTCCATGTTCTTATTCAACCTTATATGTAGTTATGATGTCTCATTTCAGTTAGTTTTAATAATATTCCATCATAACCAGTAGTTCGATTGCTTGCCCATTCAGCACATACACTGAGGTCCGGGGTTCGATCCCCGGTAGGGGTGGAAACATTAGGAAGTGTTTCCTTAAAGCACCTGTTGTCCTTGTTCGCCTATTAGTAAAAATAGGTGTGGGTCGCATCCTGGGGACAAAATTGACCTAATTTACCCGAAATGCTCTGCATAACAAGTTGCTTTCTATATAGTAGTACGTCATTGATGTCAGCTAGGCCTGTATACATTGTACATGTACTTGTAGAAATAAATATTATCATTATTATTATTATTATTATTATTATTTTTATTATTATTAGGCGTTCTGTAGCTCTCCTTTGGACCTTTCCTAACACAACCACGCTTGTTTATGTGTAGGAACAACACAGCATTTGGTAAATAGGATTTTTCTCATTTTGTTTTTTGTCCCCATAACTGAGAGTTATTTCCTAGATTGCCAGCGGAGGATCGATCCCCTAATCTCTCAGCAAGACTGGAGGATCGATCCCCTAATCTCTCAGCAAGACTGGAGGATCGATCCCCTAATCTCTCAGCAAGACTGGAGGATCGATCCCCTAATCTCTCAGCAAGACTGGAGGATCGATCCCTAATCTCTCAGCAAGATTGGAGGATTGATCCCTAATCTCTCAGCAAGATTGGAGGATCGATCCCTAATGTCTCAGCAAGACTGAAGAGAGCATAGCGACCCAACCGTATGGACGAGTCAGGAGTTTTATTCCAGGTTCATTTACACGAATCACGAAATCGTAATAACACGATTGTAAACAACCCACGGAACGGGTGAGGTTTAAACCCATGGTGAGTGAGTCGCAAAACTCCAGACCAGCTGGCTCACTGGCTTACGCACTGGCTTGAAGTTTCACGACTCACTCGCCATGGATTCAAACCCCAACCGTTTCGTGGTTTATTTACACGGTCTTCAAGGAGAATGGAGGCGATTCTTTTTAACTCCGAGATCCCTCTGACTCTTTCGATATTTTGTCACACAGTCTTTATTCTTCTTGTGGCTTATTTCGCTATCATTAAATTTCCATTTCTTGACATTTATCTGCATTAGACATCATCCATTTATTACTCCGTTCCCTCAATTTATCCAAATCCTTCTGTATTGATTTACATTTTTTTTTTATCTAAGATTTTTGCATCCGCAAACATATTCATAATTTTTATCTCATCTAGTAAGTCATTTACGTAACTTAAAAAAATTACTGGAGCAAATACAGATCCTTGCGGTACCCCGCTGAGGGCATCTCCCGATGAGAACGTTCTTATAACTGTTTACATTTTCCATTCAAACATAAAGTCTCTTGTAGATAAATGTTTCGGAGAACAGACAGGAAAATGAATTAGAGACTTGTGCAAGACTTGGGTATCTTTATAGCGGAAACGTTTCACCAACTAGTGGCTTCCCTTATTGGACTGAGGGAGTCACTGGTTGGCAAAACGTTTCCTAAGTAAAGATACCCAAGCGGTGCACAAGTGTCTAATTCATCAAGTCTCTTATCCACTGTAATATTTTGGCTTTGAGATCCTCCTATATTTTGCCTTTGAGATCCTCCTATATTTTGCCTTTGACTTCCTCCTATATTTTGCCTTTGAGTTCCTCCTATATTTAGCCTTTGAGATCCTCCTATATTTTGCCTTTGAGAACCTCCTATATTTTGCCTTTGAGATCCTCCTATATTTTGCCTTTGACTTCCTCCTATATTTTGCCTTTGAGTTCCTCCTATATTTTGCCTTTGACTTCCTCCTATATTTTGCCTTTGAGTTCCTCCTATATTTTGCCTTTGAGATCCTCCTATATTTTGCCTTTGAGATCCTCCTATATTTTGCCTTTGAGATCCTCCTATATTTTGTAGTTTCTAGATAAGTTTTTCCTTGGAACTCTTGTCTAAATATTTCTTCAAATCTATATGAACACAATTATCTCGTTCATTTCATGAATAATTTCCGTGACTCAGCAATAATACCTTAACAGATATGATGTACTTGAATTTGCAGACAGAAAACCGAATTAACTAATTTGTTGGGATTTGTTTTCCTGGTATTTTATTCACTTTTCAGTAAATATTTTGTCTAACATTTATATAACACTTGTCAGAGACATTGCTCTTTCTTTTCTTTTTAATTGGCACAACGTGTGGTAAATTACGTGTGTGTGTGTATGTGTGTGTGTGTGTGTGTGTGTACTCACCTAGTTGTGGTTGCGGGAGTCGAGTCACAGCTCCTGGCCCCGCCTCTTCAACTGGCCGTGTGTGTGTGTGGTTAGATAGACGCTGGTGTCTTGAATGTTAGGTAAATGCAGTTGAATATCGGATCTGCCTTGCTATTAGAAGACGGAGGCTCGAGTCTTGACTACAAGTACCACTGTATGACCCACATGACACCCATGAGTGTGATGGGAAAAATAGTGAAAGTTAAAAAAATTAAACTTATAATATTCACTGAAATCGCGACTCAGAAAATCGTACGAAACGATCGAAATGTTGCATCATTTTCATACACATTTTGCCATGGTTTCAGCCCCACCCGTCCAGTGATTTTTTTTTCGGTCCATGACGAACGAAAACTACGTCTAGAATTTCTACCCCAAAGCGTGGGTTATGTTTGGATTATTTCACCCTTGGTATTGTGGGCTAGTTCTTGCAGCCACGATATTATGGGTCAGTTGTGATTTTTTCCAGCCACGGTATTTTGGGTTTATTAGGAATTGCTGTAGCCACGATATTGTGATTTTTTTTCCAGCCACGATATTGTGGATCAGTTGTGATTTCTTCCAGCGACGGTATTGTGGGTTGTGAATTTTTCCAGCCACTGTATTGTAGGCTGTGAAATTTTCCAGCCGCAATATTGCAATTATAGTTGTGAACTGTTGCAGTCACTGCATAACAACTTTCAACCAACATTTAAACGCTTAAAACTTGTTCTACAACTCACAATCATGTATCGTGCATCAGTCAAAGGGTCATAACATTCTGTAAGACAGTTTTCTCTTCAACATCAGAAGTCTCACCCACCAGGAAAGCAATAGTTACCGACGAGTTAGCTAACAATTCTCTAGCTTGTTATACCTGAGCAGCATGCAAGGCAGTAATGAGCGTGGATCTTTGCTTGAAATAGCATGCAAACTAGTCGTCTAATTGGACAAATTGAGAAGGGCGTGTGTGCGTGTGTGTACTTCCTAGGAAGCTGGATGGGAGGTAAAAGCTAGAGTACACTGGAAGTGATACACTCTATGATTCTTAATATATTCATTTGTAAGCGATAAATCCGTTGGCGGTCTCGTACAGTATCTGGGATAATGGGTGGTAATGAGGTTTGATACAAAGAATTGGTAGCTCTAATTTCTTAAATCATGAGCTTTTTAGAAATATAAAGGTAGTTTGGGATTTCTAACATGGCAGAAAAGAGCATTATTAATGTTGCAAGGCTAACACACTTTTGTGCTCTTAAAGTCAGAAAGAGAGTGACCAGTTTCTCCAAGGTATTGGAAAGGACAAGAGGATCAGGAAATGGAAAAGACTCTCTAAGTATCAGACTCCTCTTTGAAGGGACATGCTTTAACTGAATGCTCATACAGTAATGTCCAACGAAACTCTCAACTCGTGAGCAGTAATTTACACTTCCAGGCTTCCCGGAGGTACTTTGAACGCTAGGGCAAGTGAAACTTACCCACAGGGAAGTCCAAGATATTGTTAAGTCATGCCTCGTTATGTGAATTATAAAGGATGTACTGAGTGCATCACATGCTGTTCATTAGGCGCACCCTCGCTGCTAAGTTCCCCTGCTTGCTCTCACCTGCTCCACCCTCGACTACGAGACCAGGTAGTGTGACCAGCCATCCTGTAGGTGAGGATCCTCGCTGGGTGACCTGGGTAGTAATCCCCCTCCAGAGCGGTTCTTGCTGCAGCTCCACCTACCTTGGTGCCAGAATCATGCTGGTCCTATAGAGGTGCTGTGTACTGCAGCATCCTGGAGAGTCAGCAGGTCGGTCACAACTCCAGCAGCCACCTTCGCGTTGTGAGTTCTGGGTGTTGTGGGTGGCAGTAAGTAGATAATCATGCAAAACAGATGAGTTACAGTATGTACATTGTCTCTTTCGACAATGTCTATCTACCATTCTTTGGATCAAATCTGATACCTTCCATTCCACAGGCCTTGTATGACCCCCTAAGAATTTAGCGCTTCCCATGAATGCAATAACATGGTAATAATAACGCACGAAATCGTAATGACACGATTGCAAACAACCCATACAACGGGTGGGTTAGAACCCGCGAACAGTCATAAAACTCCAGACACCCTGATCGCGGGTTCTAACCCCACCCGTGGTATGGTTTGATAATAATAATAATAATAATAATAATACAGCCGTATCCACCACATGCCCATCCTTTGGAGACAGTGAAACAAAGATTGCAGAGGCACATAGTGGGTCCAGGCACTTCTCCCCAATATTCATTTTTTAACCAAATTACATTGGCATTAAAATAATTATAATTATTGAACACTATTAACAGTAAGGAGTTCGTTACACAAACCTGTGTAATTAGACAAATTACATTTGTTATAAGTTGTTTACAGTGAGGAGATAGTGATACGGACAGAGATAGTTTCTCTCTACGTAGGAAAGTGTTGTTATTGACTCTCTCTCGCTCATTCGTAGGTCAGTTCCAGTTTTTATTATCCATTTGAAGGTATACGCACCTGTGATGAACAATATTTGGAGAGATTTCTTAGAGGTTTGGATGGGCTTGCCTGAGTATAATAAAGCCAATGCGGCCATTTTAGTCAGTGACACTCTCTATAATGCTTGGATTATCAATTCTTCCTTTCTGTTAAGAAGTATTTTAGCGGCACATGGGCATCCTAGGATGATCCTCATTACCTTTTTGTTTTTTAGGTATGGTTAACTAGCTACCTGACGTAGGCCGAACACATAATTTTCCAAATTTGTGACGTTAGGGTGAAATCCTGCCCGAGTTCTCAGTGTTCTTAGCCATCGTATCATTAATACTTGTCAACAAGTTTGCCGTGATGGACGTGAATGGCTATTGATTCAAGAAATTGGAGCTATCCTCGACTTCCTTGGATCAAATCTCATTGCCTTCTATTCCCTAAGCACTGCATCACCTCTACAGATTTAGCGCTTCCCGATACACTTGCTAAAGAAACTCCTCACGAACGGAGAATCAAGCTCCACCACTTACGCGGACGCAGGGTCGAGCCTGCATCACACCTCGTACTCAGTTACTCGCACGGGTTAAGGGCTTCACACAAATATAATAATGTAGCGTTAGAAAAGAAATTCATATTCTTAATTTACATGAGACCAAAAAGTAAAATAGCTTAAAATATATCATCACCGTAATTGCACTGGTAGATTTACTGAAGCACTTTTCCGAAGCACTTCCTGGGATATGCTAGTAGTATGTGGGTGTATAAGTGCGTGAGTGCGTGACCAAATCTGTTATCGCCAGGAGTGCGAGAGTGCGAGGCAGAACCTGTTACCGTGTGAGACCAGACCAGTTACCACTTAAGATATCTTCCTATTATTTTCCTGTTTCACGGGAGAGAACAGGATGATATGCGGAAAGATGTCAGCCATGAAGACTAACATCAGAGTAGAAAGACGGCGTGATATGACTAACTAGTAAGTTAATCACCGAAATGAGGCAGGAAATAGGTGGTGGTAGTCTCGATACGGTGTAAGCTGCCAGTGGCCCCTAGATACCCCAACAAGAAGGAAATGGTGCCGTTGTCTTTTTCTCGTATTTCGTTTGTCAGTCGTTCCTGAGGCTGGGTATCAGCACCTCATATCTCCCGAAGGTGGAATCTTCGGGAGATATGAGGCGCTGGCGTACTGAAGCTGAGGAAGGTTTCTGCAAACTACTGTCATGTGAAGCTGCTTTTTGGTCTGTTTTATAGACCCAAAAGGTCTTTTTCCTTTTCGTGTGATAACTTGAAAATACCTTTAATGACCATCATCAGGCTTTCAACAACAGTGTTTCTTACAAAAAGCTTCTGATTATTTAGGTGTGCAAGTGCCAATTTGCTAATTATATTAAAGAACTTTGGAAAACTGGGTTATTGCTTTTCATGCAGCCGATCAGATGAGGCCTCTGATCGGCTTCAGATGAATGTTCAATGGACGGTGCAGACGCCATTTTGCATAGTTTTACTTCAACATCTCTAATGTCCTTGTTTAGTAGCTCTTGGCAGGTTAGTCCCACTTGTTAAGGTTTAGGGACTGATCACCTCAAAATTGTCTCTTACCATCTACTCTCTCCGGGGATACAATCGTCTGTTTTCGAGTGATGAATCCTGCTGTACAGGCGAAACGTTAGGACGGTAAAGATACCTAAATGTTGCACATGAATCCTACTTGCCGGTACTGAATACCGTTTATAATATGGTATTTGTCTGACGCAGCATATTGGTACATGGGATGTCTTCTAAAACTCTATTGCTAACAACTGCTTGTCACGACCTACGTTCACTAGCAGGCCACGTCCACCTGTGACTCTATCTCCAGCTGCTACACCTCACTTCCTGCTCCTCCCCTTGAGGGGAATTACATCTGTGATCCAGTTTCCTGAGTTGAGGCTGAATGCCTATCATCCCCCTCCCACAAGCGCTGTATAATCCCGACGGTTTAGCGTTCCCCCGTGCCTCTGCTCATGGCTTCGGGACTGACTACCTGAGGAACTGACTACCTGAGGGACTGATGATCTCACAATTACCTTTCCACTTCTGCTGACGTCTTGTCTGCTCCGCAGCCAAGACTTTTCTACAAGAAAAATACTCAAGTGTTGCACATGTGTCTTAGTCGTCGACTTGTCGGTATTGTAGACCATCTATAATGTGACACAGTACTGTCGTCTTCCTCCAGGGTTTCTTTGTGACAACAAAAAAACAATTTTTCTGACTGGCTTTAAACTTTCAGCGTTGCTGTGACGTACTTATAGGAAGGTTTGTTACTGAGATTTGTACGTGCCAATTTGCCGATTTTGTGCATGTAAATAAGTGTTTTCTAAGTGATGACTCAAGAACGCCTCTTCTGATCTGCTTCAAACTTTCGACACACATGTATCTGAAGAAAAGATTCGGATTGTTATTGAAATGTTTGGGCAATTTTATTTAAAAAAATGTGGGGAATTTTTTTTTCACATGTAATTGCTTGAGAATGCAACTTCAGAGAAGCACCAAACTTAAAGGGCTGGTATACTGAGATCAAACCAATGTTTGTATTCTCAGTGGGCTGCGTAAGCCTTAATCTGCCAGTTTTATTAAAAAATGCCATTTTCTCTTGTCTGGAAACTGCCGAATGTATCAGGGATCTTGTTTAAGAAATGATGGTAGCAAGAATACAACTGATGCACTATTATAGAGGCGTTGTATTGGTATTCGTGGCGAGCCCGGCCCATCCAAGCCCGCCTGTCCCCTAGTCTGGTCGAGAGTGAGGTAGAGACCTGTAAGGCACGACCTACCTGCGTGATAAAAACGTGGTCATGTGAGCACAGTTTGGCCAGAGAGCCTGACTATATGCATGACATATTCATACCACTGAACTGCTGTCAGATGCCTCTTCTGACTGACTGTCTACCTTCAGAGTTGACGTATCTTAGTGGAAGGGTCTGATTAATTTTGGCTTGTGCAGGTGCCAGTTAACCAATTTAATTGAAGAAATTGAGGTAGTTCCAATGTAATAACTTGCCGGTGCCTCTTTTAATCGACTAACAATCTTCATCGCTAATATTTTCCTGCAGTTGAAACTTGGGTGGCACTCTGTACTACTTTTTATGCGTGCATGAGGGTAGTGGGTGCTGGGTTTATTGGATTTGAGAGATCCATTTCAAAACGCGTAGCCGAAATACACCTGATTCTTATCATTATCACTACTACATGCCCTCATACGTCGCCTTCACACATGCCAGACAGTCGTGTGAGGGCTCACACACACACATACATATATACATACACATTTTCTTAACACGTAGGCCGTCTCCCACCAAGGCAGGGTGACCCAAAAAGAAAGAAACGCCTAAAAAAAAAAGAAAAAACTTTCATAATTATTCAACACTTTCACAATCACTCGTACATAAACACTGTCTTTGCAGTGGCGCCCAGATACGACAGTTCAGATGTCCCTCCAAACTACCAATATCCTAAACCCCTCCTTTAAAGTGCAGGCATTGTACTTCCCATTACCAGGACTCAAGTCCGGCTAACCGGTTTCCCTCAAACCCTTCACAAAATGTTACCCTGCTCACACTCCAACAGCTCGTCAGGTCCCAAAAACCATTCGTCTCCTTTCACTCCTATCTAACACGCTCACACACGACTTTTCTGGAAGTCCAAGCACCTCGCCCACAAAACCTCCTTTACCCCCTCCCTCCAACCTTTCTGGGGCCGACTTTTACCCCGCCTCTCTTCCTCTACATATTAATATGCTCTCCAAGTCATTCTACTTTGATCCATTCTCTCTAAATGACCAAACCATCTCAACAACCCCTCTTCAGCCTCTGACTAATACTTTTAGTAACTCCACACCTCCTAATTTCCACACTACGAATTCTCTGCATAATATTTACACCACACATTGCCCTTAGACAGGACATCTCCACTACCTCCAGCCGCCTCCTCGCTGCAGCATTTACAACCCATGCTTCACACCCATATAAGAGTGTTGGTACCACTATACTCTCGTATATTCCCTTCTTTTCCTCCATGGATAACATTCTTTGTCTCCACAGATACCTCAACACACCACTCACGTTTTTACCTTCATCAATTCTATGGTTAACCTCATCCTTCATAAACCCATCCTGACATCAATCCAATATCAAACTTCCAATATATATATATATATAATATATATATATATATATATATATATATATATATATATATATATATATATATATATATATATATATATATATATATATTCTAAGAGACTCGTTTAGAAGACTCGCCTAGTACGAGATTCACTTTCTTTCAAACTCGTTTACTAGAAGACTCACTTCCTAGCAGACTCTTTTCCTAGGGAATCAGTTGACACCAGAAGTGTGTGTGTGTGTGTGTGTGTGTGTGTGTGTGTGTGTGTGTCATTCCTCTTGTCAGGCAAATAAGTAACTTCATGGCGGTCTGTTGTTTACCTCCTGTTTTCTCGGTGTTTGTGCCAGAGTTAGATCCTAGATTAATGGATGGAGTGAAAAAATTAGAAGATCTTGAAGAGGAGGATGTATAAATAGGTCGGTGGGTAATTATATCAAAATGAGAGAGAGAGAGAGAGAGAGAGAGAGAGAGAGAGAGAGAGAGAGAGAGAGAGAGAGAGAGAGAGAGAGAGAGAGAGAGAGAGAGAGAGAAGCAGTAGTGAAGTTCACAAGATATAACGAAGCTTAACATAAACTCATCCCAGCGTAGCAAGAAACAGACGATAGACCCCGAAAAAGAAACCATAAACCACATATAAAAATATACAAAAACTAAAAGGAAAAAATTCATACAGTGAAGAAAGTACAGACATAATAGCTACACAGCTGCTGGCCACTGGCCGGGAGTATTAAGACTCACCCGCCATGGGTTCAAGTCCCACCCGTTCCGTGGTTTTTATACACCTGCTGACTACCGCCAGGAAATCAGTTTGCAATATATAGACTAGTAATACTGAAAAGCATCACAAGCGAGGCAACTCTACAAGGGAAGGGTGCCTTGGTGATGATCTCTTGATCCGATCAATTAGAGCTGCCCTCCGCGTCCTAGGATCAAGCCTAATTTGCTTCCTGTTCTTCAGACTTAGCCTAACTTCCCCGTTCATCGTTTTCCCATGAATAATAATAATTATTATAAAGCGAAAAGATATGTGAATTAAAATGCTATTGAAAATTGTATTATACCTCAAGGATGGAAAATAATTTGTCACAACCCCCTTAAAAGTCAATTATTATTATTATTATTATTATTATTATTATTATTATTATTATTATCATCATTATTATCATCATCATCGATATCTAGTGCTGTATGACCCCTGTGGTTTAGCGCTTTTATTTGATTATAATAATAATAATCGATATCTAGTATCCTACCTTGCAATATCACAATCACAAACCCACAAAGATTATATTCAGACCCGAGTCTCTAGATTACCATGGGAGTGTCCGGACTACTCAGTCACTGCTCACGGGACACACCCTAATATTATTATACCTGAAAAGCTAAACACTAACGTTTTGAGCACCTGGGAAATGAGAGGCAATCAGATTTGATCCGGAGGAGGAGGAGGAGAGTTAGCTCCAATACCTTAGATCAAGAGACCTTCACCGGCGTCCAGGTACTCCCCTTGTGGGGTGAGACACTATTGCAACTCTGAGAAGAGAGGGAAGGTTGTGTTGCTTTCAGATTCTTAGATGGCAAGAAAATCTTCAGCACAGAACTGCAAGTAAGTCTTCAGGACAGTGTCTCAAGACAATCTTAAATACATCCCATCAGGAAAGTCTTAAATACAGTAAGTGCTCCTAGAAAGTCGTACACACAATACCGAAGGAAAGTTTCACAGTACTATAAAAAGGTCTTCAGTACCACATAAAGACCTTCAACAAAATATTAAAACAGTGTCACATGAAGACCTTGAGCACAATTTTGAAAGTGCCACTTGAAGACCTTGAGCACAATTTTGAAACAGTGCCATATGAAGACGTTGAACACTATTTTGAAACAGTGCCACGTAAAGACCTTGAACACAATTTTAAAACAGTGCCACATAAAGGTCTTGAACACAGTGTCACAGGACCACACAAAGTAAAGTCACAGTCTGAAGAGACAGACACAATATTAGAATTAATAAAGCAATAACTGAAAGACAGAAAGTCGCTCGTGTTCGATGCCTCTGAGTAATATATTTTACACATCTCTGCCTTCTGTTTATATATGAGAGGAAGAATGAGGCACTTGTGCAACATTTGGGAATATTGAGGAAACGCTTCGCCAGCCAGTGGTTTCTTCAGTTAAATACAAAGAGCAGGAGGAGGAGTTTGAGGTAATCAGTCCCTCACTCTTGAAAAGATTGAGGGACTGAACACATCGACTCCAGGCTGAGGGACTGATTACCTCAAACTTCTCATTCTTCAACTTGTAAGTTTTCTAAACTATTTACATCACACTTTATAAGAGGTTTTATGCACCACTGACTTCCATACACTGGAAAGTCTGAGTCTGTATGAAAGAGTCGTCAACACAGGTAATTTTATGCATCCCTCTCTTCCTACACTGGACATGTTGAGAAAACCCTTAACAGAAGCATCTTATTAACGTGATCCATAGTATACGCACATAAAGAAGAAAGATGGAAAGCCTTAGTATTACTTGAAGATGACAAGCTTAGCCAATATGGAATAATTCTTACTTAAATCAGTCTTAACAAAGAATAAAATGCACAAGATAAAGATTACGTAAGAGTCGTCAGGAATATGCAAAATTCCCTTGTCAAGCCTGCGAAAATTAATGCATTAGGAAAACTGGGAGGAACCTCAAGACTGGATCCTCGAGTACACATTATCCAGAGGGAGCACATAAGACGGCTCAACCAATTACCGTCTTTCTTTTACAAAATACAACAAGCATGTTGCAGTTATAAAAGAAAACTGAATCGGTAGTAATTGCTGCCGTCCAAATCTTTCAACCTCTCCCAAGGCCAGTGGAAACCAGATGCTCTAACTAACCTTGCGTTGAAATAACTCGTTCCTACCTCTGGCTGTGACCATGTGACCTCACTTAGGTGTGTGTACTGCTTGTGGAGGATAGTACACCAAACGGGGAGTAGAATGAAATTAGCTCTGAGGCAACCACACCATCATATGTCCTCGCAACATGAAGTAAGCCTAGTTCGCTAGGCTCATGTTGTTTGTAGGATTGAATGGCCCAGTGGTTTAGGGCATCGTGAATTTTCGCTCTTCCCACGAGACGGGCTAAAACAACACAGGTTCGATCCCTCGGCCAGCCACAGTTTATATATATATATATATATATATATATATATATATATATATATATATATTATATATATATATATTATATATATATATATATATATATATATATATATATATATTTTGACATATAACTGAAGAGTATATATTTAGGTAGCAGCAAGCTCATTAAGCGTCAGGCCCTTGATAAAGCTCCATATATATTTATTCTGCATGAGACACTGATTCTTCCTTGTTCAAACAATTATTCCGGATAATTACAAGTTATCGCTGTCGGATCACCGTAATCTCTACGCCGTAAGTCAGACGGTTATGGAGCGTAAAAGCCTAGGCTCTGCGTAACCGGGGAATCGCGGAGCTGTTTCTACGCGCGTCATGCACGCCACCGGCTCTGCCATTTTCCACCTAAAGCCCCCAGGACGCAAGGGAGATTCTCCCTGTATCAACCAGCGTGAAAAAGACCTTTAGTGACCCTCAGGGCGGAGGCTCAAAATTGCACCCTCTTCGTGTCACAAATAACGCAGCTGACTAACTATTATTACAGACTTAAAAATGTTTAAAAGCATAAAATGCTTCCATAAACTTGTTTTGATATCCCAGGAAGCGTATTTTCATCCCTCCCCTCCCCATTTTCTTTGTTTTGTTTATATGATACTTGAGGGGTAACGAGGTTAATCGCCCGTCACACACTTCATTATGCAACCTATGCCACGCAACTCTTCACTGTTTAATAAATCTCTTTATATAGGTTTTTGCTGTTTTCCTTCATCAGTTCAGTCGTTTATTTGCATTTCGTTGTTGTTATATTTGTAACGGTCAAAGTAAATAGTGTGATGGAAGCGACACTTCGGTAAGATTTGTCAGGAAACAGGGGGCCTTAGACATATGATGACCCACAGTTGAAGGTTTTGGTCATCTGACCGAGGCCTTCCACTGGCTTACCAGTGGAGGCCTTAAAAATTACCTTAACCATAATTTTTAAGGTAATTTTTAAGGTAATTTTTATCAGTATAACCCTCTTTTTTGGTACAGTTCAACACAATTGCTAAAGGAAGAGTTTCGGCACGAGTGTCCTCTTCAGTAGATAACTGGATAAGAAAGATCAGTCCTAATGAAGCCACTCTGGGCGAAACGTTTCCTTCTATAGATATCCTGAACCGTATGTAAGTGTCCACAACTTATACTGTTATTCTACTATTCTTGCACCTCGTAGCTCAGTGGTAGTGTTCGGTTCACAACCGAAATGACCCGAGTTCCATCCCCTGTTCACCTAGCACTAAATAGGTGCCCAAGAAATAATAATAATTATAATAATAATAATAATAAAGTAATCTCGGAACGCTAAAACCGTGTTGGTTATACAGCGTCTAGGGAATGGGACGTTATCCGTTTTGATCCAAGGAAGTGAATGATACCTCCAGTTCCTTGGATCAAGAGCCCTTCGCCAGCATCGGGGTACTACCCTTCAATGGATTTTCATTGCAAGAGGCAGTGTAGACATAATTTTATTTGCGCACATACACGTGTTCAACCTGTCGAACTGAACATAACCGTGTTCAACTTACACATACACAAACTTTTTAAATTGCTCATATACCCGAAATCTGTCCGATAAATTGAACATGTATATATGTTAAGCCTGTCAGATTGCATATATATATATATATATATATATATATATATATATATATATATATATATATAAGTACAGTGCCGGCACTCTGAAGGAGGGGTGTAAATGTTGCAGTTTTATAACTGTAGTGTAAAGCACCCTTCTGGCAAGACAGTGATGGAGTGAATGATGATGAAAGTTTTTCTTTTCGGGCCACCCTGCCTTGGTGGGAATCGGCCGATGTGTTAATAAAAAAAAAAAAAATAAATATAATATATATATATATATATATATATATATATATATATATATATATATATATATATATATATATATATATATATATATATATATATATATATATATATATATATACGTATATATGTACGTATATATGTACGTGTTCACTCTGTTAGGCTCCTTGTATATATGTATTTACCTTTCAAAATTAGTGTACTGGAAGCTTGCTGCAAGCATAGCATATATGTACTTAGTTACAAGTGAGGTTCTCCCGAACATTGTGTTCTTCATGGTCGTGTTCTTGAAAGAGATCTTGAACATGTGTTCAAGGTCGTGTTCTAAAGTTTCGTTCTAGCTGGAGAACACATGGGATCAGAATAAATCGTGTTCTTTAGAGTCGTCCAGAGTAGTTCATGCTATGCAGGGTCGTTCAGAACAGGTCATGTTCTTTCGGGTCGTCCAAAACAGGTCATGTCTATGATCATTCAAAATAGTTTTCTTTAGGGTCGACAAGAACAAGCCATGTTATACAGGACCATCTAAAACAGGTCTTGTTCTTCATGGTCGTTTATAAGTCGTTTTTTAAAGGGGTCGTCCAGTACAGTTCGTGTTCTTCAGAGACGGTCGGAGCAGGTCATGTTCTCCATAACAAGACTTGCATAGAGCGGTAAGGTATTGTACGTAACTCGATACGGTACGGTTGATATTTCGATAAAAAGTACGGTACAAAATTACGGTACGCTATTGGTAATAGGTACGGAAAACGGAAAAAAATGCGGTATTGTATCGCCGGCCTTCATGGTCGTTCTGAACTAGTCGTGTTCTTCAGGGTCGTTATGAAGCCGTGTTCGTCAGGGTCATTTAGAACAGGTGTTCGTTGTGATCGTCCTGAACAGGTCGTATTTTTTTAAGGTTTTGAACAGATCGTGTTTCTCAGAGTCGTTCAGAATAGATCGTGTTCTTCAAGGTCGGTAAATTAGACACATATGCAACACTTGGGTATCTTTATTGAGGAAACGTTTCGCCACACAGTGGCTTCATCAGTCCATACAAAGGAGAATCGTGAAGAACAGGAGGAGTATGAGGTGGTCAGTCCCTCAATCTTGAGTCGATGTTGTCAGTCCATCAATCTTGAATAGAATACAACATATGAGTGTAGAGGAAGCTTATATACTGTAGACAGGAGAGGTGCAGCAGTTGTAGGAGGTGTCACATTTGTCCAATGTGGAAGTAGGTCGTGCCCAAGGAATAGGCAAGCGAAGAAATCCCTGTATTAAGATACCAAGATGTTGCAGTGTCAGACAGGATTTAAAATCTTCAAGGTCGTTCGGAACAGGCGTTCGTTATGGCCGTCCTGAACAGGTCATGTCTTTCAAGGTCATTTAGAACAGATCGTGTTCTTCAGGGTCGTTCAGAAAGAGTTAGTCATGGTCGTTCTGAACAGGTCGTGTTTTTTAAGGTCGTCTTGAACTGGTCGTCTAGAAGAGGTCGTGTTTTTCAAGCTCTAGAATAAATCATGTTCTTCAAGATAGTTTAAAATAAATCGTGTTCTTCAAGGTCATTTAAAACAGATAGTGTTCTTCAGAGTCGTTCAGAACAGGTGCTCATGGTCGCCCTGAACAAGTCGTATTATAATCATCCACGCTGGAGAACACATGATGTCACAGAACACACACACACACACACACACCCCGTGTTCTTCACGCTCCTCTACACCTTGAACAAAGAGAACATCCCACACCTGCCAATTTCGAAGCGAATCTTTCACCACTTGAAACCAATCACTCGCAATCTCCCACAAATGATCGGTAAAGATTTTTGGATTCCATGATATATCCCAATTTAAATTTGAATTGCAGAGTGTGTGTTTTGCCTGTTACCTTCTCATTCACACCTAATGTACAGCTTCATTTCCAATGTAATTTTGAATATAATTTTCAGTGTAATTTTACGTCATTTAACTGTTCTACCGTGCTAAAAAGTAATATTTTATGCTTAAGGTTAGTACATTTTTTTTACTGTTAAAATGGATTTTGTCACGTTACGGGTTCACCTCTACTGAATACGACAAGAATTTATCACTATCTTTTGGATCATTATCCTCTTGTACCATTATGTTAATGGTATTCAATACCGACAAGTAGGTGCGTACGACACGTGTGTAACACCTGGGTATTTAACAGTGTGTCATTATTATCATGCAATATCTGGACCGGATTCGTGGAATACTTTTAAAAAGAAGCGAAGAATAACGCTAGCACGAGCCCTCGGTATCATTTAGAGAAAGATCACAGATCTGGGTGAAATACTAGGTACCTCAATGTGTATAGACACACCTCCTTTGCTTTATGATGGAGGCAGTAGAGCGCTGGTCAAACATTACAGTAGCCCTAAAATCACTCATTGAAGTGAAGTCTTTGAAAGGGGAGATGAGAGGCCAAGTTGCAAATTTTATGGAAAAGCAAAAGCTGTACAACCCAAACCAACATTTAGAGAAGGAAGATTATGCATGAAGAATTACACATGTGCAACATCTGGGTACCTTTATTGCAGACGTTTAACCCTCCAGTGGCTTCATCAATACAAATACAAGGACATGATGGGAAAACAGTAGAACTATATGAAAAAGATGAGTGAAGATCATCATAGTCTTAAAAAAACATGTACACCACACATATACAAGATCATGCTTGTCACAACTACTAAACCACTGTGACAGAATTATAGAGGCGATGAAAGAATACCACAATGCAGCTGTGGTATTCACGGATATCACAAAAGGCACTCGACAAATGCAGTCATGGGATGATTGCACATATAATGATGGCTATAGGTATAACCGGGTAAGTAAGCGAATAGATGTTCAACTTTCTGACATATAGAAGATAAAGAATATTAGTGAACAGAGTAAAATCCAGCATTAGCAAAACAAAAAGCTCAGTGCTTCAAGGAAAGGTCCTCGCGCCACTGTTTATCATCTCTTGCTGATGATTCAAAACCATGCATGAAAATCACTTTGGTGCATGACACGGAAAAACTACACGACGAAATAAACAAAGTTACCCAGCGGGCAGCGGAGAATAACAAGATGTTCAAAGGTGACACGTTCCAACAACTTAGATATGGAAAGAATGATGAACTCAGAAAGGATTCTGTATAGAAAAAGCAAGATCACCAAAAAAAATGACTGAATGGATTACAAGAACTTTCTAAACATGGGAAATAATGCCAATGGAAACACTTCAAATTACTTGTGCTTTCTCGCTTAGAGTATTGTTCTGTGTTGATACTTCCGTTCAGAGTAGGAGAGATAGCAGAGTTGGAGCAAAGACAGAAATTATTTACGGCTCACATATAGCCATTAAGACATTCAAGTTACTTGAGAAGCTTCAGAGTTTTCAATATGTTCTTCACTCTGCCATAAAAACGTATTAGAATGAGAGATATAGGAGAAAATGTAAAATAAATCAGCAAAAAGCAGGGGCGCCGTGGATACAATTCGAGAACATTATATTAGCATCCGTGAGCCGAAACTATTCAACCCTAACAAAAGATACCTGAAACACTGAGGGAGTAAATGTAGATATAGAAACTCGACAAGTACCTCCACCAGTTGCCGAATCAGCCAGACTGTGATAGATATGTGGGCCAGTTGGCAGCTATCAGCAAGCAGCCTGTTGATCAGGCAAGCACCAGACAAGCCTGCCCCACAGCCAGGCTGCGGGAGGAGGAAATCTTTCGAAAACCGTGAGAGGCATATAGGAGGCATCCTCTTGGAATGATGGGTGTACATACTGAGATGTACACCCCACCAAGTGTACATAATCCTCCTTTCAGTGCATAAACATCAAGTGATATACATGACAGATTATATACATAGTTCGGTGAATCTATTATTATTTTTAAATTCAAGGGGAATCGCTAAACCCATAGGGCGTATTTGGGGATGGGAGGAATTCAAATTCAATCTATGGAAGGGAAGGAAAAGGTAGGTTCAATTGTTTGGATCAAGAGCCTCTTACCGTTGTCAAGGAACCTCCATGGAGAATATGACTGACTGACTACACAGGTTCAAACTTCTATGATGTATATTTATACAAAATAATACTCTTCATTTGTTTATATTTGTAAAAAGCGCTAAACTCTTGTGGATCATTCTAGACAAGGAATGGAGGCTCGATTATCCACCTTCTAAAAGAGAATATTACCCTCATACTTTTGTAAGTTATCTATAGTCCCTTCTGGGAATCACCCATTAACCTAGGCTCGGTCCCATACCAGGCCTCCTGATTGCTGGCCTGATTGATCAGGCTATAGGTGTGGCGCCGCCCGCAGTCTAACGTACGCACCACAGCCCGGCCGATCAAGGGTTTTTTTGGTGATTCCGCTTGTGAATGAAGGGGGAGGGTGTTGAAAATTCGTGGTCTCTTTGCACTTATTGAGTTCTACCATCCCGTCGCTGCTTTTCATTTAAGGCTTCTTGCACCGTCTGCCAAGCCTCTTGCTCTAATATTAAGTGATTTCAGTGTGCAGGTTTGGGACCAATCACCCCGGAATCTTCTGTGTAGATTATATGTCTTGTCTAGGTTCTAAGGAGTACAGTTCCAGGGACTTCTGGTGCTCCCAGTAATTTAGGTGATTGCCTGAGGGTGTAGGTGCCGTGAAGGTTCTATGTACATTCACAAGTTCTGCATTTTCTCCTGTCTTGAAGGGGGTCTTTAGTACACAGCAACATTCTACGCTAGAGAGAACGAGTGGCCTGAAGAGTATCATCAATGACTTGGCATCTCTTGTTTTGAAAGTTCTAGTAATCCAACTAATATTTTTCCTTGCAGTTACGATAACAACACCCAAGAGTCCTTCACCTGCATTAAGGTATTCTCCTTAAAAGGGAGTAAGAACCAAAGCCTTACATTATTCAGATCCGCTAGACAAATGAGATTGTTATAATTCAGGTATTTTACAAGTAATAACACTTAATCCGGCTGTAACCCTCATCCGTGTATTTGATGGCGCCTCTGCCGTTTATAACAAAGAAAATGTGTGTATTCTCCAGGGAGCATTCCTTCTCCCCACCACAGCAATGGAAGACTGGGGAGCATTCCTTCTCCCCACCACAGCAATGGAAGACTGGGGAGCATTCCTTCTCCCCACCACAGCAATGGAAGACTGGCATTTATCAAGGCATCTTTACGCTTCCTGCCAAGAATGCGAGTTTCCATGAGGACTGAAGTTGGTGGTAGCAGGTGATAAAATCATCTGTAATTTAGGCACCAGCACCTGGCTTATGTACACCAGTGAAACTCTCATTGCTGGTTCTACGTACAACCCTCCCTTTCCTCCCTCCCTTCCATTTCTCCCCTTCTCCCTCCCTCTCTGTCCCCAACTTAGGAAGACCAACGCCCAGACTGCCTGGCGTAAGTCGCCCCTTAACGATATTCTGTTAAATAACGTTTAAGAAACCCAACTTAAGCAAGCCTAACCTAACGAACAAAACCAAATATTAAATTAAGCCAGGCAGAAACCCAATAGCTGCCATACGTGCGAAAACGCACGATGCATTTTGAGGGCATGTTAAGAGGTAGGCATATAACTGGTATTTATTTTTTACGAGTTTCATAGCTAAAATTTCTTAACGCTTTCTATGACTTTACAAAAAAATATTTTTTTTCAGCTAGTGAAGATTAATTAGGTTACATAAGCTTCTTGTAACTCTAAATTTATTATTTTTTTGTGTATTAAGATAAGCTAGGTTACGTTGGAGAGGCATTTTTTGACGTATATAAAATATTTACCCACAAATAAACAAACTGCTTCAAAATCAGCGAAACTTTGGTTGTTTTAAAAAATCTTGACGAGTATCAGTGACTGGGAGACTGGGCTGATCCATGACTGGGAGACTGGGCTGATCCATGACTGGGAGACTGGGCTGATCCATGACTGGGAGACTGGGCTGATCCATGACTGGGAGACTGGGCTGATCCATGACTGGGAGACTGGGCTGATCCATGACTGGGAGACTGGGCTGATCCATGACTGGGAGACTGGGCTGATCCATGACTGGGAGACTGGGCTGATCCATGACTGGGAGACTGGGCTGATCCGTGACTGGGAGACTGGGCTGATCCGTGACTGGGAGACTGGACTGATCCGTGACTGGGAGACTGGGTTGATCCATGACTGGGAGACTGGACTGATCCATGACTGGGAGACTGGACTGATCCATGACTGGGAGACTGGACTGATCCATGACTGGGAGACTGGACTGATCCATGACTGGGAGACTGGACTGATCCATGACTGTGAGACTGGACTGATCCATGACTGTGAGACTGGACTGATCCATGACTGTGAGACTGGACTGATCCATGACTGGGAGACTGGACTGATCCATGACTGGGAGACTGGACTGATCCATGACTGGGAGACTGGACTGATCCATGACTGGGAGACTGTACTCCACCATGACTGGGAGACTGTACTCCACAATGACTGGGAGACTGTACTCTACCATGACTGGGAGACTGTACTCCACCATGACTGGGAGACTGTACTCCACCATGACTGGGAGACGGTACTCCACCATGACTGGGAGACTGTACTCCACCATGACTGGGAGACTGTACTCCACCATGACTGGGAGACTGTACTCCACAATGACTGGGAGACGGTACTCCACCATGACTGGGAGACGGTACTCCACCATGACTGGGAGACTGTACTCCACCATGACTGGGAGACTGTACTCCACCATGACTGGGAGACTGGACTCCACCATGACTGGGAGACTGGACTCCACCATGACTGGGAGACTGGACTCCACCATGACTGGGAGACTGGACTCCACCATGACTGGGAGACTGGACTCCACCATGACTGGGAGACTGGACTCCACCATGACTGGGAGACTGATGACTCCACCATGACTGGGAGACTGGACTCCACCATGACTGGGAGACTGGACTCCACCATGACTGGGAGACTGGACTCCACCATGACTGGGAGACTGGACTCCACCATGACTGGGAGACTGGACTCCACCATGACTGGGAGACTGGACTCCACCATGACTGGGAGACTGGACTCCACCATGACTGGGAGACTGGACTCCACCATGACTGGGAGACTGGACTCCACCATGACTGGGAGACTGGACTCCACCATGACTGGGAGACTGGACTCCACCATGACTGGGAGACTGGACTCCACCATGACTGGGAGACTGGACTCCACCATGACTGGGAGACTGGACTCCACCATGACTGGGAGACTGGACTCCACCATGACTGGGAGACTGGACTCCACCATGACTGGGAGACTGGACTCCACCATGACTGGGAGACTGGACTCCACCATGACTGGGAGACTGGACTCCACCATGACTGGGAGACTGGACTCCACCATGACTGGGAGACTGGACTCCACCATGACTGGGAGACTGGACTCCACCATGACTGGGTCTTTTCTGTAACTAACAGATCCACTATCATTGCCAATATTATTATACTCTCTACCATGAAAAAATTACATTAAATTATTTAAAATTTATATATATATTATTTTTTTTTAGATAATTCATATGCCATTATGATAATTGATGGCTTTAATGTCCGTGAAATAACATAAGGGGTCTTGTGCTCTGAAGTACTCGCTTTTTTTTATCCTTCCCATCTCCCTCTTAACCTCTCTCCCCCAACCTCCTCGTCAACTCGCCCCTTTCTTTTTCCCCCGAAAGTCCCCTCCACACCTCCCTCCCCAACATCACCTCCACACCTCCCTCCCCAACATCACCTCCACACCTCCCTCCCCAACATCACCTCCACACCTCCCTCTCCAACATCACCTCCACACCTCCCTCTCCAACATCCCCTCTCCACCTCCCTCCCCAACATCCCCTCTCCACTTCCCTCCCCAACATCCCCTCTCCACCTCCCTCCCCAACATCACCTCCACACCTCCCTCCCCAACCCTTAGATTGCACGGTATCTTAAATCTTGCTCCCTTTCCTCTTGCTTTACTGCAAAACAACCGCAGGGGGAGTTGAATGATAGCTCTAGGCCTTTCATGTTGCAATCGACACATCAGGGGGTTGCAATGTTGCAGAAATGAGTAGGAAGTCCAGGTAGATGCGTTCAAGAGAATGACTCTACTTAGAATCTCTCGCTGGAGTCGTTCCCTTGAACGGATCTACCTGGACTTCCTACTCATTTCTGCAACATTGCGAGCTCTTGATTATGTGTCAATTGCATCATGAAAGGCCTAGAGCTATCGTACAACTCCCCCTGCGGTTGTTTTGCATCTTGGATCGCTTGTTTGCGATATTTTGCACATATGTGTGTGTGTGTGTGTGTGTGTGTGTGTGTGTGTGTGTGTGTGTGTGCAATAATATCACAATATGCAAAACAACCACTGTGAAAAAATAGTTCCAAGCGCTTTCGTGATTTCTCACATTATCAAGGACCTGTGAAAATAACAGAACAGCAGAAGGCTTATAAGGCTGAGAAATCACCTCACATACGACATTAAGTTGATAACTATTTCCACTGAGTTGGAAATAGTTATCAACACATGCGTAATCCCACTCAATCTGCATCCTATCTCTCCAGGATAGCAGGGTGACTCCCTCAGGATGCTTCTGGCCACCATCGGGGTCTGTATAGTTGGGATTCTCTTCCTGCAGGGCAGCGAGTTGTAGTATTTTCTTGATGTTAACCTCTTCATGCCTTGCGAACTTTCCCTTTGACCTATTGCAAATAAGACCATGGTGTCTATATTGATCTGTCGATGCAGAAACAACTGTGTTTGATGTTGATAGGGAGGGTAAGCGAACGTCTACGCACATACAAATAATTTATGGGCAGAGACGAGTGTCTAGGAAGAAATTAGGAACAGTCAATAGGTATTTCCTATAAGAAAAACCCTCACTACCAAGAATCGAGCTTTTTTCTTCCCATTTTTAAGCATTTTTCGTGGCTATAACAGTCACCCTGCCGATGGTTTTCAGGGAACGATGTAGTTAGGGAGCTTGTTAGAGTAGTCTGTTTCCTGACTACTTTACTCTGTGTTGCTCGGGAAGACTCTCGACCACTATTTCACTAGACAGCACTGACAAGAACTACTATCACCCTTTAAATTGAATGCAATACAAAAGATCTACAGCAATCCTTCAACTCCCCTCGTAGTTTTGTATCTTGCATCGCTTGTTCGCGATTTTTTACACACACACACACACACACACACACATTATATATATTGTAACCACGAACGAGTGGTATTGATCAATAACTACACTGCACTAGCCAGGGGTCGAACCCATGATGATTTGGCCCGCCTCATGGTGAGCGAGAACACATGACGCTCTAGACCACTGAACCACACAATCCTTAAGAGTAGCGCATCCAGTAGGACTGGATGTTGTACTCGCTACCCAAGGACATACGGTGGTGTTGTTGTCGACTTGTCAAAGAAAATTGTTAATTAGTCAGTTTTCTTATTTAACGCTTTTTTATCTTTTTCCATTTCTTCCTGTTTCATTATATTTGCTATCTTCTCCTATTGCGTCTCATTCTTTTCCCCTTTTCTTCCTTCCTTTCTCCATTTTTTTCTTCTGACTGTTGCTGTTGTTGTTGTTCTTCGTCTTCTTCTTCTACCTCTTCTGGTTCTTTCTTTTCTCCTGTTGCATTCCTCGCATTCTTCTATATTCTTGTCCATTCCTTTATTTCCACTTTCTGTTCTTCAATTTCCTAGTTATATTTTCCTTTTTCATCTAAAAAATCTATTTCAACCATTTTATTTTCCCATTCCTCTATTTTCCCATTTCCCTTTTCGTCCTCATATTCTTCTGTTCCTTTATTTCTCCCTCTCATTCCTCTATTTCTTCATCCCATTTTTCCATCTCTTCCTGCTATTCTTCTGTTTCTTCATCCATTCCTCTATTTCTGTCTCCCATTCCTCTTTTTCTTCCTCCCATTCTCCTTCTCTCCATTCGTCTCCCTCCGTTGCCTCTTCTGTGCATTTGGTATGTCTCGCTTCGCCGCCCACAAGGAACACCCACCCACACTACACCGCCCACAGGGAAGACCCACCCACACTACACCGCCCACAGGGAAGACCCACCCACACTACACCGCCCACAGGGAACACCCACCCACACTACACCGCCCACAGGGAACACCCACCCACACTACACCGCCCACAGGAAAGACCCACCCACACTATCGCCCACAGTGAAGACCCGCCCACACTACACCGCCCACAGGAAGACCCACCCTTACTACACCGCCCACAGGGAAGACTCACACTACACCGCCCACTAAGACAATCCATTTGCCCACCGCTGTCAACAAACACCACCCACAGCACACAACCCCACAAGGAAGAAACCGCCCACCCACCGCCGCCCACAAACACCTCACACCCAGGAGTCGTCACTCGTTCTCCGTCACGCTTTTTTCCCGTCACCGCCAAGATTATACGATTCGTGTGAAATATGTTGAACTAATATCTTATAATATAGTTCAAAATTATAGAGTCATCCCTCCCCAAGATCCTCCTCCCCAGCCCCTTCCCCTAGCCCCTACCCCAACTCCCCTCCCCACCTGCTCTGTGCACTCTGTGAGGGTAATCACACACTGGGCTGATCCATAAGCATCTGGTCTTGGTATTTTTTCAGTGCTGTTGTTTTCATTTTATATATTTTGTTTTGATTCATGTTATGCGCTAAATCCATGTGGGTCATTCAGCTCAAGATGTGGTGGAGGCTCGATCCTCCGTCTGCTGAGCGCCAGACACACGTACTTCCTATTTGTACTCGCCCAATACTTCCTTACATTGCAAAACAATGGGCTTCGTCCATGCCCACCTAAATGACCCCCATCTCTGTACACACATTGTATTTTGCCGAAATTATTGTTTATTATTATTAACTGCTGATTTTTTTTTCACGGAGTTTTACAAGGTTAGGTTAAGGTTCCTAACTATATTTACAAGTTAAGAGCTGTTAACTACGTCACCTCATTTTAAAGCCCTTTTATTGTTATGAGACATACAAATAGGGAACAGGATGAAGTTGGAGGCATCTGTTGGCCAGCGAATTCATTGGGTCAACTGGCATTATTTCGTTGATGTCGTTATGTTGTACTCGAGTCATCCTGGGAATAAATGATCTCAGATGAAGTGTCTTGCTCTGTTCTCTATTCTGTCAAGAAGTCTTAGATAAGACGGGGGGCAGACAGTCCAAAACTGTGGAGCAAATTTATGGTCTCAGCGCACTTGTGCCTCTTACAAAATCTTGCAACCTATACTGTCGAGCAGATGCAAGATTCGTCTAAGTGCTGTAAGCTTCCTGGCCGCTTTGTTTACAGAATTTAATAAGTGGTTCTTCATAGTCAGTTCGCAATCATATTTCACCCCAAAGAAATCAACGTCATCCCCGGGTTCCAACTCTCTCATTATTTCTTACCACAGCTCCAACATTACCATCATGGTGCCTAAAAACCATTCTCTCTTTCTCTCTCTCCCTCCATTCTCCTGCAGATAGTGGAAGTACTTCTCGTGTGAGTTTCCTCTTGAAGACTTCTACACTTCCTTCAGCAGTGTTTCTAATATCTTCTGGTAGAATGTTAAATAATCTGGGCCCTCTTATATTGATACAATGTGCCCTGCTTTTCCCTGGGTTTATTTTATATTTTCTCCCATATCTCTCACTTCAAAATGTTGTTAAGGTAGTGTGCAGATTTAGGAGTATAGGTTCTCCATGTACATACTATCAAGTCTGTCTGTGTATCTCTTTTTAGCTCCAACAAGTACTTACCTATGACTTTCAAGTACTTCCACCAGGTCCCGTGGCCACCAGGCCACGGGACCTGGTGGAAGTAGTTCAGGACTGTTTTCTGAAACAGTGTGTAACAGAGCCTACCAGAGGTAATAATTTGCTCGACCTAGTCTTGTCAAATAAAGAAACCCTCGTAAATAATCTGGAGATTATTTACGAGATTATTTACGAGATCACAAATCCATTACTATTAATATTACCTGGGAGTACAAGAATAAGGATAATACGGTAAAAGTCCCCGATTTTCGTTCTGCCGATTATATTGGACTTAGGGAACTCCTGTCTAATCTTGACTGGGGTAATGTAGCTAAATATTGACGATGATCATAAGTAAGAATATGAAGGGATCTGCGTTTATGATTTTTTTCTTAATAATTTACAACGTGCTCAGAGTATATATATTCCCCAGAGAGAAATTAGGTCAAATAATAACGATCCCAAATGGGTTAACAGGAGGCTAAAGCATCTATTAGGGGAGAAAAGGGGAATTTATAGGTGCATCAAAAGAGATGTTAACCTTATTGACCAATATGTTCAGTATAAAAGAGAAGTAAAAAAGAGGATTAGAAAGGCTAAACGTGACTATGAAACTAGAGTTACTAATGAATCAAAAACTAATCCAAAAGGGTTCTAAGTGTATAGGACGAAGTTGAGGAAAAAAGTAGGACCTCTGAAAATTGGGAATGGACAGCTGACGGATAACGAACTGGAAATGCGTTCTCTAATGACTATTTTTTGTCAGTCTTTACACAGGAAGACGTAAATGATATTCCAGAAATTAACAATTATTCAGTTCCTGAAGAATTCAAATGAACTAATATTACTGTTACGAGGGGACATGGATATCAAACAGATATATAAGCTAAAACAAAATAAATTCTCGGGACCCGACGAGTTGCTTTCCAGGACTTAAAGAATGCAAGATGGAACTTATTCAGCCATTAACGTGTGTTTAATGCGTCCATCCTAACTGGTGTTGTGCCAGAGGTGTGGAAGATAGCTAATGTAGTTCCTATATTCAAATGCAGTGACTGTTGCAGGTTCTGTTCCCTGGTGCAGTGACTGTTGTAGGTCCTGTTCCCTGATGCAGCGACTGTTGCAGGTCCTGTTCCCTGGTGCAGCGACTGTTGCAGGTCCTGTTCCATGGTGCAGTGACTGTTGTAGGTACAAAGTCCATTTTTTCAAATTACCGTCCAATCAGCCTGATGTCTATAGTAGGCAAATTATTAGAATTAATTAAAGCTGATATTATTAGAAGTCACCTTGAAGAACATAATTTGATTAGTGAATCTCAGCATGGGTTCACGAGAGGTCGTTCCTGCCTGACAAATTTACTGACGTTCTTCAATAAAACATTTGAGGCAGTAGACAGTGTTAAAGAATATGATATTGTTTTTTTATGGATTTTAGTAAAGCCTTCGATAGAGTATCTCACAAGAGACTCTTAAGAAAAGTGGCAGCTCATGGTATAGGAGGTAAAGTTCTAGCATGGATAGAGGCATGACTTACCAACAGAAAGCAGAGAGTTTCCATTAATGGGGTCAAATCCGAATGGGGATTAGTCACTAGTGGTTTTCCACAATGATCAGTTTTAGGCCCTCTGTTGTTCATAATTTACATTAATGACCTTGATGAAGGAATTACAAGTGACATGAGTAAATTTGCTGATGATACAAAAATAGGCCGTATGATTCATTCTGAGGAGGATACCAGTGAACTCCAGGAGGATTTGGACAAATTAATGTCTTGTTCTGAAAAATGGCAGATGAAATTCAGTGTGGATAATTGTAAAGTACTAAATAACCCTCGAAGTTATAAACTATGTGAAGTAGAGCTTGATCATACAGAATGTGAAAAAGACTTGGGAGTCATGGTGAGCAGAAATCTAAAGCCAAAACAACAGTGCCTAAGTGTGCGCAATAAGGCTAACAGATTACTAGGATTTATTTCAAGAAGTATAAGTAACGGAAGTCCAAAAGTTATTTTACAGCTCTATACATCACTAGTGAGACCTCATTTGGATTATGCAGCTCAGTTTTGGTCTCCTTACTACAGGATGGATATAGATTCATTGGAGAACATACAGAGAAGAATGACTAAAATGAATTACTGTATAAGGAATCCTCGTATGAAGATACTTAGAACCTTGAATCTCCACTCTCTGGAGAGACGTAGAAAGAGGGAAGATATCATCGAAGTGAATAAGTGGATGATGGGCATAAACAAAGGTTATATTAACAAAGTACTGAGAGTGTTGATCCAGGTAAAAACCAGAAATACTGATTTAAGTTGGATAAATTTAGATTTAGAAAGGACATAGGTAAGTACTGGTTTTCGAACAGAGTTGTGGATGCGTTGAACAATCTTCCGAGTAGGGTGATCGAGGCTAAGACCTTAGGTGGCTTTAAAAAGAGATTGGACAAATATGTATATGAGTGGGAGGGGCTGGGTTTGATTGGTGTCGTGGGTACAGGAGTAAATTCTTGGTTAGCTTTGGGTAGGGGTGGTTTTGATAAGAACCCGCCTTGTATGGGCCAGTAGGCCTTCTGCAGTGTTCCTCTATTCTATTATGTTCTTATTGTTATGGTAACACTGAAAGTGGGTTTGGCAAATGTTCTGTTAGTAGGATGGTTTTGTAAAGGATCTGCCAAGTATAGGCCAACAGGCCTAACTACAGTATTCCTCCTTTCTTATGTTCTTATGTGCATGATCTTGTTTGTTGTCATATATATTATATATATATATATATATATATATATATATATATATATATATATATATATATATATATATATATATATATATATATATGAATCTCACCACACTCTCATCCCTGACTTCCCGTCACCTGCAAAACGCACACAGCGGAAAAATAATACGTGGGAAGGCAGGGAGGCGGGCAGCTGGATACTAACATTGTTCTCCCCTCAGGTGAGAACTGCGGGGCAGAAGCTCGCCTATTGGAACCTATTTCTTGAACCTGACATTGACAAGACGCCAACTAGAGAGAACGAGAGAGAGAGAGAGAGAGAGAGAGAGAGAGACACACACACACACACACATACACACACAGACAGACAGACAGATAGGAAAATGTAGATAGCGTTAAGAGGGAGGAGTCTCCTCAAGGTAGGTTATTAGCCAGCACTGTTAATGGACACTTCCGATAATTTGAGAGAGCACTTTGGTGAACCGCAGTGGGAAGATGGGTGTTGCCAGGGTGTGGGTGTTGCTGCTGTGTGGGTGTTGCTGCTGTGTGGGTGTTGCTGCTGTGTGGGTGTTACTGCTGTGTGGGTGTTGCTGCTGTGTGGGTGTTGCTGCTGTGTGGGTGTTGCTGCTGTGTGGGTGTTGCTGCTGTGTGGGTGTTGCTGCTGTGTGGGTGTTGCTGTTGTGTGGGTGTTGCTGCTGTGTGGGTGTTGCTGCTGTGGGGGTGTTGCTGCTGTGTATGTGTGTGGTTGGGGTTAGACTACTGTCAATTCAATCATGCTTTGCCGCAACGTAATCCGGCTACTGTATATTACCCACAAATACCTCGCTGGGAGGATATCGTAAGTGAGAATATGTGTATCGGAAAAAGTCTCCGACACGGCGAGAAGAGGGATCTACGGCTGGGACTCGAACCCCCGCAGGCACTATCATGTGAGTACACGTGTGGAGCATAAAGTAGTCAGTCACGGTTGGTTGTATTACATACAGGAGACTGGAAGACCGCAGAGTAGTTGTACCATCCCGTCCCAAGATGGTACCGTTCTTCCAATATGGTACCGTTCCCCCATGATGGTACTATTTTCCGTATCATTAAACACAAACCAAGGCCAAGAAATAACACCTCACCGAGTCTCTGTGTTATACTCAAGCGGAAAACGATAACAAAAGAATAAAATCTGACCGTTGTCAGATAATTGTCCAGGACGAAATGTCGTCGTCCTAATGATCGTCCCCAAACTCATGGTCATTTATAAGTGGAAAGTCCCAGGTGACGAAAAGCCTGAATCACCAGCCTGAGGGTCTGTAACAGCCTCTTTATGACTCTCAAACTATTCTAAACATTGTTAATCTGCTCAACACTGCTCATCAAGATGAATTTCATACGAGGGTCAACATGAGACGGTCATGACACTCATTGAGTTTCTTATTCATAGGTCTACTTTTTCCACCTTTAAATTGAAAAAAAAATAATCTCCCAAATTTAACTCCATTAAGATCGACATTGCAAAATTCCCCAATAATATATATGTGTCGTAACGTATAGGTAAAACTTGCCATTTTGGTTTAAATATCAACGCACGCACTTGCCAAATAAGGCAACAAAAAAAATATTTTTTGTTTGTTATTAAATTATTATAAACTTATTTAAAATATATTTAATTGGATTAGGCTAAATTAAATTGCGCTTCTTATAATAAGGTTAGTTAAGTTTTCTAATTTTTTTGGTACAAAATTATTAATTTTACATTACCATAAATGAAAAAAATAATATCTTTAAACGTATAAGATTTTTTTAGAAAGGACTTAATATTAAATGAGTTCTTGCTAACTGACCAATTTTACCTATTCGGCACGACAGACATATATATATATATATATATATATATATATATATATATATATATATATATATATATATATATATATATATATATATATATAAAGAAGGAACTGAGTTCCAGAAGTAAATATTTTGTCACATTTCATGAGCATTCGTAGAGAAATATTACAATTGGCTGCAATGTAACCTATAATCTGGAAAATTATAGGAGCACCAGCGTCTCAGCAATTGCTTGGTTCACCAGCGTATTTCTTAATCTTTTTCCCTCAAAGTCTAGGGAATGGGAATGATTAAAATCATGCAGGTGAGATTACTGTAATATTCATTGAATATTTCTCTATTTGTTATATTTTAGCCATTTGAAATAATAATAATAAATCTGGAGAATTATATAGATTTAATCCAAAGGTAAGAAATTATATAGCATTAGTAATAGAGTAAGGAATTGAGAGGAGGAAGTAGGATTAGCCTTGGATGGAGTCGTAATGAGAGGAGTGTTGGTTGTTCAGGGAATTAACTGACGAGTGAGTCCAGGATGATGGTAATGCTGGAGGAGAAGTTCCTAAACACGTGTTGTGAGAGGGTTGGAGTGGGAGATAAATATGTGTTGGTGTTGAGTGGGATATAAATATGCATTGGGGTGGAGTGGGTGATAAATATGTATTGGGGTAGAGTGGGAAGTTGGAATGGGAGATAAATATGTGTTGGGGTGGAGTGGGGAGAGTGAGACTCTCCCCATCACTGTTCTGCCCACCAGCGTCCTGCCCACCAACGTCCTGCCAACCAGCGTCCTGCCCACCAACGTCCTGCCCACCAACGTCCTGCCAACCAACGTCCTGCCCACCAACGTCCTGCCCACCAGCGTCCTGCCCACCAACGTCCTGCCCACCAACGTCCTGCCCACCAGCGTCCTGCCCACCAACGTCCTGCCCACCAACGTCCTGCCCACCAGCGTCCTGCCCACCAACGTCCTGCCCACCAACGTCCTGCCAACCAACGTCCTGCCCACCAACGTCCTGCCCACCAGCGTCCTGCCCACCAACGTCCTGCCCACCAACGTCCTGCCCACCAGCGTCCTGCCCACCAACGTCCTGCCCACCAACGTCCTGCCCACCAACGTCCTGCCCATCAACGTCCTGCCCATCAGTGTCCTGCCCATCAGTGTCCTGCCCATCACTTTCCTTCCGCTTGTTATCACTCTTTCCTCATATATTCATTCTCTTATAGTATTATACTTCTTCCTCCTTTCCTCCTATATTTCTACTCTTCCTTCTCCTTTAATCCTATTATTTTCTCCTTTACTTCTATTTTTTGCCCTCCTTTAATTATACATCACTTATTTTCTCTCATCCTTTAATCCTACTCCTCTTCTTTGCCCTCCTACTTTACTTCTATTTCTCTTCTTTTCCCTCTTCTAATCCTACTCTTCTTTGCTCTTCCCCTTTAATCCTACTCTTATTTTCCTTCCTTTAATCCTTCTCTTCTTTGGCCTTCTCCTTTAATCCTATTACTCTTCTTTGCCCTCCTTTAATCCTATTACTCTTCTTTGCCCTCCTTTAATCCTATTACTCTTCTTTGCCCTCCTTTAATCCTACTTTTTTAATCCTCCTCTTCATTGCTCTCTTCTAACCCTACTCCTCTTATTTCCTTCATTTTTACCTATTCTTCTTTCGTTGTCTGTCACTTCACTCATTTTATTAACTTATCATCAATATTTTATTACTCGTTGTTGTACCATCAAGGTGCCTTGATGCTGGTGAGGGGGTCTTGTACCATCAAGGTGTCTTGATGCTGGTGAGGGGATCTTGTTGTACCATCAAAGTGCCTTGATGCTGGTGAGGGGGTCTTGTACCTTCAAGGTGCCTTGATGCTGAGGGATCTTGTGTCATCAAGTGCCTTGATGCTGGTAGGATCTTACTCAAGTGCCTTGATGCTGGTGAGGGATCTTGTACCATCAAGGTGCCTTGATGCTGGTGAGGGGATTCTTGTTGTACCATCAAGTGCCTTGATGCTGGTGAGGGATCTTGTACTTCAAGGTGCCTTGATGCTGGTGAGGATCTTGTACCATCAAGATGCCTTGATGCTGGTGAGGGGATCTTGTACCTTCAAGGTGCCTTGATGCTGGCAAGGGGATCTTGTTGTACCATCAAGGTGCCTTGATGCTGGGAGGGATCTTGTTACCTATCAAGGTGCCTTGATGCTGGTGAGGGATCTGTTGTACTCATCAAGGTGCCTTGATGCTGGTGAGGGAGTCTTGTACCTATCAAGGTGCCTTGATGCTGGAGAGGGGATCTTGTTGTACCATCAAGGTGCCTTGATGCTGGTGAGGGGATCTTGTACCTTCAAGGTGCCTTGATGCTGGTGAGGGAATCTTGTTGTACCATCAAAGTGCCTTGATGCTGGTGAGGGGGTCTTGTACCATCAAGGTGCCTTGATGCTGGAGAGGGATCTTGTTGTACCATCAAGGTGCCTTGATGCTGGAGAGGGGATCTTGTACCTTCAAGGTGCCTTGATGCTGGCGAGGGGATCTTGTACCATCAAGGTGCCTTGATGCTGGAGAGGGGATCTTGTACCTTCAAGGTGCCTTGATGCTGGAGAGGGGATCTTGTACCTTCAAGGTGCCTTGATGCTGGCGAGGGGATCTTGTTGTACCATCAAGGTGCCTTGATGCTGGTGAGGGGATCTTGTTGTACTATCAAGGTGCCTTGATGCTGATGAGGTGATTTTGTATCATCAAGGTGCCTTGATGCTGGTGAGGGGATTTTGTTGCCCTATCAAGGTGCCTTGATGCTGGTGAAGGGATCTTGTACCATCAAGGTGCCTTGATGGTGGTGAGGGGATCTTGTTGTACCATCAAGGTGCCTTGATGCTGGTGAGGGGATCTTGTTGTACCATCAAGGTGCCTTGATGCTGGGGAGGGGATCTTGTTGTACCATCATGGTGCCTTGATGCTGGGGAGGGGATCTTGTTCCATCATGGTGCCTTGATGGTGGGGAGGGGATCCTAATCCTAGGAATTGGGGCTAATCGTCCTTTTGTCGAATTATGTCTGATTACTTCCCTTACCCCACGTCTTGTGTGACTCTCTCTCTCTCTCTCTCTCTCTCTCTCTCTCTCTCTCTCTCTCTCTCTCTCTCTCTCTCTCTCTCTCTCTCTCTCTTTCTCTGTTTGTCTCCTTCCATTCCTCTCTTGAAACGTCGTCTATATATCTCCTTTATTTGAATGCTCCACCTTCTCCCTCTTTGTATTGCTTCTACTTCCTCTATTATTCCTCTTCTACATTGCTCCTTCCTGTGTATTGCTGCTCCTCCCTTACTTGCTTCCCCATCATCAGTTGTCTGCTCGTCTCCTCTCCCTGGATTCAGCCCTTTCCTCTCTCATTCTCTCCATCTCTTATGTTCTCCCTCCCTCCCATTCACCCACCTTTCATCCTTCCGTCAATCTCTCCTTCCTTCATTGCATCCTTTACTTCCTCCCTCCCTCCCACATGTTCTCCCTCCCTCCCTCATGTTCCCCCTCCCTTGGCTGCTGTTCTTCACTCCTTCCTTCACCTGCATCAGATAAATTAGTTTCCGTCTGGCTGGTTATTATACGTTGCCTGGTAATTCAGCAAGAATTATGGACACCATGTCTGTCTTGGTCCATGCTGGTGACGTCCTTCTCTCTCTCTCTCTCTCTCTCTCTCTCTCTCTCTCTCTCTCTCTCTCTCTCTCTCTCCTCACTCACTCACTCACTCACTCACTCACTCACACACACACACACGCACACGATGTGAATCGACCCCTGCAACCAAAACTAGGTGAGTACACATGCACACACGTATACACACACATAAAAACACACATATACACACATATTCACACACACACACACACACACACACACACACAATTCCCGGCGGGGCCGAAACATTTCGAAGTGTTTCGTTACACACACACACACACACACATACATACAACAGGCCTAGTGTCTAATCGACATGTGCCTAGGACAAAATGGTAACTAACGTATGTATCCAGGCTCCCGTAACTCAGATTACTTGATAATGCTTTTATTTCTGTCTGATTGATTTCGAGTTTCAACTCGACCCTTAATTGGTGTGGAACTAATTATTATTATTATTATTATAATTATTAATTATTATTATTATTATTATTATTATTATTATTATTATTATTATTATTATTGTCATTTTTATTATTATGATTATTAGTAGTAGTATTACTATTATTTTTTTGGAAAGTGCTAAATCCGTTGGGGTTATACTAAAGGAATATGAGGTAATCAGGTTTGATCTAAAGGAGGGGAGGGCCACTCCAGTTCCTCGAATCAAAGCTCGTCACCAGCGTCAAGGTGACAATTAACTAACCAGGGGGGAGGGGGGGCTAGGGATACAGAAATTATTTCAAAACTTTAATGTCTTATACTTGTGATACCCCCCCCTCCCTCAAGGGAGGTTCCTTGACGCTTTTGAGGGGCTCTTGATCTAGGGAATTGGATCTTGGCTCCAGTTCCCTGAATTGAGCCTGAATACTCTTCATTCTCCCCCCCCCCCACAAGCGCTGTGTAATCCCTACGGGTTTAACGCTCCACATAATAATAATAATAATAGTGATTACCATATTGCATAGATTATTAGGGATGAATATTAAGATATGTGCAACAGCTGGGAGTCTTTATCGTTGACCGAAACGTTTCACCTACACAGTAGGCTTCTTCAGTCAAATTCGTTTCAGTCAACAATAAGATAACCACCTGTTGTACATGTGTCTTACTTTTCAAGTGTTGCACATGTGTCTTACTTTTCAAGTGTTGCACATGTGTCTTACTCTTCAAGTGTTGCACATGTGTCTTACTCGTGTAAAGTACTAGTGGACAAGTGTAAAGTACTAGTGGACAAGTGTAAAGTACTAGTCCTTGGTAATGAAAATATCCCTCGAATTTATAAACTAGGTGAAGTTGAGCTTGATCATACAGAATGTGAAAAAGACTTGGGAGTCATGGTAAGCAGAAATCTAAAGCCAAGACAACAGTGCCTAAGTGTGCGCAATAAGGCTAACAGATTACTAGGATTTATTTCAAGAATTATAAGCAATAGAAGTCCAAAAGTTATTTTACAGCTCTATACATCACTAGTGAGACCTCATTTGGATTGTGCAGCTCAGTTTTGGTCTCCTTACTACAGGATGGATATAGATTCATTGGAGAACATACAAAGAAGAATGACTAAAATGATTTACAGTATAAGAAATCTCCCGTATGAAGATAGACTTAGAGCGTTGAATCTCCACTCTCTGGAGAGACGTAGAATGAGGGGAGATATCATCGAGGTGTACAAGTGGATGATGGGCATAAACAAAGGAGATATTAATATAATACTGAGGATATCGAACCAAGTAAGAACCAGAAATAACGGATTTAAATTGGATAAATTTAGATTTAGAAAGGACATAGGCAAGAACTGGTTTTCGAACAGAGTTGTAGATGCGTGGAACAATCTTCCGAGTGGCTTTAAAAAGAGATTGGACACATATATGAGTGGGAGGGGCTGGGTTTGATTGGTGTCGTGAGTACGGGAGTAAATTCTTAGGTAGTGGTGGTTTTGATAAGGACGTGCCTTGTATGGGCCAGTAGGCCTTCTGCAGTGTTCCTCCATTCTTATGTTCTTATGTGTCTTACTCTTCAAGTGTTGCACATGTGTCTTACTCTACAAGTGTTGCACATGTGTCTTACTCTACAAGTGTTGCACATGTGTCTTACTCTACAAGTGTTGCACATGTGTCTTACTCTACAAGTGTTGCACATGTGTCTTACTCTACAAGTGTTGCACATGTGTCTTACTCTACAAGTGTTGCACATGTGTCTTACTCTACAAGTGTTGCACATGTGTCTTACTCTACAAGTGTTGCACATGTGTCTTACTCTACAAGTGTTGCACATGTGTCTTACTCTACAAGTGTTGCACATGTGTCTTACTCTACAAGTGTTGCACATGTGTCTTACTCTACAACTTGTCAGTAATATATACCATTTACAACATTATTAGAGATGTATTTCTCAACTGATAAACACTGAGAACAGCAGTGTATACACACTGTGTTTATATCAAAATATATTCACTGAAAGTTCACTTTAATCATTATTTTCGATATTTTAAGTATTTTTGAATGATGGTGTACAGGTGAAAAATATCCATAATGACCATCGTGCATTCTATAGGCTTACACTTAAAAAAATAACCAAACATGTAGCCTGTCGTAGGTTCAAAATACGAGAGAGAGAGATGCTGCAAACCATACGATTGCAATCAAACCATACCACGGGTGGGGTTCGAACCCGCGTAAGCTACTGGGCCAGCTCCTCACATGTGATCAAAGACATCAGTATGGATGAATCTCAGTTTTCTTATGCCCCGGATACTAGATACAAGCAGGAGTGGTGAAGTGGATTTAAAAAAATTGAGTCCAATTCATAACCAATGTAGAGAATTTTTGGAATATGTTCGTCATACTCCCCACCCCCTCATTTCAACCTTAATTTTCAAGACTCATGAAATCGATATGACACGATTGCGGGTTCTATCCCCGCCCTTGGAATGGTTTGATTTCCAAGAAATGCAATTTTAACAACGTTTCGCTCTAGAGCTTTACTCAAGACTTGACATAGCTCTAATTAGAGCAAGAGGTTTTCCAAGTATAACCTTGATCTGTACTTATGTGTTCATTCACAAACCTGTGGGCGTTTCGCCCAACAAATAACCTTGCTTATGTTCTTAAGTTGATTTCGCTGCCTTTAAGACCGTGGGAGTGGTATTTAAGATAATGCGGTTTTTATCTTCATCCTCTTTAAGATTGGCCCTTCATGTTAAACAAGTAAACTTATGCAGATTTTTTATGTGATTTTCTTTGTTTTTGCAACCAAACTCACTTTAATTATCATTGCTAAAGTGATTGCATTATGAAAAGCAAAAGTTACTATCCCTTGACTGGAGCAACAACGTTTCGCTTGTGTAGGGTTAATAGTCGAAGACTCATCGAAACATCGCTCAAAGTTTCGAAACATCGCTCAAAGTTTCGAAACATCGCTCAAAGTTTTAAATAGTTTAAAGTATCGAAACATCTAAACCACAGTGGTAAAGTTTGTTAGCATCAAAACAAACTTCGGTACGGCGGGAATTGAACTCGTGGCTAGTGAGTCGTAAAACTTACTAGCCGCGAGTTCAATCCCCATCCCGTACCGTGGTTTGTTTACAATCGTGTCATTACATATTTTTTGTTTTTTAGCTTCATTTGGTACAATGGATGCTTGAGGATTTATTCTCCATCCTCCATCAGCGAGTTACAAGAGCAGCTTAGATATTCTCAGTGACAGAATGAACAAAAAGGCACAATACCGTGACTGGAACAATACATATATAACCCGCACATAGGAGAGAGGAGCTTATGACGACGTTTCGGTCCAACTTGGACCATTTACAAGTCACACATTGTGTTTTTGTAAATGGTCCATGTAGGACCGAAATGTCGTCATTAGCTTCTCCTAGGTGCGGGTTATTCGTAAATTCTCTATGATATTTTGAAATCTCATTAAAGATTTTAATAAAATCTTCCATTTAGATGATAAGAGTATATCACGGGTAATAAAAGGTAATAAAATGTGTTCCCCACCCAAAAAAAAAAAAATATTAGACGTCTTCAAATCACTTCCGGTGTTAATTTCATTCTTTTTGGACATGAGGGAGCGGCAAAGACGCGGACTGGTGCCTCCCAGATTGTGCTTGTTAGACGTAATAGCTGACTCGTGATCCCGCGTCGGACTTGCAAACAGGTGTGCCGGTGTGATAATGAGTGTGTGGGTTAGCAGCCGAGGTGTCATGATAATGATGATGCGGAGGATGGTGTAACTCATTGCAAGGATGATGATGTTGAAGGCGATAACGCTGATGGTATTGACGGTAATAGAGGGCCGTTCCTCACATCAAGGTTATATAGACATTCAGTAACACACAGAGCAGAAACAAATCCCAAATTGGTGGGAGGGCCGCGACGCTATGCATTAACATTATTATTATTATTAGCATTATTGATGTGCCCAAGATGATTGGCGATGCAGGATGAATAAATCTCACCAGATATTTGCTCTCTTGATATGCAATTAAGTATCTTTGTTGACGTTTCAGATTTACGAGGTTCAACGTAGCAAATGCAATAAATCGTCTTATTCCGTCTCTTTGTTAAGACGTGTGCGGCTGGCATACCTTCGGAAGCAATTCTCTACTGTTGCATACATTATTGATTTTGCAGTTTGGACTATATAACATTTGATTACCGGGAATCTATATGTCTCGCCTATTGACATTTCAGTTCCTAGACTTGAATACTAATGTCTCGTAGTTTAATTCGAGAACTAATCCAGTCGTCTCTTTTCTGGCTCGTACATGATACGTTTAACTCACACCTCAACACGGGGATGAAATAACCCAAGTCGCAGGAACTAGTTCTACACAGTCTTGAATTTTCACATACTTTTCCATACACCACAAACTGGAAATGCTTCCAAAACTAGACCTCTGACCACCCCGGTTTATTACCAAGGTTATCCGTGTCAAGCAAAATATTAATTCCCAACTTAACCAACAGGTGTGACAGGTAGTCATGGGGATGGGGTGAGTTGCTGCAAGTTGGACTCAAAATTATTATAATTTGTGTGTTTCTGCACTATATAACATTGCTGGTATATGGTCCAGGACCAACCGAAACGGTATTTAGTTTATATGATGAATTAGGCACATGTGCAACACCTGGGTATCTTTATTGAGGAAACATTTCGCTCTCAATATTTTTTAGACAGACTCCAGGCTGAGAGACTGATTACCTAACTCATTATGTTCGTCACCATCTTCTTTCTTTAGGACTGACGAAGCCACTACGTGACGAAACGTTTCCCCAATAAAGATACCCAAATGTTGCACATGTGTCTAATTTATCAATTCGTTAGTTCTCTGAACCATTTATACGATACACAAATAGCCCGCACAGAGGCGAAAGTAACTTATGACGACGTTTCGGTCCGACTTGGACCATTAACTAGCCACACACTGGTCCAAGTCGAACCGAAACGTCGTCATAAGTTTCACTCTCCTATGTGTGGGTTATTTGTGTATTGTTTCAGTCACGGTATTGTGTCACTTTGTTGTTTACTCTATACGAGTATTTCCAGTTTTGTGGGTCGGTTGTAAACACTACTACTACAGCGTTCAGAGTTTTATTTCTGCCCCGTCGCATTTCCCGTCAGCAAACTAGCACAGCAAGCAATCACTTATAAAAAAAAATTCCACTTTACCATAGTGGCTTCCTAGTTTTGATCACATGATTGAGGATGTCAATGGGTTTTCAAACCCATGTCAGTTCATATGACTTCACTTACCTAGTTTTGGCTGGTGGCACAAAGTGCCATAAATATTCATATTAACTTACGTTGTCAAATTTTAAATTGTTGGCCAATTGAGTTTGGAATATGTTAAAAATATTGGTTATTCTACGAGTCTACACTAAATTTATCTGAATTACCCAGACGAATAATAACAACAGTGTCGACAAGAGGAAAATGCTTTTAGTAAATTTCATTGCTGCCTGAATGACTGGAAGACTTCTTTAATTACTGTTGTAAAGAACTTACGGGAAAAAACGAATATATGGTAAAGGGATCTTCATCCATATAAACAGAGCTACTCTCCACTTTGCATCAAACCTAATATTTAACCTCTTATTCCCAAGGCGTTGCATGATCCTTAGGGTTTTAGTGCTTCCCCACAACAATAATAATAATATTGATAATACAAATACTACTAATAATAATAAATGTGTAGAAGTATAAATTCCATTGTTCGAATGATATTCATTTTATAACGTTGATTTTAGCGTTTTATGTGATTTTTAATTCCAATTATCGGTATTTTTTTTATATATATTTTACAGAAGTCTAAACTGTCTTGAAAATCAACACTGTCGGGTAAGAACAATGACAATAAGAACACTGACAGAAGAGCTCTGGCAAGCGAGAACACTGACAAGCAAGAACACTGACAAGCAAGAACACTGACAAGAAAACAGATAGGCAAGAACAGAGAAAAGCAAGAACACTGACAAGTAAAATCATTGCCAAGAACACTGACCATCAAGAACACTGACCATCAAGAACACTGACCATCAAGAACACTGACCATCAAGAACACTGACCATCAAGAACACTGACCATCAAGAACACTGACCATCAAGAACACTGACCATCAAGAACACTGACCATCAAGAACACTGACCATCAAGAACACTGACCATCAAGAACACTGACCATCAAGAACACTGACCATCAAGAACACTGACCATCAAGAACACTGACCATCAAGAACACTGACAAACAAGAACACTGACAAACAAGAACACTGAGAGACAAGAATAATTACAAATAAGAACACTGACAAACTAGACCACAAACAAATAAAAAATAATGTCATGTTAATACCCTGTGTACATTAAATATTTATAATATTTATTACGTTAATAAAAAGTTCTACTAATAATAATAATGAATAATAATGAGTTATATTTATTAATTAATTATTATAAATTATTAATATTATTAGTAATTAATTATTATAAATTATTATTAATAATTAATAATTATTAATTATTTTAAATGTTCAGTTACTGAAGAATTGAGGTGGAAATTGAACACTAAAAGTTGAAATAAACAAATTTATTTTTGTATTTTGTGAAGACTCGAGGGAATGATTGAGAGGGGAAATGGTCAGTCTTAGGTACTTATATCTTTAGAATCATATTTGCATTTTCTTTAACCTTTGGGTAAGTTATAAATTATTTTTCGGTTTATTTTTTTTTTTAACATTTCTACATAACTGAAGCTGAGATATGGCAGACGTAAGGATAAATATTTATAAGCCATGTGTATTTTTTTTTAATTATTCTACAGGGTGTTTCAAAGAGATGGTCCCAATTTCAAAGAAGTATATTACACGATCGGGTCAATCATTTTGAAACATTTTGTGTTATATTCTGTTATAAAAGTGTTAATGGGGAAGTAGGAAGAGGACAGGTAAGATTCCTGTGTATCTGTGTTTACTCTCTTGTGTGTTTTGTTATGCTCGTTTATTCGATTATGTGTAGTGATGCAGACACATGTGTAGGGATGTAGAAACATGTGTAGTGATGTAGACTCATGTGTAGTGAGGTAGTCTGCTGTGTGTGTGTGTGTGTGTGTGTGTGTGTGTGTGTGTGTGTGTGTGTGTGTTTGGACGCCTTCCTGCCGATAATACAGGAAGTATTCCTGCATTAGTTAAGAAACTTGACTCCAGTTTAGTGTCGTGTACTTCATATTGTTCTGTATATGTTGTTGTGGAAAGATGTTTTGAGTGTCACTCCGCTACTCTTCATTAAGTGTTCAGGGGAACACTCAGAGCACAACACTTTCCCAGCACGCAACGTACGTGCTGTGAGAGTCACTCTGCGTCAGTAGGGAGTTCAGTGAGTTCCTGTTTATTTCCTCCTCCTGTGTACTTTGTTAGATCCGACCTCGGTAGAGTCTTGGAATTTAACCAGGGTCCAGTCGTAGTACAGGAATGGTTGAAGAAATAACTCTCTACATAGCGACCCACGTTTCCACAGTACATGTCAGGTTAGGTAAGGTCAGGAAACTGGACCAGTGGAAAAATAAACACATAAGCAGTATAATGTGATCCTTTATTGACAACGTTTCGCCCACGCAGTGGGCTTTATCGAGTCACAGACAGATCTACCTGGAAAAAGAGTAACATGAGTATTTATAAGATTTAGTCCGGAGAATGCTGGGTCAGGTGGAGAATGCTGGGTCAGGTGGAGAATGCTGGGTCAGGTGGAGAATGCTGCATGTGACAGTGTTCAAAGTAGTGTGATAGTTTAAAACCTTGTGTGACTTAAAGGACCTGCAGTGTTCCATTCTTGAGTTCTATGTGGGATAGCGTTGAAGAAGTTTCTTGGCAATAGGTTCAGCTATGTTGTAGAAGCCGTTGTTCTGGTTGAAGTTGTTGGATATACAGATAAGTGATGATTCCAGGATTCTTCGGTATTGAGTGTTGTCTTTCTGGCGATGAGTCTTGCGTTCTGTAGTTGATTAAATGGTTGTGTAATTTCGGTGTTGAACACAGGCATTTCTTGAGTCGTCAGATCTGCCTGCGTACTCAAGACGACTCAAGAAATGCCTGTGTTCAACACCGAAATTTACACAACCATTTAATCAACTACAGAAACGCAAGACTCATCGCTCCTGGAGAGCGAAACGTTGCCACAATAAAATGTCACATTAGTTGCATTTGTGTCCTTTTACTTAACATATCGTCGGTAATTCTACCAATATTATTAGAACAATACTCTATTTACGCAGTAAATAGAGTACTTATGGCACATATGTTTCTACAGTGTTACTAGGACACTCAACCTGTCAATGGAATGTATGTATAGAGTTCTTTTCGCTCAGTGTATTGTTTCTAAAAGATTTAGGAACTTCTGCCTTATTTCTCCTTTTCATTAGACACTGGGAACTCCTGAGAATCGTTATTTTTTTGTTAACGAGGAGTTTATGCAGCAGGTAGGAAGATCATAGGTAGAATCTAAACGTTTACATACTGTGTTTACATATTAATTACCTTATATCTGGTAAAAGAACACATGTACAAGTAATGCGATATTTTATCGTGGCAACGTTTCGCTCTCCAAGAGCTCTGGCAAAGCTCGCGGAGAGCGAAACGTTGCGATAATAAAATGTCGTATTAGTTGCACATGTGTCCTTTTATTTAACATATTGTCGGTAATTCTGCCAACATTATTTTTGTTAGGTATAATATGAAGTTACTTTTAACCTCAGGTTCTGTTTTTTGGGACATTGTGATTAATCTTTATAGATTGATAATAATACTTGAAACAATTGAATGTTTTGATAATCACCCATTGAGATAATCATGACCATATTTTTTAAAGGGGTGGAGGGGTAAGCCAGTGGAAGGCCTCGGTCAGATGACCAAAAGCTCCAGCTGTGGGTCATCATATGACTAAGACCCGCGTCAGGAAACACTTTTTCCTGACTACCCTTACTAAACCAACCCACTGAGTATAGTAATAACATTACACAGTGGGTGTACCCACTGTGTATAATAATGTTTATACTTATACTGAAACTTTAATAGTTCATAAATTATTTTGTTACCTACACGTCCGTTACATTAATTCTATTTCCAAGAAAGAGATAAGAAACCACAATTTAGTTGGTAAGTTCTGGGTATACATATTTACCTGAGAATTTCTGTCTAGGATATCACTACTTGGGGTTATTGGTAAATGGACTAATAAACAATATAAATTTATAATTCAGAACAGGAGATTAACATGTTTCGTTTGTTGAACGTCAACATTCATTCGATCATAAACAAATCTGGCTGGTAAATCCACCACTTCTACCATCATACTTCTGCTTCGACTCGTTCTTCCGGCCCCACAGCCCTCTCGTATTTTATGACTCCCTTCCCTTCACGCTTCTGTGTGAATTGTTAATGATCCAAGTCGGACCGATATGTCGTCATAAGTATATTGTTCCAGTCACGATATTGTCCTTTTTTATTTTGGGGTCTTATTATGCTATGCAAATTGTATACTATCTTGTCAAGTAGACGAATAAGACACTTCAAGACTGGTGGACTGATCACATTATCTTCACCTCAACACTGCTTCTGCCGTCCGTATACGACTGAAGAAGCCTACTGTGTAGGCGAAACGCTTCGACAATAAAGATACGCAACTGTTGCGCATGTCTTATTTATCTTATTAAAAAATACATAATTAAGGCTGACTTTCATGTGTTTGGTGTGAGTTTCAGTGTTTGGCTTCCCTGGTGGCTTAGTGCTAATGAAGGACTTTTGATCCAGTGAACTGGAGCTTCTTCCCCGTTCGTTGTTGGAAATCTGATTACTTTCCGCTACTCAAACATTGTGTAATCAATACGGTTTTAGTGTTTCCCTCATGCACAGGATGATAATGATGAAGGTTGGGACCAGAGTCATGTGAAATACTTCTCAGTAATCAACAAAAATCAACCTAAAGATGACAAGAGAAACAACAGACAGATAAATATTATACGTAGAGAGAGAGAGAGAGAGAGAGAGAGAGAGAGAGAGAGAGAGAGAGAGAGAGAGAGAGAGAAATATCAAGTCTTCGAAAAATAAGGCTTCCCTTGAAACATTGTTAAATAACTGAATATCTGCTGGAGTACCTACCTGAAGATCATCCACTGGAGTGCCTGTCTGAGGGTCTATAATACCTATCTGAAGAAGGAATGCAAAGTACATTCCCAGCGAAATTTTGCTTAAATGAGAAAGAAGCCCAGTTTTAACTCAATATAATTTCTCTACATACAGTATTTTAGTATAATGTCAATAATCCAAATTAAATAAGACTGAGGAAACGAAAAAACACAAAATCAACGTTCACATTTCAGTGCCACCTTTGGTGTTCTATTTATTTTGACATCTTATATATTAATTACATTTCTCTCTCCCATGCAGTTTCTTTGTGTTTATTCTTCTCCCTATGTGTCTCAGGTGTTTAGCGTCAGGGAGGGAGAGAGAGTGCGGGTGCGTGACGGAGGGGGGGAGGAACATTGCAGCGTGACGCCCATCATCCTGGCGAAGCCGTCACAAGCCTCGTTCTTACCCCCTGACGAAGTGCTCCAGCCACCCGGCCCTGATTGCAGCCTCGGCAAGGCTGCCCCACCTGCGTTTTTGTCTTCTGTTTGAGGTGCTTGAACTGCCTCTGATTACCGCCTCACCCACCCGTTCTTCCACTTATTCTCCTTCTACCCACATGGAAGTGCGCTGCAAATGTCCTATTACCGCCTCCGTCCCCTCACTTACACTTCTACTCACGAGGAATGGTGCTGGAACTGTCTATTATCGACTCAAGCATACAGGCGACACCTCTCCTCTTCCTGCTCATTAAACTTCTTATTCTAACGTCCACTTTCGTCCGAGATGACTTAATCTTGAATTTTTAGAAGGTGATGCCAAAGGGTTTCCTTCGTACTGCGTGTAATATATGAGGGAAAAACACTGGGAATACTCACCTTCCCAGTGTTTTTTTCTTCTTCTTGAAGACCTTTCGGTCCTGTGACCTTGGTCTCAAGACTGAAACGTTCCCAAATAAAATGGCCTAGTGTTTGTATTTTGCCGTTCTCAAACAATGGAAAAATAGACACAAATGCAGCATAATGGGATCCACACAGTGGGCTTTATCAAGTCACAAGCAGATCTACCTGAACAGAGAGTATACTAGTATATATAGGAAACATAGTGACGTCACTATGTTCCCTATATATACTCGTGTACTTATTGATGATGATGATGATGACAGTGATGATGATCAAACTAAATATAAAGTATATAGTCATCCCTATAGTCATTCTATGTCCTTCATTGTCCACCTATTGAGGAATATAAAGATAGTATGATAACGTATGTGATTTGCCAAGATACCTTAATAATGAGCACAAGATATCAGAAATTAAAAAGAATTGCCTATAAATCCTGATGAACTCCTGTTAACCTTTTCATAGGGCCTAGTTCCTAGGCCTATTGCGTATCCACATGCTCTAGCTCTACCCTCCACAAATTGGATATGGGGTACACAGTAAAGTAGCCGCAAAATCTAAATCTAATCATGGGGTGTTACTTCAGTGTTAGGTACACAAATCCGGTCTTATATATTTTCTTCAAAATAAATACATATATGCCTCAGTTCGACATATACTGTCACTCTGCCGAGTATGTGACAAACACAGTCAATATTTATGTTAAATAATTCTTTGAATTGTTGATACTTAGTCTATTACAAACTCTTCACACCCCCACAGATTTAGAGTGTTGACATGAATATAATATGGGGCTTGACAAATCTCCAGGTGAGCGAAACGTTGCCACAATAAAAATGTCGCATTAGTTGCACCTGAGTTCTTTCACCTAACATGAATATAATAATAATATACGTACAGCAAATTGCCATTATTTTATACGTAAACCTTCAAAGATTGCAACTTGATGTTGGTAAAGAGCTCTTGATCCGGGGGATTAGGGCCACTTTATCCCTCCCTAGGATTAACCCTAATGCTGTTGCTAGTGCTAACAGGCGAGGCTTATAGGGGCAATTGATCCGAGGAAGTGGAGCTATCTTATTTTTTTCTCCATGATTACCTCCCATTTCTCAAGCGCTGTGTGGCGCCTGCGGATTTAGCGCTTCCTCGTGGAAGTAATAACAGTGGAAATATGTTCACCATCTTGGCTTTCCTCTTAAATTTTCAAACAGGTTTTCTAAAGAGGTGTTGTTCCTCTTAGTCTAGTTGAGAGAGAGAGAGAGAGAGAGAGAGAGAGAGAGAGAGAAGAGCGAGAGAGAGAGAGAGCGCGAGAGAGAGAGAGCGTGGAAAGTGGGTGAAAATGGCATAAGAAGAGCTAGGAAGATCAGAGGAAAAGCTACGAGAAAGCAAGGGTAGTGCAGGAAAGATCTGGGGTAGAGAGTAGAAGTAGGAAGGAGAGTAGGGATACGGCGGGAGAGAGAGTGCAGGTAGAGTGGGGAGAGCAGAGGTAAAGTAGAGAGCAAAGGTAGGGTTGGAAAAGAAGAGAAAAAGAGCATTGGTCCACTTAAGCTTCCAGTAGTATCACCAGAGCAGAATAATTTGTTTTTCTCTCTCTCTTCATTTACATAAGTGGTTTTATAGGATTAAGTTAAACTATTCAACCTTTATTTATAAGTCAAGACCTCTTACTCACCTCAGCTTATTTGAAAATCTTTTTATTGTAACGAAGCCTACGTACAAGGTACAGGATAAAGTTGGAGCCATCTGTGGGCCAACGATTTGATTTGGTCAAGTGATTTTATTTAATCGATAATGCAATTCCGTACGAAAAGTGTTCCAGACTAGAGTCACTCAAGGAAGGAATGATCTCAGAGTGTATGATTCTCTCTCTCCTCTTTCCCTCTCTCTCTCTCTCTCTCTCTCTCTCTCTCTCTCTCTCTCTCTCTCTCTCTCTCTCTCTCTCTTTCTTTGTATGATGCAGGTGGAGACGTTTGAACCCCTACCTATTATTTGCTCCGAAGGGCAGAACACGGGATTTTTTTTAAATGTTTTTATTCTGTTTAAGGTGGGTGAACTGCGTCACATTGCTGGCCCCTGATGACAACCTTGCCTCTGCTGCCTCAACTTATTATCCCCCACAACCTTCACCAGTTATCTTTATAATGCAAAACTTAACCAGTAGGAACTCATCCTCTGTTAACTTTAAAACTCATCTTCAGACGTCCATCACAGTGCGTGTTCGTGCACGTACAATAGCACACGTTCACAAATGCACACACATATATACAAGCACACGTACTTAAGCTCACATACACACACATATACACACACACACACTCACAGAGATGAGGCAGTCGGCAATTAACTAACATAAAATAAAATACACGCCTGAAATCGAAGACACATTTGCATGTTTTAATTAAGATGGTTAACAAATTCACAGCTCATATGGAAATGAGGTGGAGGGACAGCAGTATGGAGAGAGAGAGAGAGAGAGAGAGAGAGAGAGAGAGAGAGAGAGAGAGAGAGAGAGAGAGAGAGAGAGAGAGAGAGATATATATATATATATATATATATATATATATATATATATATATATATATATATATATATATATATATATATATATGAAGGAAGGAAGAGGAACGGTACATAGACTGTTCTAAGATTATCTACATAGAATATAACTTACTCTGGTATTACTGTTGGAAGTCGATAAGGAAATCCTCGTGATATTCAACAATCGTAAGATTAAACACAAACACTACTACTAAAACTACTGCTGTTGTTTCTGCTACTTCTAAACTACTACTATTGCTAGTAGATTCGACAGATAGTCATCACCGGACCAAATAACCCGAGTGTCTGTGCACCCATCAGATATCCTCGTTTTTAACCTAATCTACAATATTTTAAATACTTGTTATTCTCGATGAAGTTTAAGTGACATAAAATAGCGTATATTTACGCATAGCGCGTCTATACGTACACTTAACTATTGAAAAAAATAGTGTAGTCACGAACTCTGGAGAAATTGGAAGACGGAATAACACCACAGAATTACTAATGTAATTGGAAAATCTGAGAGAAGTGTTTCTTAGTATTTGAATTAATTTAAAAGTATTTTCTCATGATAATGAGAAGTGAATTGGATGTCTGAATTGTGTTTTTGTTATATATGCTTATAATTATAACCATAGTTTTTAAAGGGGTGGACTGGTAAGCCAGCGGAAGGCCTCGGTCAGATGACCAAAAGCTCCAGCTGCGGGTCATCGTGTGACTCAGACCCGCGTCAGAAAATTCTCGTTCTGGTTCCTGACAAACTTTACCCAACTTAGGCTGTGTTGTGTTCTCGTCTTGAACATCAGAAATTCAAGAACACACACACGTTGAAGAACAAGGTGGAAAAAATAGACCCAAATGCAGTATAATAAAGGATTGTATTATACTGCATTTGTGTGTATTTTTCCATTATGATCTTTTACAAGAGACAACACAAAATTCATGCATGTTGTGTGTGTCCCGTGGCCTGGTAGGCAACTCTTTCACCTCACACACTGAGTGTCCTTGTTTTGATCCCCGGCCGGGTGGAAATACTGGACGTGTTTCCTTACACCTGCTGCCCCTGTTCACCTAGTAAGTAAGTAGGTACCTGAGTGTTAGTCGATTGATGTGGGTTGCATCTTGGGGGACAAGATTGAAGGGCTCCAAGTGAAATAAGACTGATAGTCCTCGTTGATGCACTTGACTTTCTTGGGTTATCCTGGGTGGCTAACTTCTGGGAGGTGAGGTGGATGGAGTCATGATTTCACTCACCTCGTCTCTTGCTCATAGCTTGGCATGAACTGATAAGATCATGAGGTCAAGAGATCGTGACTGAGTTTGTCGCCGCCTACTTTCCGGATTTGGCAGGTCGAAATACTGTATTTCGGTAAGAACAGGAGTTAGTTACCATTTGTTAAAGGCACTCGTAGCTAAGACACTTGTTGTGTGTGTTGTAATGAATGGCTCTCAGGTCCTTACCACAGTACCACTCAGCTATAAGGCTTGCAATTGGAAGGCCTCACAGTGGGCATTTATGTGACATTTTTTGCGCCAGAGGCCACAAGCTGTGACCTTACTGTGCCATCCCATAGCCCCAAGAAGCCTTCATAGCACCTCATGCCCCTCAAAACCATATAGTCTATAAACTCAAGGAAAGTCGTATGAATATACTATGAAAGCTTCTGCGGTTGTGTGAAGCGTCAGTAGAGTCACAGCTCTTGGCCTCTGATGGAGACTTGTCATAGAAATGCTGTCTCTGTAACCTTAATATTTTTTATTTTTTCGTTTAGTTTCTCTCTCTCATATTTGTAATTAGTGAACCAGAATGATTCAACAAAACTAATTCCCTGCCTAACATAAAATTACTATAAGAGCTTATATTTTGACTCTGAATCGTAGCATTTTGCTAGTTAGCTACTCGACGCTGGTCAAACACTTGATATTCTTCCTGGTGTATGTAAATCCTGAATGAAAAGGCACAATACCATGACTGAAACAATACACGAATCGGACCGAAACTTCATTAGTTTCGTTCCCTGATGTGCAGGTTATTCGTGTATGGCATTTTATTGCGAAGACGTTTCGTCCACCAGAGACGAAACATCTACACCATAAAATACCATAACTCTCATTATGTGTCTTGTTTACATTCTGTTGGCACACACTGCTATCGTCTAGGTGTTCCTTGCTAGACATTGCTACGGAACCTAGCATCTTGCTAGGTTTCTACTCACTGTTTGACATTGCTTTGAAACCTAGCGTTATGTTAGCTTGGTACTAACTACTAGAAATTGCCCAGTGTGCATGACGAAGAAGGAAGAACAAGAAGAAACAGAATTAGGAGGTAAAGAAGAAAGAGGATGAGGAAGTATCAAGCTGGAAGAACACCAGGAAGTAACAAGGACGAGGAGAATCAGGAAATAGCAGAAAGGAAGAGGATCAGGTAGTAGCCAGAAGGAAATGAAATGGGGATAGGAATGAAGGTAATTAAAAAGTTAGAAAGGCGAAGAAGAGAGAGGAGTAGAAGCGAAGAAAAGAAATTAACAGGAAAAGTAAGGTGTATAAACGGACTGATAGCAAGGAAGGAGCAATAAGGAAGGGCAATAACGAATGAAAACAAGTAGATAAGGCAATAAAGAAAGGAAGTAAGCAGGTTAGTGCATATAAAGAAAGGAAATGATAGAGAAGAGCAAGATAAAGGAAAAAATAGGTAAGAACGAAGGGAAACGAGGTTAAAGGCAATGAACATGAAAAAAAGAATAGGTAAGTGTAATAAAAAAGCTAAATGAGGAGGTAAAGGGAAGAGAAAAGGGAAATGAGTTTGTAATGGAAATGAAGAAAGGGAATAAGAAAGGAAAATAATGGACGAAAACGAGATGAGAAACGACTAGGTAAGGGCAATAAAGAAGGTAAAACGACTAGGTAAGGGCAATAAAGAAGGTAAAACGACTAGGTAAGGGCAAGAGGCAAGAAAAAGGGAACATACAGGACGCAGGTTCATGACGAGGTCAAGGTAGGAACGCATTTTTTATAGTCCTTTTAATATAAGAAAATTAGGTACACAACTAGGGGCTAGTTGAGCGCTTCCACTCTGGGCGCATATCCCTTGATGCCGGTGGAGGGTTCTTGATCCAAGGAATTTAAGATATTCTCTCCTTTCACGAATCAAACCGGATTACCTCTCATTCTCTAAGTGTCAATATTATTATCATTATTATTATTATTATTATTATTATTATTATTAAAGTTACTACTACTACTGCTTATACTAATACTATTATAACTATTACTACTGCTACTATTATTACTACTACTACTACTACTAATAATAATAATTATAAGATTCTGTCACTGTGATTTACTATATAAATATGATAAATTCGAAGGGTAGTCTTTGGTATTGTTGACATCAATAATGTAAACATATACGACCTACAGCCATATACGACCTTCAACCACATACGACCTTCAAATAAATACAACTTGCAAGTCGTATACAACAATCATGCATGCACAGACGTACATACACATACTCAGAAATAACAAACATTGACCTACATAAAACACGTACACGTACCCCTACACGAACACGTACACACTAAACACTCATATCTACAGTAATTATCCTTTCCTCTATTACTTACTCCATTGTAATTTATTTCCTCCCCCTGTATCATTAACCTCCAAATCTCTCTCTCCTTCTCTCCCTGTATTCTTCACTCCCTTTGTTCCTCCCCTTACCTCCATTTCTTCCTTTATTACTCCATTCCTTCCTCCTTTCTCCTTCTACACAGGACGTAGAGTTTACAGAGGAGATGATTGGACGAGAAAGACAGGAGCAAAAAAAAGGACGCAGACTGACAGGAAGGTAATTGACAGATACAGTAAACACGAAGCCATTGCTCCATTTCCTCAATGTGGGATGGGTAAGGATGTAAACACTTCAAATTCTAATGTAGGTAAATTGCGTAGATCCCTCTCCCTTACTCTTCAGCAGGTATTCTCTGCCCACTTTTAGCCCAAGGTGTGCGTATATACGCATTATTACTGACCTGTAGCCCAAGGTGTGCGTATGTACTACTTATTACTGACCTGTAGCCCAAGGTATGCGTATGTACGCTTTATTACTGACCTGTAGCCCCAAGGTGTGCGTATGTACTTATTACTGGCCTGTAGCCGAAGGTATGCGTATGTACGCTTTATTACTGACTTGTAGCCTAAGGTATGCGTATGTACTCCTTATTATTGACCTGTAGTAAAAGGCTTGCCTCCCACCAGCCATAAGGGGAATTACCAATAGACCCCTGGTTGTCTTCATGAGGGAGCTGGACAAATACCTAAAGTCAGTACCAGATCAGCCGGGCTGTGGTTCGTACGTTGGACTAAGTGCCAGTAGTAACAGACTCGTTGATAAGGCCCTGATCCACCGGGAGGCCTGGTCATGGGCCTCCAGGTAGACTCCAGGTATGTATGCATGAATTATCGCTGAAGTATGTACACTTTCCACCTTGACCTCCGGCACAAGGTGTGCGTAACTACGCCTTAACACTGACCTGCAGACCACCATTGAGAGTTTGAAGCCGGTCAGAAGAGGCATTCGTAATACATCGCCTAGAAACGAATAAATTTCGCCAACGCATTCTAAAACTATACTACACATAGGAGAAAAAAAAAACTTATGACGACGTTTCGGTCCGACCTGGAAAATTTACAATCACAATGATAGAGGAGAATGATTTGTGAAAAGTCAAAGTTGGACCGAAACGTCGTTATAAACTTTTCTCTCTCCCATGTGCGGGTTATTTGTGTATTGTTCCTTTGTGTTCTTTAAAAGGTGAAAAAATGGTCCGTGATACCGATAAGGTGTGGAAAAAAACACGTACAGTTCAGGACATTTATCAGAGGAAACGTTTCGCCACGCTTCTTGGAGACTAAAGAAACAACTCGTGGCTAAACGTTTCCACTAATAAACATCCTGAACTGTACGTGTCATTTTCCAGATTCATATGCGTTGTAAGTTTGAAACCGATCAAGAGAGGCATTTTCAAGTTATCTTATGGCAAATATCACTTAATTTTGAAATAAAATTAGCAAATGTTCACCTGCTTAATCCACTTATAGTTCAAACTTTTCTCTCAGTAGGAGACAGACCCCTGGCTGTCTTCAAGACCCCTGGCTGTCTTCAAGACCCCTGGCTGTCTTCAAGACCCCTGGCTGTCTTCAAGACTCCTGGCTGTCTTCAAGACTCCTGGCTGTCTTCAAGACCCCTGGCTGTCCTCAAGACTCCTGGCTGTCTTCAAGACTCCTGGCTGTCTTCAAGACCCCTGGCTGTCTTCAAGATCCTTCTCTGTCTTCAAGATCCTTCTCTGTCTTCAAGATCCCTGGCTGTCTTCAAGATCCCTGGCTGTCTTCAAGATCCCTGGCTGTCTTCAAGATCCTTCTCTGTCTTCAAGATCCCTGGCTGTCTTCAAGATCCCTGGCTGTCTTCAAGAAGGCGCTGGACAGGCACCTTAAGTCAGTACCTGACCAGCTGGGCTGTGGTTCTCACGTCGGTTTAGCGTGCGGCCAACAGTAACAGCCTGGTTGATCAGACCCTGATCCACCACCAGGTCTGGTCTCAGATCGGCCATTGGGGGCGTTGACCCCCGAAACCCTCTCCAGTTATACTCCAGTTATATATACGTACTGAAATTTTGAATTTGGTAAGAAGACCTTTCAATATATTACGCAGAAACTGCTACGCTATTTTCCCGTATATAATTTTCAGATTAACACCGGCGCAAATTAATAATAACAATCCACCTAGTAAGATGCACTATTTTTGGAAGTTTCAATCCGATCAGGAGAGGCGTTCTCCAGTTATAACATAAGAACCTTGGAGGAAGAAATGAAAACGAGAAAGTTTGAAGCCTACCGGAAGAGGCGTTCTGAAGTTATCACATAGGAACCTTAGAGGAAGAAATGAAAATGGGAAAGTTTGAAGCCTACCAAAAGAGGCGTTCTGAAGTTATCACATAGGAACCTTAGAGGAAGAAATGAAAATGGGAAAGTTTGAAGCCTACCAGAAGAGGCGTTCTTAAGTTATCACATAGGAACCTTGGAGCTAAAATAAACCGGGAAAGTTTGAAACTTACCAGAAGAGGCGTTTTCAAGTTAAAAAAATAAAGAAGAAATAAGGCATCCAATATAAATAAATCAATAAGAACAACTAAACTAGCCAAATTGAAGCAGATAATAAAACATGCAAGAATGCTATAAATATAAGATATCTGAATATCCATGTGAGCATTCTACTGTCAACCAGGTTGTCTACTGCTGGGGCACCAGTCAGCCAATCTTCCTGGTCAAGCTGTTCCCAGCATCCTACTTCACAGTATTCCCAGCATCTTGGTTCACAGTATTCTAGTATTCCCAAGATCTTGGTTCATACTATTCCCAGCATCATGGTTCACAGTATTCCCAGCATCATGGTTCACAGTATTCCCAGCATCTTGGTTCACAGTATTCCCAGTATCTTGGTTCACAGTATTCCCAGCATTTTGGTTCACAGTATTCCCAGCATCTTGGTTCACAGTATTCCCAGCATCTTGGTTCACAGTATTCCCAGCATCTTAGTTCACAGTATTCCCAGCATCTTGGTTCACAGTATCCCAGCATCTTGGTTCACAATATCCCAGCATCTTGGTTCACAGCATCCAGCATCTTGGTTCACAGCATCCAGCATCTTGGTTCACAGCATCCAGCATCTTTTTCTTCACAGCATCCAGCATCTTGGTTCACAGCATCCAGCATCTTGCTTCACTCTGGATCTTAAGAACGTCATCTTCCCCAGCCTCCTGACTTTCATTTTTTCCCAGCAACCGAGACCACAAGAATTGTTCCATCAGCTGATTTTCTTCATCTCCGCTAATAGAGTAATTCCCACGTAACAGTAACTCCAGTGCTGCTGGAACGAAGCTTTCCGAGCCCCCGTAGCTGCTGAACCTACGGGGGTAAGGAATGTGACAATGTAAACAACAGCTAACTAACTGGTGGTGTACCAATTTTTTTTAATAAATTGTGCAATATCATTCACATTGACAAATCTCAAGCACTGGTGGAGTATATTTCTTATGGCTCTGAGCTGTGTGTGACATACGCGGTCAAATTGTTGCGTAATTGTCATTACTACGACCCAAACAGGCCAAAACGACCCATCACGCTACCTTGTACAGCCACTCAACTAACATGTCGAATAGGGTAGACACACTGCTGATGTATCCAATTTTGTTAAAAAACTAAATTCAAGGCTGCTTGGACGTTGTTCAGAATTGAGAAAGAAAATGTGAACCAAATTCTTTAGGAAAAAACAAAGTCCCCAAATTAACACCAGGAACATTGCCATCACTGCCAGGTGGTCAAGTTACTCTGTGGGGTAGGGATCGGATGGGGTTGGTTGTAGTAGGGTGAGGAGCCGTGGTGTGGGGCAAGTTATGGGACGGGAGTAGGATGGGGGATGATTTGAAGGGGGAAAGTTAGGTGGGATACGATGCTGTTGAGTTTTGATGGAATGAGATGAGGTGCGGTAGAGAGGGGTATCAGGATTGGGTGGGAAGCTGACTTATGGGAGAGTGAGAATCGACTTGTTTGAGCAATTACAAGGTTGAGGGGGAGAGAAGATGACGGAGTGACAGAGAGGGAGAAAGAAAGAGGGAGGGGAGAGAGAGAGAGAAGAGGAAGGTGAGAGGGGGGAAAGGAAAAGAGAAGGGGGGAGGGGGATTCATGATACCTGCCCCCGAATGTCACGCACGATTTCGAAAACGATTAGATTTTTTGTGTGTGTGAAATTACGGAGTGCGCCTTCCCACGTGCCAGGGATGTCCTCCCAACACCCACTCATGTGCACTCACAAAATTCTCCCGACGACAGCTATATTATGATTATGATTATTATTATTATTATTATTATTTTCTGTGAAAAGTCCCAGTTCCAGAGAGGACATTTGAGATGTTTCGCCTGTGGAAATGGCTTCTTCAGTCAAGAAGTCTGTCCACAGGCGAAACGTCTCATTAAAGTTCCTATCTGCAATTACCCTTTTCACCACTTGTCGCCTCTGCGCAGGTGTTATTTTTATTATTATTAGTAGTAGTTAGTAGTAGTAGTAGTAGTAGTAGTAGTAGGTTGAGGCGAGGGACCCAAGGAGGAATCAGGGACAGCCAATAGGATATCCCAGCATGTGGTGCCTGTACCACAGCTTTAGGTACTGTCGAGCAGCGTTTGGGTGATACTCTCAGCAGTGGGACCGTCCCAGTGGGCTTGCTCATATCTTTCTGATGAGGAAGACAGACGGTATGGTGGAAGTGGTATGGTGATACCGACAACTTGTAGGTGAAAGACACCTATACACTGATCTAGGCACTTATTAAAGAAACGTTGGCTGCGAGTGTTTTTTCTCACTAATAATTAGGACTATAGAAGCCACTTCTGGTAAACCTTTATATATATATATATGTAGTGCCGAATAGGTAAAACTGGTCAATTAGCAAGATTAAAATTAAGTCCTTCCTAAAATTTTCTCTTATACGTTTAAAGATATATTTTTTTTTCATATATATTAATGAAAAAAATAATTTTGTACCAAAAGAACCTTAGAAAACTTACTTAACCTTATTATAAAAAAAACAATTTAATTTAGCCTAATCCAACTATAAATGTTTTAGATAAGTTTACAATAATTTAATAATACCTGGAGACCTGGAGTTTACCTGGAGAGAATTCCAGGGGTCAACGCCCCTGCGGCCCGGTCTGTGACCAGGCATCATGTTGGACCAGAGCCTGATCAACCAGGCTGTTACTGCTGGCAGCACGCAGTCCAACGTACGAACCACAGCCTGGCTGGTCTACCTGGAGTCTACCTGGAGAGAATTCCAGGGGTCAACGCCCCCGCGGCCCGGTCTGTGACCAGGCCTCCTGTTGGACCAGAGCCTGATCAACCAGGCTGTTACTGCTGGCCGCACGCAGTCCAACGTACGAACCACAGCCCGGCTGATCAGGTACCGACTTGAGGTGCCTGTCCAGTGCCTGCTTGAAGACAGCCAGGGGCTTGTTGGTAATCCCTCTGATGTATGCTGGGAGGCAGTTGAACAATCTTGGGCCCCTCACACTTATTGTGTTGTCCCTCAACGTGCTAGTGGCACCCCTGCTCTTCATTGGGGGGATGTTACATCGCCTGCCGATTCTTTTGCTTTCGTACGGAGTGATTTTTGTGTGCAAGTTTGGTACTAAGCCCTCGAGAATTTTCCATGTGTATATAATAATGTATCTCTCCCGCCTGCGTTCTAGAGAGTACAGGTTTAGGAACTTCAAGCGTTCCCAGTAGTTTAGGTGGTTTATCGCACTTATGCGTGCGGTGAAGGTTCTCTGCACATTTTCAAGGTCAGCAATTTCACCCGCCTTGAAAGGTGCAGTTAGTGTGCAGCAATATTCCAGCCTAGATAGAACAAGCGATCTGTAAGTGTCAACATGGGCTTGGCATCCCTGGTTTTGAAGGTTCTCATTATCCATCCTGTCATTTTTCGAGCAGATGCAATTGCTACATTGTTATGGTCCTTGAAGGTGAGATCCTCTGACATGATCACTCCCAGGTCTTTGACATTAGTTTTTCGCTCTATTGTGTGGTTGGAATTAGTTTTGTACTCCGATGAGATTTTAATTTCTTCACGTTTTCCGTATCTGAGTAATTGAAATTTCTCATCATTGAACTTCATATTGTTTTCTGCAGCCCATTTAAAGATTTGGTTTATGTCTGCTTGGAGTCTTGCAGTGTCTTCAACGGTGGACACTGTCATACAGATTCGGGTGTCATCTGCAAAGGAAGACACAGCACTGTGGCTTATATCCCTGTCAATGTCTGATATGAGGATGAGGAATAGGATGGGAGCGAGTACTGTGCCTTGTGGAACAGAGCTTTTCACAGTAGCCGCCTCAGACTTTACTCTGTTGACTACTACTCTGTGTTCTACGTGTTAGGAAATTATAGATCCATCTACCAACTTTTCCTGTTATTCCTTTATCACGCATTTTGTGTGCTATTACACCATGGTCACACTTGTCAAAGGCTTTTGCAAAATCTGTGTATATAACATCTGCATTCTGTTTATCTTCTAGAGCATCCAGGACCTTGTCGTAGTGGTCCAGTAGTTGGGTCAGGTACAGACTTTAGGTGCCTGTCCAGTGCCTGCTTGAAGACAGCCAGGGGTTTGTTGGTAATGAAATATATTTTTTTTCGTTAGGTTCAGAATGACTTTTGCGAAACTATTTCATACACAAATTTTTGCTTGTCTTATTTGGCAAGAATTGCTATTTAAACTAAAATCGCAAGTTTTACCTATTCGGCACGACATATATATATTACCACACTAGTATATAATCAGAAAGATCGACAAGGCTAAAAAACATTCCTCTTGTGATGATTCTTGCAAGAAGAAATGGTGTATGACTCTTTGTGTTGGTTAATAATGATGGTGCGCTCCACCTGCTGTGGCGGGGAGCTAACTTACTTCCCTTCCTCCTCTCCCAACTCTCCCCCTCCCTCTCTCTCTCTCTCTCTCTCTCTCTCTCTCTCTCTCTCTCTCTCTCTCTCAGACTCGAGGAGCAAATACATATACATTAACAGTGTTGTATTTACCTCAAATACAAAAGCAGAGAATGTCATAATTTTTATTTGTGTTTTTTATCGTAAATGCAATTATTATTATATTCGTGTTTATCGTATTAACTAAGTTTAAAATATAACTACACGAGGTCCATTAAGACAGCAAATCACTTGAACAATAAAATTAGGGATTAAAGTAAACTGCCAGTATATATACAAAGATATACACAGCTCGGTGTATATACCCCTTCAATGTCACAAGCCATTAGCCTGCTTGAGAAGGGCCGCATGCGGCCCTCAATTTAACTGCGGCCAAAACCTTATTAATAAAATAAATTGTTGAAAATAATGTGATGGTTTAAAAACTTAGGTCAGCATCTTCATGTTATGTATTATTGCTTCTACAGGGGTGTCTCGATGCTGGTGAAGGGCTCTTGATCCAAGGAATTAAGCCTACCATTCCTCTTCCGCGGATCAAACCTACCGTATTTTCCGGCATGTAAAGCGCCCATCTCTTTCCCATTGAAAAGTCTTTGAAAATCAGCCTGCGCCTTATACGCTCAAAGTCAGGGACAAGTCTAGGCTTTAAGTTATGCTTTAGCTCTTGTTTACTAACGTTACGTTAGCCGACGCTTATGCGCCTTATATGCACGAAAATACGGGAATTGCCTCCCATTTCCCAGGTGGTGTTAGAACCCTACGGGCTTAGCACTCTCCGGTGGATATGAGAGCAATATTTCGTCTAACAGCTTGTTGGGTCAGTAGCGAGGTAGTTTGTGTAATTGAATGGGGAGGTGGAGGCGCCTCAGTGAGGGTGTGGGTTGACAATGTTGTGGTGTGAGGGTGTGGGTTGACAATGTTGTGGTGTGATGGTGTTAGTGTGGGGCACGACAACAATAGTATTGTTGTGTAATATCAGTGATGAAGTGCGTCTTGGTGTGAGCACGTTACTTAGTGTATTGTAGGGACGAAGTGAATTTTGGTGTGAGCACGTTACTTAGTGTATTGTAGAAACGAAGTGAATTTTGGTGTGAGCACGTTACTTAGTGTATTGTAGAAACGAAGTGAATTTTGGTGTGAGCACGTTACTTAGTGTATTGTAGAAACGAAGTGAATTTTGGTGTGAGCACGTTACTTAGTGCATTGTAAAGACGAAGTGAATTTTGGTGTGAGCACGTTACTTAGTGTATTGTAGGGACGAAGTGAATTTTGGTGTGAGCACGTTACTTAGTGCATTGTAAGGACGAAGTGAATTTTGGTGTGAGCACGTTACTTAGTGCATTGTAAGGACGAAGTGAATTTTGGTGTGAGCACGTTACTTAGTGTATTGTAAAGACGAAGTGAATTTTGGTGTGAGCACGTTACTTAGTGTATTGTAGAAACGAAGTGAATTTTGGTGTGAGCACGTTACTTAGTGCATTGTAAAGACGAAGTGAATTTTGGTGTGAGCACGTTACTTAGTGTATTGTAGGGACGAAGTGAATTTTGGTGTGAGCACGTTACTTAGTGCATTGTAAGGACGAAGTGAATTTTGGTGTGAGCACGTTACTTAGTGCATTGTAAGGACGAAGTGAATTTTGGTGTGAGCACGTTACTTAGTGTATTGTAGAAACGAAGTGAATTTTGGTGTGAACACGTTACTTAGTGCATTGTAAGGACGAAGTGAATTTTGGTGTGAGCACGTTACTTAGTGTATTGTAAGGACGAAGTGAATTTTGGTGTGAGCACGTTACTTAGTGCATTGTAAAGACGAAGTGAATTTTGGTGTGAGCACGTTACTTAGTGTATTGTAAGGACGAAGTGAATTTTGGTGTGAGCACGTTACTTAGTGTATTGTAGAAACGAAGTGAATTTTGGTGTGAGCACGTTACTTAGTGTATTGTAAAAACGAAGTGAATTTTGGTGTGAGCACGTTACTTAGTGTATTGTAAAGACGAAGTGAATTTTGGTGTGAGCACGTTACTTAGTGTATTGTAGAAACGAAGTGAATTTTGGTGTGAGCACGTTACTTAGTGCATTGTAAAGACGAAGTGAATTTTGGTGTGAGCACGTTACTTAGTGTATTGTAGGGACGAAGTGAATTTTGGTGTGAGCACGTTACTTAGTGCATTGTAAGGACGAAGTGAATTTTGGTGTGAGCACGTTACTTAGTGCATTGTAAGGACGAAGTGAATTTTGGTGTGAGCACGTTACTTAGTGCATTGTAAGGACGAAGTGAATTTTGGTGTGAGCACGTTACTTAGTGTATTGTAGAAACGAAGTGAATTTTGGTGTGAACACGTTACTTAGTGCATTGTAAGGACGAAGTGAATTTTGGTGTGAGCACGTTACTTAGTGTATTGTAAGGACGAAGTGAATTTTGGTGTGAGCACGTTACTTAGTGCATTGTAAAGACGAAGTGAATTTTGGTGTGAGCACGTTACTTAGTGTATTGTAGAGACGAAGTGAATTTTGGTGTGAGCACGTTACTTAGTGTATTGTAAGGACGAAGTGAATTTTGGTGTGAGCACGTTACTGAAGTGTATTGTAGAGACGAAGTGAATTTTGGTGTGAGCACGTTACTTAGTGTATTGTAAGGACGAAGTGAATTTTGGTGTGAGCACGTTACTTAGTGTATTGTAGAGACGAAGTGAATTTTGGTGTGAGCACGTTACTGAAGTGTACAGGCAGACAACACTAGCGATACTAGGTGTGATGTACAGTATACAAATGCTTTAATCGGGTCAAATAGCAACCGAAGTATAACCAGTATTGACGTGTACAACATGTTATAGTCAGCTTAAGCCACTAATCGTCGAGTGTACAGCGAACATGAAACAACAAAGTGCGATACAAGTGTACAAGTGAGTATTAAAGAATTTTTGAGTACAAAAATATACCCTCTAATCATATGATGAATCATATTTCCTGACCCCTTTTTATAACAGGAAAAATGGCATTTGTATAGTGTGATATTGATAACTTGTACAAAAATACAAGTCATTCCATGTGTAGGGAAATATTGACCACGTACGTAAAATATTTCCCATGTGTACAGAGCAATATTTTGGTGTATTACGATGAAGTTAACAACAGCAAATCATCTAAGTAATACAATAAATATCTTGTATCTATGCAGGTTTTCGCAGACGTGTGTTGCAAGGCTTCAGGACACCAAGATTTTTACATCTGTTGGTAATGTACTGGATTTTTTTTCCTTGTAAAACTATAGAAAATGCCAAATAGTGTATGAGAAAGCCTGTAAACTTTATTGGAATTTATTACTGAGTGGAACAATATACGTGTTTTATGCCGTGTCTCGTTCCAAAAGCGACCCAGGTATACAATAAGGTTAAAAAACTGCTAATTGAAAGGCAGAGTTAAAACAAGGTTATTAGTAGTATAACTCATCAAAGGGAATCTCTATTAAGACCACGTTTCGCTCTCTTTAAAGCAAAACTTTGCCTTTAACAAAAACTTGTTCTGATGCGTAGTGTGAGACCACTACTGTAGGTGGTTAGCAAGACTGTGTCTCAAACCTGCTTGATTTCTATTTTATTTTTAATAGCCGTCGTATTTCCATCATCCACCACTGATATATAAGGTTAACTAACAATACTTTTTTACGCATGTGAAATCGTAAAAATAATGGAAAGTATCATGTAATATCTCAATACTAATACAATATACATAGATGTAAGCAGAATAAAATACTCAAACACATCTTAGGAGAAATCTCTAGATTTTCTCCCCTTAAGGATGATGGTTATCAGTTAGCACTAGAGGTCGTTCTTCCGTATAAACAATAAGTTAGATATTTTCTATATTTTTTTTAATACACTGACCGCCTCCCACCTAGGCAGGGTGACCCGAGAAAGAAGGAACACTCACAATTTCTTTTTTTTTTTTTTACATTTAGTAATTTATACAGGGGAAGGGGTTACTAGCCCCTTGCTCCCGGCATTTTACTCGCCTCTTACGGCACGTATGGCTTGTGGAGGAAGGATTTTTCATCATTTTCCCATGGAGATTTTTCTAAATATAAATGCTGATTTTTAACAATTGAATTTTCTCAGACAACAAAAATATTTTTGGTTTTATCTGTGGATTATTTCACTTGATGCCAGTGGGGAGGGGGAGGGAGTAAAGGGTTGATCCAAAGAACCGGACTTACCATCCCCTTATGTGAATCGAATCTGACTGTCTCCTGTTTCCCAGGTGCTGTATAACCCACTACCGGTTTAGCGCTTCTCCACAATTAAAATAAATCAAACTAAGGATTTTATGTTCAGTACTGAAACAACACTGTGACTAGTCTTCAGGTAATATATATATATATATATATATATATATATATATATATATATATATATATATATATATATATATATATATATTATTAATATATATATTATTAGTAAGTTTATGACACGGTACAGTGAGAGAGAGTACAGTGAGAGAGAGTACAGTGAGAGAGTACAGTGAGAGAGTACAGTGAGAGAGAGTACAGTGAGAGAGAGTACAGTGAGAGAGAGTACAGTGAGAGAGTACAGTGAGAGAGAGTACAGTGAGAGTACAGTGAGAGTACAGTGAGAGTACAGTGAGAGTACAGTGAGAGAGTACAGTGAGAGAGAGTACAGTGAGAGAGAGTACAGTGAGAGAGAGTACAGTGAGAGAGAGTACAGTGAGAGAGAGTACAGTGAGAGAGAGTACAGTGAGAGAGAGTACAGTGAGAGTACAGTGAGAGAGTACAGTGAGAGAGTACAGTAGGAGAGTACAGTGAGAGAGAGTACAGTGAGAGAGAGTACAGTGAGAGAGAGTACAGTGAGAGTACAGTGAGAGAGAGTACAGTGAGAGAGAGTACAGTGAGAGAGAGTACACTGAGAGAGAGTACACTGAGAGAGAGTACAGTGAGAGACAGTACACTGAGAGACAGTACACTGAGAGACAGTACACTGAGAGACAGTTGGTCACGCACAACAATAACAACACTTGCCGGGGTCACTTCGTATTTCTTCCGGTTTCTCTTCCAGCAAGTGAAGATAATCTCAAGACGGTCGCCACCTCAGCTTGTCACGCACCCAACACCACTACGTCAAGCCGCCAAAAAATTATTTCACACGACCCTCCCCCCCAAAAAAAAGACAAATTCCTGCACGGTGTATCGAACCCAGCATTCCAGTAACTGAGATTCAATTATTTTTTTCTTCCTTACCTTTTATATTTTTTGTCCCTTCAAGGGGAAGGTGCCAGTTCCTTACCAGGATCGTACCTGATTACCTTTCTTAGGTGCTCTATGATCCCTGCGGGTTTAACGCTTCCCAGAAATGTAAATTTGTTAGTTTTAATTCGCTGGTAGAGTACGCTGAGTGGGTCTGGCCAGCCACTGTGGTCTTGACTACCTGGTCTGGCACGGTATTAGTGACTAACTCTGGTGCGGTCTTTGCTTCCTGGTCTGGTGTAGTCTTGAAGATCAGAACTAGTGTTATTTTTTTGAGAGCCAGATTCAGTTTAGTCTTGACTAGTTCTGCTGTAATCTTGACCAAGTCTTGAGCAGTACTGATCAAAACTTCCAATGCTGTGAACAGATTTAGCGTCGTCTCAACGACACCAAAGTACCACCCGCGATAGTCGCCCTGGCGATCGGCTGACGGAAATTACGTATGTGTAAGGTTACGACAAGTCGTCCTCTGTCGTAAAACCCACTTCCTTGATAGCGTCGGAGATTTATCAGGGAAACTCCTCAAAAAAACGTTGTGCATGTAGCCTGCGAGTAGATTACGGTATATAAAATTGGATAATATCATAATGACCACAGCGGAACATTCAGCTTAGACAGACACGATACAGTGTCATGCGAGTGTGTGCAACCATGCTTACCGTATTGTGTGTGTGTGTGTGTGTGTGTGTGTGTGTGTGTGTGTGCGCGCGCGCGTGCACGCGCGTGAGGGAGCCCTTCCATCCTTCTCTGACAAATGGTGGTTAGAGTTGCTTTTGCTTCCTCACATGTGTGGAAGGTTACAGGTGTGTATTCTGCACCCACACGTGACAGGTTGCAGGGGTATAACCACTGCCTACACCTGACACGTTACACGTGTTTAGTCACTTCGTAAACACTGCCAGGTTACAGGTGTGTAGTCACTTCCTAACACCTGACAGGTTACAAGTGTCCTTGAAATATGACGGTAAATCCTAAAATTGGCTTCGAGCGAGACCTTGAGTTCCTGATCATTTTATTTGATCAACCACCCTATGATGTCTACTTGTTAGTTGGAGATTAAAGCAATATCAACAACTCAAAGGGTCATTAAAGTTCTCATTATCCGTTCACCTCCAGTGAACAATGGTTCAATCCCCTTAAAAGATGGATTAGAGTAAGATCTGTGTACATAACAGAGCTTACTCTAAGCTCTGTGTATATAAGCTCTATGTGTATACACAGCTTACTCTAATCCAATTATAGACTACAAGCCGCGAGCACCAACAACCTAAAATCAAGGTTCTCCAGTAGAAGGCTTGGTCGGAAATCGACTGTAGGGGAAGTGATTTAAGGTGTGAGAGATGAGGCTTCATGTTCGTCAAGGTCACTAAACCTCCATGGTAGGATGCCATTTTTATATCTGACGTTCTTTTTTAAATAATTTATCCTCCCCAGTTTCTTCTTAATTTTAAAGCAGGGGAAATAAAAAATGATGGATGTAATGGCGTATTAATGTAAGGTATGAAGGCTGAAAATAAAAAGGTCACGTGCCTGGAAAGATACATAAATAATTATTTGTGTAGGAGAATAATTACATTATTCTTCTCTCTTCTAAGTGCAGAGATACATTATTATTATTGCCACATTCATGGGAGAGTGCTAAACTCCTAGGAGTTAAACAGCACCTGGGGGAATTAATGGCATTCAGATTCTATCCAAGAAAGGGGAGCAAAAGTCCATTTCCCTATATCAAGAGCCCCTGACCTTCACCAAGAAGTCCCCCGTAAGGGCTGGCAGAAAAACATTGCCACAATAAAAGCCTGCCCTGCAACTTGTACCTCTGCTTTCACACAAAATTAAGAACAAATGTTTATGGCAATATCTAGTTTAATCGCGGGCCACACAGCATGTTTTCCTTTCTAGAACTAGCTCGTGAATCACGGTGTACATTCATAGCACAATTTCAGATTAGCAAACTAGCTTCTATATGCTCATGCAACAGTAAAGAAAACAGTCCCTTCAAGACAATAACATTTGTTGTGTGCCTTAGAACTGAGCACGCCACCGCTGCCTGGCACTACTAGAGCTCCCCAGGTAATCTGACGCAGTGCAGGACAATCCTATAAACAATTCTGCATTACCTGTCACTAGATTTTTACACCCGTCAAGCCGTTGCATGTAGGCGCGTCGCCAGGAACCTCCACCATCACCATGGTCCGGGATTAAGGCGACCAATATATAGTTTTCTCTCGGCAAATGCGGTGCTAATACTGTGGCAGACGCGTCTTGCCGTCCTGAGAGAGGCGGGGGGCGGCACGACTCGTCTTCAGCCAGATGTCTTGCAAGGAAAATGATGTTAAACCGCTATCAGCCTTTAGGTCTTCTGTGAAGTTTCTCAGAACTGAACTGCTTCTTTTAACATCACAGAAATTGTTTTTGTCTGTCTCTCTCTTCCCTTTTCTCTCTGCCCTCTTCTCCCTTTCTCTCTTCCCTCCTCTCACTGTCTTTCACTCCCTGCAAGTCGTATTTTTTTAATTACCAGTGCATGATATGTGGTTTATATGTACCTCTGGTGGTATGTTGTGTGAGACGTCGACCCCTGAGCTTAGCCCGTGTGATAGTGATAGCGCCAAGCAGGCTGTACTTCGTTTCTTGTATTCTTTCTCAATCCTAACCCATCCCAGTCAGCTTCCCATTGTCCTTGAATTGAATTCTAGCAACCACTTGCTAGATCATCCTTGTAGCCTGTTCAAATATTCCTAGTAGCCTGCCTCAGCTCTCTGCAATTTCCAGTGGGATGAGTAACTGTTAGTAAAGGGCTTTTAATCGAAGGAATTTATTCTTCCATAGGATCGACTCTGATGACCTTCCATTTATTTGCCTTTTGTTTTTCTTCGTTGCTTTGATTGTTTTAATTTTATCTTGTAATTTCTTTGAGTGATGTACACATTTTTTTATGACTATGAGCACTGGGTGATCTAAGTAGTCGGGAGGGCTCCGTAAATGTCACAACAACTACTACTACTACTGTACTATTATTACTAATATTACTACTAGTAATACCTACGGACTTAATGCTTCCTCACGGGTATAAAAACAAAAATTATTGCGTATTCTTCTATCACTCTAAATAACAGGTCAGAAACTCATTGACCGGAGTGGGGTTCGTACCCTGGGCAAGGAAGGCTTAAAATTAACAGGCTAGTGCGTTGTCTGTTGAAGGTTAGGTCAGATTGACATGTCATCCAGGGTGAATCCACCGTGTCCACAATTAACATAATCGCCACCCTCGTGAAGGCCACAGGACGTTATGCCCTCTTGACAGGTCGATATGTCCCCTCGACAAGTGAAAATTTATCATCGCTTTAATCATACTTACCTTAAGAATGATTTTTCTTCGTAAGTTACATTTTGTGTAGATAGGTTTTTGGGAGTTTCACTCAAGGCGCAGCTGAGTTTTTCTGGCCATCTTTACCAGCTGTTAAGTCGTAAATAAACGACTGTCAATGAATAAACAGGTGGACGGGGGGTTGAACCGTGGTCCCGAGAGATCACGGTATGAACCTTCCGTCTGTCCTGCTTCCAGGTTTTTCAATTTTTTTAAACCTGTTCTCACGACACACTCAGCATATATTCAAACCAAAAATAGCTGATATATTTTAAACCAAAATTCAGTGTGTTTTTTCGCAATTAAAGTTACTGCCTAAGAGACTTCAGATGCATCTACAAAAGTTGCTACAGCAAAGTGTACATGTATTATAAGAAATATCTCTTCCTGCTGGTGAAGTGTTCTTAATCCAAAGTATTAGAGCTAGCCTATTTCCTTGGATCGAATCCGATTGCCTTCGAAGACGCAATATGCTCATACATGTTTAGCGCGTCCCTATAAAATAATTGTCCTTGAAATGTATCGCTTGAATATTTTCCTTCAAAACAAGTGATCAGTTGATCTATAATAAATTTCGGGCATTCCCATATATTATTATGAGGTCAAGAAGAATCATTATTGATTTTAGAGTGTAGAAACAACTATCATAATTTTAAATCGTTCTTGCTCTAAACTGTCAATTACGAGGCAAATTGAACAAAATCTTAATATTTTCACTTCGTTTATTTACTATTGTTTAATCTGATTACTTTTTATGAAAATGCAAAATTTCTTTAAATGACGCTCCTTTTGTTGTGTTGACTATTGCTTTTGAAGCATTGTATGACACTGATTTTGATCTTAACAGTTGTGTATGGCTCAGACAGCCTGTCATGGCCCTGCCAGTTTTGTGAAGGACGCTTGACCTACAAACGAATAATTTTTGTGGTCTTCGTGTCAATTAACTTCGAAAATGTAATTTCGGCAGGTGATTTATAGCAAATTCTGGATTGCTTTAACGAAAGCATAGTGTGTCCTCGTCCACCGTTAATTGCATTTGCTGGTACCGTTCTACATAATAAATATAGGTGTGTAATCTGCTCTCCGATTAGTGCAATCAGTTTCGCACGAACTGCCAAAAAAATTCAGTTCTTGTTTGATTTTGTGTTATTCTTAGATATTCAGAACGAAGGAAAGGGGATATTAGATGGTAAAGAAGTAGACACATGTGCAACATCTAGGCATCTTTAATTTGTAGACGTGTTGCTGTCCAGTGGCTTTATCAATACAAGGACAATGTGAAGACTGTAGAAGTATATTTAAATGATGAGGGAATCAGCCCATCGGCCTAGGAGTAGGTGATAAGCACCGTAGTGCTGAAGAATCTGGAGCACAGGCATGAATATTGGCGCTTGTGTACTGGCATCAGATGAAGGCATTGTCACTGGTACGCGGGTTTCTCCATTGGAACTTTGTTATACCCAAGGGATGGGCCAGGAGTAAGTAAGTTTATTAATGTATACACAAATACAGTTACATAGCTTATCATACATAGAAGCACATGTGTAGAGAACCTAGGATAACCCCAAAAAAAGTCAGATACAGTGACTTATTTTCATTGGGCAATCAGATTGTGAAGAGGTCCTCTGTACCAAGACTTTATGATGTGGATGTCTCTAAAAAATTGTTTATGAATAGTATTCAATACCGACAAGATGGTGGGCGAAACATCTGCAAACTAAAGATACCCAGATGTTGCACATGTCTAATTCTTCCTCTCGTAGTTATTGTATACCATTTAAATACATTAGATGGTGAATTGGAGGTGCTAGCAAGGAGGAGGAAATACTCTGAGGAGCTGATAAATGTAAATGAAGACAAGGAGGCTGTGATTTCATGCACTGGGCACGAAGGACTGACAAAGAAGTAATAAATGGTTTTGAAAACTGACAAATTGAACAATGAGACACTTAAGCAATATTTTGGAATCTTAAATGTTGCATAAGTGTCTCAATCTTCAACATATAAATAAGGAAGAGAAAGATGTCAGTGTGGAGAAACTGCGTCTGGCATCGTGATGGCCGGTGTGATAAAAAAAAAGTATATTAACCTACATTTCCATATAATTAACCAAATGTTAAAGAAATAGAAAACTGGGGCGTTGCGTGTAGCAGCCCGGAGCCTATCGTAGGATTTCCGGGGATCATTTTCACTACCACGGTAAAAGAAATATAGGATGGATTGCTGTAAGAGGCAGGATTTGTTTTACTATTTATTAACAAATAGTAGGAGCACAATAATGTGTAAATAAGACACAAGCTGCCGGTGATGGTGTCTTGAAGACTTGGCGTCTGCCAGGAGGTTCATCAATCGCTGAATTGATAGTTGATGCTGGAAGAAAAATCTTCATGATAAAGTGAAATATCCCACAATGTCTTTATTTACATACTGTCGGTATACAGAAGTTTATTGTTGTATGCTGCCCGAACCCAGGATAACCTGAAAAGTTCTCCCGTTATTGCGAAGTTTCACACCAGTCTGAATATCAGCGGCTGCAGTAAGAAAGCTTTCTAGATTGCAACGGTGAGAAATAGTCTGCTCTTGCAAAAAAGTTTTTTTCTTAAAGAAAAAAGCTCACACACAAGTGCACATATTGTCTATGTTCTCTCTCTGTCTCGACTCGCTCTCTAATCTATATTCTCTCTTTACTCTCTCTACTCTCTTTATACTCTCCACTCTCTACTCTCCTCTCTCTACTCTTCTATCTTTATTCTCCTCTATCTACTTTCCTCTCTCTACTCTCCTCTCTTTACTCTCCTCTCTTTATTCTCCTCTCTTTATTCTCCTCTCTTTACTCTCCTCTATCTACTTTCATCTCTCTCCTCTCTCTACTCTCCTCTCTTTACTCTACTCTCCTCTCTTTACTCTTTTTACTCTCCTCTCTTTACTCTCCTCTCTTTACTCTCCTCTCTTTACTCTCTCTACTCTCTTTACTCTCTACTACTCTCTCTTACTCTCTTACTCTCTTACTCTCTTTACTCTCCTCTCTCTTTACTCTCCTCTCTTTCCTCCTTTACTCTCCTCTCTTTACTCTCCTCTCTTTACTCTCCTCTCTTTACTCTCCTCTCTTTACTCTCCTCTCTTTACTCTCCTCTCTTTACTCTCCTCTCTTTACTCTCCTCTCTTTACTCTCCTCTCTTTACTCTCCTCTTTTTCTCTCTCTCTTTACTCTCCTCTCTTTACTCTCCTCTCTTTACTCTCCTCTTTACTTCCTCTCTTTCTTACTCTCCTTACTCTCCCTACCCCTTACTCTCACTCTCCTTTACTCTCCTCTTTACTCCTACTCCACTCTCCACACACACACACACACACACACACACACTTACGAACGTACGTAAGTCATTTGCATGATTTGGCTGCCCGGCAGAGATCCATAATCACGACCTGAGTGATGGGTGACCAGCTGCTGGACTGACCTAGGTACACACACGCAATCTAACTTTTACGTTGCTGTTTGCAACTGGCGAGTAGTTTTGCCTGTCTTTTGCAACTGCAACGAAGGCGCAGAGTTTTGTCCGCAAATCTTGATAGTGCAGTAGTCTGAGACTCGGTTTAGTTCGTAGTTTTCGTGTATATTTTTCGGCAGAAATGGTCCTGACTAATTCGTGTCTGAGGGTTCGGTGTTCTGGATTAACTTAAAAATGGAAATATGTTTAGATGGCGAAGGAAAATAAGTACAACTTTAGCCAAAACCTCAGAGTAGAAGAGCTGGTATAAAATACCCATAAATACGATATAAAACATATGGGAAGTCTTAGGATAGTTTATTGACGAAATGTTTCGGTGAGAATGGCTTCTTCAGCCGTCAATAAAATATTCCCACACTGCACATGTCTTAATTGTCAAAGTTCATATGCCATAACCCGCATTGTCTCATATTGACAAAGCTTCTGGAGAGTGAAACGTTGCCACAATAAAATGTCGCATTTCCTGCACATTAGCATATTTTCATACATGTTCGTGTGGAAACGTAGCATGAGGGGAAACGCTGAGCACGTTTCCTTACACTTGTTGTGTCCCCTTGTTCACCTAGCAGGGGTATCGTGGGGAGAATTTTTTAATTAGAATTCCTTAGTGTTAAGCTTTGAAATAAGCCAAGGAAGAATAATACCTCTTAACAGGTAAATTCAAAGATGAGAAAAAAGTATATGTAACTCACAAAAAAAAATGCGGAAGCTAGGTAGACCATCTTCAGGTAGGTCAGAGACCAGTATTAAATTCGCTCCCACCCATTATAATTGGTCTTTATTGAAAAAGAAAGGGGGGGGGTGCACAGTGCAAACTCACCATTCATATCTCGTCTACTTAACATAAAATTTTTGGATACTTTAGACAACATTTCGGTCATCGACCAATATACACTACTGATTTAGGACGGGTCGAAACATCGTCTAGAGTTGATTTTCTAAACGTTAAAATTGGAACGTTTTCAATTTTTCCTCGGTAATCGCGTTGCCAGACGTATCGCGGTTTCTTCTTCTAATTAACTTAAAATTAACAGTGTTATAAGTTAATATAACCTAACCTTAATTAACTTAAAACACCTGTAGGAGGAAAAACACATTTAAAGTGACGTTGCGTAAAACATCAAAAACTAATGATTCATATCTGTATTGTGACGGCTTTGGTGTAAACATGGCTGGCGGTCCCACTGGCTGCCCAGTGTCATGAGGCATGGTGGCGTAGTGGACTAAGGCGTCAGGTCTTTATTTCTCCGCTTTTGTGGAAAGCTGGTGCCTGGGTCAGACCCCCTGGTTACGCCGCGGAATGTGTATGTGTACTCACCTATTTGTTGTTGCAGGAGTCGAATTTTGGCTCCTGGTCCCTGGCTCCTCTGTGTGCGCGCGCGCGCAAAATAGTGTCTAAATGCACAACTATTCTTACGCACAGGCGCATACATCAACAACAGTAGACTCAACCCCCACGCAGACAATTGGGTAAGTCTCCGCGACAAAAAATCGGCAAAATAATGTACGGAACTCAAAAATGAGAAAAAAATGACAAGTGGTGGAGGTTCAGTGGTTCAGAGACGAGCATGAAGCTCACGTCAAGGTTTATTATGGATAATAAGTGGTGTGGAGGTGACGTATGTGTGTGATGGTGGTGTGACCTGGCGACAACCTGGTAAATTGTGTCCTCCTGTCAGGCAGAGAGAGAGGGGGGAGAGAGAGAGAGAGGGGAGAGAGAGAGAGAGAGAGAGAGAGAGGAGAGAGAGAGAGAGAGGGGGAGAGAGAGAGGGGAGAGAGAGAGAGGGGAGAGAGAGAGGGGAGAGAGAGAGGGAGAGAGAGAGGAGGGGAGAGAGAGAGAGGGGGAGAGAGAGAGGGAGAGAGAGGGGAGAGAGAGGGAGAGGAGAGAGAGAGAGGAACGAAACACACTCACGCCTCCCCACACGCCTGCCCACACTCCCACACACACACACTCCCACACACACTCCCACACACACTCCCACACACACTCCCACACACACTCCCACACACACTCCCACACACACTCCCACACACACTCCCACACACACTCCCACACACACTCCCACACACACTCCCACACACACTCCCACACACACTCCCACACACACTCCCACACACACACACACACACACACACACACACACTATGAGCTTGACGTACACGGAGTACAGTGTCGTGAATGATTCCTTAATGTCGAAACACTATTCTCAGGTTTGCCAGGCGCTAACTCTGACACCTCGTCACTTACCATCACTCGTTGTTTCCTTTGTCAGGTATTCCCTGATCCACTGCAGTGCTTTTCCTGCAAATTCCTGTCCGCTCATCTAGCTTTTGTACCTGTCTCTTGTGTGGTACTGTGACGAAAGCCTACTTACAGGCTAAGAAAATGCAGTCTACCCATCCCTCCCTCTCTCTCTCTCTCCTGTCAAATTTTTGTTACCTTGTCGTAGAACTCAAGTAGGAGAGATAAATGGGCAGACTACATTTTCTTGGACTGTAAGGTTTTCAATACAGTAACACAAACGAGACTGTCATATGCAACACATTAATTCTGACAGTGTTGATGATCATTCACCCATAACAGCCACTATATTCATACATAGATTATGTCGCCTTACCTGGCAAAAGACTAAACAAAAGAAGGGCTAGAGTAGCAGACAGGAACAGCAGGATGATACTATCATCTTTAATCTTCCAAGTAGCATCTTTGTAACTACCTGGCCTTCCGCCTTACTCCTTATATAAGGAATGCACAAGGAGAAAGGCGCCACGAACCTCGTCAGAGCTCGTGATCCAAGAAATTGGGTCTAGCCTCCTTTTCCTAGGCTGAAAGTTGACTACTTCCCTTTCTGAAAATCACTGAATGACTACTAACATCTACCACAATTACCTTGACAACAGCATCAACCACCACCCATGACCATCACCATAAAAACAGCTACCACCCTCAGCCTCGCCACCACCCACCACCATCAGCCTCGCCACCACCCACCACCATCAGCCTCGCCACCACCCACCACCATCTCCGTGGCTAAAATTTCTAGTGATTGAGAACGCTAGGCACGTCAACTCACCTCTACCAATTCTGAAATTTAAACAAGAAAACCACCATAATTAAAGGGTGATGGTGAGGCTTCCACATGATCAAAATGGAGATGGTGACACCACCACCACCAGCTGATTGGCGGTGTGAGAGGCACACCACCACCAGCTGAGTGACGGTGTGAGAGGCACACCACCACCAGCTGAGTGGTGGTGTGAGAGCCACACCATAACACTGGTCTTCCAGGGAATGAACACATGCCTGGTTCGCCTCTACATCCTGTTGATGCTCACATGACCATCAAAACGTGACGATATTCTCACCTGTCAAGAGTCTCCTTACACCTGTTGCTCCTGTTCACCTAGCAGTAAATAGGCACCTGGGTGTTATTGGACTTTTGTAGGTGGCATCCTAGAAGGCAGTTATATAAGTAAGTTTATTCAGGTATACACAAATACAGTTACATAGATTATCATACATAGCAGCATATGTGTAGAGAACCCAGGATAACCCAAAAAAGTCTGACAGAATGACTTATTTCCATTTTTGAGTGAAAATAAAGCGGACTAATAGCTTTTTACCTTTAAACTTGATAGCGTAACAAGAAAAGTTCTTAGTTCCTTATGCTACCCCCGTTGATGACGAGGAATTGAAGGTATCCTCCCTCGTATCAAACCTGATTTCCTCTCATTCCCTACGCTGAACATGACCCTACGCCCTCTTGAATATATTAATCCATGTGAGAGTCAGTGCAATGCATTCACTCTTTTAATCATGAATTTCATAGCATTATGTAATACTATACTTGGTATTAATTTATGCGGTGAACGCTGCTTGTTGCCGCTGGCGTCGGAGGGATTGCTAAGTCGTGGCCAGGACGGAGGGGTCGAGACACGGTGTCAACAGTCATTACACCGTGGGAATCAGACGAGTTGCCACCATGCTTGATTTATGTCCCACGCTCCGGTGCCTCTCACTGCTACTGCTTCTTCGACCATCACCACTGCCACTACCACCATCCACTACAACCACTGTTAGCACCATCTTCATCGCCATTACGACCACCACAACAACCACTGCTACCAGCACCACAACCTGTGCGCCACCAACAGTAACTTTGACACCATCAGTGGTTGATTCACACACGTACCAACAAAAGTAATCACACAGAACTACCACTACTAAGTTCATTACCATCAGCAAAGGCCGTCATTACTACCACCACCAAGGTCGCCATTACTACCACCACTAAGGCCATCGTTGCCAACACCATTAAAGCCGTCATTACCACCACCAAGGCCGTCATTACCACCCAAAGTGAAGGGCTAAACCCACAGGGATCATACAGCGTCTAGGGAATGAGAGGCAATGAGTTATAACTCAAGAAAAGGAAAAGTAGTTTCATTTGACCCCTTGGGATTTAGAGTTTCCTCGGGATTATAATTACGTCTCCCTCGGGTGTTATCTGAACGAAGTTCTCTGACCTTCCTGCAACACCTTCAATACTAATTACAGAATAAACTTCCACTATTTGATCGACAGATTTGAAAAGTATCAATGGAACTTTTGTACGGAAGTCGGTGCTCCTTGCCATACTGCTAAAGACATAGAACTGGCTAAATTATATTGATTTTCCATATCTTAATGACTGGCCTGAATCTGAACCCGATATAGAACGTTTGTAAACTTAAGCTTTGAGTCATAAATACGTCCTTTAGCCCCCAAAAATCTCGAGCGTCAATAAGCAGGTATGAGAGGTTATTGACTTTTATCCTATATAAGTTAGCCTTATCATTGTCTGGGAGACTTAAAGTGTGTAAAGATGAACGACAATCATACGAAATAATAGCTTAGATGAGGAAAACACACACACACACACACACACACACACACACACACACACACACACACACACACACACACACACAAACAGGTCAAGTGTCTATCCACAAGTGCCTTTGACACCTAGTAACTACACCAGGCCAAGTGTCTATCGACAATTTCCTTTGCCAATTATTAACTACTACTACTACACACAGACACATACACACATACATACATTTCAGTATTACATATTTACAACAATATGGTTTAGAGGCTCATTTTCTGTGTAATCTGCTTGTACGTGCATAGTTACGAATATATTTAATATCTTTCTAGCAGAAAGAGTTTTTTTCTTGCTGGAAGATAAGACGAATAAGGAACAGAAATATCAAAGCCATGGTCAACATTTTCACCCAGTGTGCAAAATCTCCTCATATGTCATCAAAATCTTTATCATCAAACTTCATCACTGCTAAAATAATTGAGAACATTTTTGTATTGATTTAGACCAGCTATTTTGCTTTGTAATTTATGTTAATTTATTTAGCACTGATGATGGAGTTTGATACTCAGACAGGTTTGGTTTATACATGTATTTATATATATATATATATATATATATATATATATATATATATATATATATATATATATATATATATATATATATATATATATATACACGTCAGATTTATATTTTACATTAATATTTGAGGAAGCATAATCATGTAGGCTGTGATTATACTGGAGGCTACATAACTGACTTTACGGAAGACTTAAGTACTCGCTCTTCCTATGGGTTGTTTTGTACTGGAGGCGAGGACTGAAGTGCCACTGTTACCTACTGCAGGAACACAAATATCTAAGTTCAACACCATCCAATCTTGCTGTTACGAAGCGGAGACCTCGTTTCTTTAGTTTTTATACGAGGCATTAGGGACTTTCTCATTATTTTTATTTGTGATCTATCTCGATCCCTCGCCTGCTGGAGGTTAAAGGGCAAAGGCTGCACATAAACACTGTAAATAAAGAGCATCTGAGAGCAGGTGACGTTGCCGGCTTGGCAACAGGTTGAGGCTAATTAAACTGTCGCTCTTAATGGCAGTTTATATCTTACAGCGAGCAACATTATCCAGGAAGTTTATCTTCTTATGTCACGTCTCGTCTTGAGGAAGAGCATCCCGATCCAGAAATCGTTGATTGTTTTTAGAAACGGTTTTTTTTTTCTTGTTGGAATTTGCAGAAAGCGTCGAGAGGAACATTGGTTGACGAAACGTCTTGGACATACAGAACAAGCAAATATTGTGACATCGTTTCGCTCAATGCAGTGCTTTGTCAAGCTTGATACGGGTGTTATCTGGGCGACACACTGTCCCAGTAAAAGCTTGTTATGCATAACTGGCTTTATCGTTATTATACTTCATATAATTACGTTGTTTTGATATATTTTCTTACATTGTACGTGTTTTATTGACGTTTAAACTCGAATTTTCTTTTTGTTTCTCCTACCAAACTTCACATAGGTAAAGCTTTCCCTCCCCAGGTCTTGCCCCCACCTTATCACCCTCTACACCCCTCCCCCACCCTCTGCACCAAACCCTGCTGGCACCGCACAACCAGCACCCTACCACTGGCACTTGAATGGCGCCACTCCAATGACCTCACACCACTGATATCACACAACTGGCTCCCTATTTCACCCCTCAGAATCACACTATCACAATCACAGCGATACCCCATCACACAGTATCTGCAGGTACATGCATATTTTAAGAAGCATATATCTTTTTTAGTTCCATTATTGTTTTCCTCACTGTAACCATGAAGATCGCTCTATAAATTTAATTTTGGCTGTGTATATGACAGGCTATCATGAGTGAGAGTAATTCCCAAGTAATAGTAACTGCAGTGTCGAAAATTTTAATGCTGCTAAACCCACAGTGGAAAAGTTGATGTCCTACTGTAGTTTCCCAGTTCCTGCAGACACATTCCATCACTTGATGTAGGAAGCCCATCCTATGTGAGGGAATGTGACAGGGAGATATAGCAAGCTTTTGTTCGCACCCTGTAAATATGAAGATAGGTAGTAGCACATTGTTGGTGTGCTGATTTTTTTTAATAAAATTTGCAGCAGCATTCAGATTGCATTGCAATACACTGCATCACCCCTACATCAATCACTAAGCACTAATGTACACCTTATCAGTCACTAAACCTCCCATTATATCAGTCAATAAACACCCCATCACCCCACATTAATCACCAGCACCCTTATACTCCCCTTCACCCTACATCAATAAGTAAGCAACCCTACACAACTCATCACCCAACATCACTCATCATGTACATCATCCTACATCGCTCCCTCCCACATAGTCCATCACCTCTCCTACTACACAATAATTCAAATGTCAGCCATACAGATCCCATCTCTGACAGGTCAAGCACCTTTGGCCTCTCACCATACCCCATCCCTCATTATTCTTCACCACACCGTTCTATCTTTCATTTAACCTCGCTAATCCTTCGCCATACCTCATTATCCTTAGCTACCTCCCCCATACCATCCCTCTCCATCTTAACTTTCCAGTCACCATAGATGTATTGTCTCTCTCTGGTTAATCGACTCTGCCAAATAGTCCCACCATTCCTTTAAATATTACCATTTCTATTATTATTTATAATTATGGTTAAAGACTATCGACTACACAAGGATCATTAAGACTATCGACTACACAAGGATCATTAAGACTATCGACTACACAAGGATCATTAAGACTATCGACTACACAAGGATCATTAAGACTATCGACACTCATCTAGATAACCATCAATTACACAACCCAGGACAGCATGGGTTTAGAGCAGGTCGCTCCTGTCTGTCCCAACTACTGGACCACTATGACAAGGTCCTGGATGCTCTAGAGGACAAACAGAATGCAGATGTTATATACACAGACTTTGCAAAAGCCTTTGACAAGTGTGACCATGGTGTAATACCACACAAAATGCGTGATAAAGGAATAACAGGAAAAGTTGGTAGATGGATCTATAATTTCCTAACAAGTAGAACACAGAGTACTAGTCAACAGAGTAAAGTCTGAGGCAGCTAATGTGAAAAGCTCTGTTCCACAAGGCACAGTACTCGCTCCCATCTTGTTCCTCATCCTCATATCGGACATACAGGGATATAAGCCACAGTGCCGTGTCTTCCTTTGCAGATGACACCCGAATCTGTATGAGTGTCCACCGTTGAAGACACTGCAAGAATCCAAGCAGACATAAACCAAATCTTTAAATATGCTGCAGAAAACAATATGAAGTTCAATGATGAGAAATTTCAATTACTCAGATACGGAAAACGTGAGGAAATTAAAATCTCATCGGAGTACAAAACTAATTCAAACCACACAATAGAGCGAAAAACTAATGTCAAAGACCTGGGAGTGATCATGTCAGAGGATCTCACCTTCAAGGATCATAACACCGTAGTAATCGCATCTGCTAGAAAAATGACAGAATGGATAATGAGAACCTTCAAAACCAGGGATGCAAAGCCCATGTTGACACTTTACAAATCGGTTGTTCTATCTAGGCTGGAATATTGCTGCACACTAACTGCACCTTTCAAGGCAGGTGAAATTGCTGACCTTGAAAATGTGCAGAGAACCTTCACGGCACGCATAACTGCGATAAACCACCTCAATTACTGCGAACGCTTGAAGTTTCTAAACCTGTACTCCCTAGAACGCAGGCGGGAGAGATACATTGTTATATACACGTGGAAAATTCTCGAGGGATTAGTACCAAACTTGCACACGAAAATCACTCCGTACGAAAGCAAAAGACTCGGCAGGCGATGTAACATCCCCCCAATGAAAAGCAGGGGTGCCACTAGCACGTTGAGGGACAACACAGTAAGTGTCAGGGGCCCAAGATTGTTCAACTGTCTCCCAGCATACATAAGGGGGATTACCAACAAACCCCTGGCTGTCTTCAAGCAGGCACTGGACAGGCACCTAAAGTCGGTACCTGACCAGCTAGGCTGTGGTTCGTACGTTGGACTGCGTGCGGCCAGCAGTAACAGCCTGGTTGATCAGGCTCTGGTCCAACATGAGGCCTGGTCACAGACCGGGCCGCGGGGGCGTTGACCCCTGGAATTCTCTCCAGGTAAACAAGGATCATTAAGACTTCGTCTTTTGTATACCACCAGTCAAGAGTACTTGACTGGTGGTATACATACTTCACTCCAGGTATGTATATACACTGCTGTTCTCAGTGCTCACACATCGTGATATATACGCTTCAGTGTATGTATGTATGTTGTGTATGCAATAATTTCGCAAAAATCATTCTGAACCTAACGAAAAAAATATATATTTCATTGTGTTTGTTTATTATTAAATTATTGTAAACTTATCTAAAATATATTTAGTTGGATTAGGCTAAATTAAATTACGTTTTTTTATAATAAGGTTAGGTAAGTTTTTTTTTAAGGTTCTTTTGGTATAAAATTATTAATTTTTCCATTAACATAAATGAAGAAATATGTATTTTAACGTAAAGAGAAAATTTTACAAAGGACTTAATTTTAAACGAGTTCTTGCTAATTGACCAGTTTTAAATATTCGGCAACACCCCCCACACATGAATACATGTATATATATATATTTTTTAATTTACTCAGTCTGGACTCCTCATCCCAACAACACAACTCAACTCATTTCTACTCATCTTCCTTATTATCAACTACTCCTTCCACTTCCTTACCTGAACTCTACTCACTTTTTCACAATTATCTCCGTCACTCCTCCCTCACAATCACCGTCTCCCATTCCTCCCTCACCAACACTATCTCCCACTCCTCCAACAGTCCAGCTGCACTACTTCTCAGTCAACTTTCACCTCTGTGTCCACATGACTGGAATTCTTCTACGTAATTATAACCTAAAACATTTATCCTCAGACATTATATACACGATTACCGCCACCTTTCTCATTATAATTCCCATTAATAAGTTTTACCGTGAAGTTAATAAGAATATATCGTCATATAGTGACGCTGTATGAGAATATCTCAGTATATTAATATTTGTGTCTGTGGTGCCTCTGTTGCTGTATTAAAAATAAATTTTATCTTGAGCGAATATTATAATAATGGAATACTTTGGCTATGGTACAGACATTCTCTCACATCTTCCAGGGGAATAAGAATGGTTTACTAGCGGGTGTATTGTGTCGGTTTAACCCGTCAAGGTTTGTAATATACTTGCATGCTCAACTGATGTGAGTTTTTGGGCTGACCAATTGATTTTCGCTCATTATGACGCCCGTGAGTGAGGCACCTAGGCGAGGGGATGGCACTCATCACCGAATGGGTAGTAACCATCTTCAACTGGGCGTCTGGCACTGGGTCGCCTTAATGTGGAAACAACGCATTAACTGTTGTTTTCTTGGTAGTGATCTTTAGTCAAAACAAATCTCCCCAAATTATTATTTTCAGATATAAATAACGTCAATATTTTTCCGATACATCGAAATTTGCTCTCAGGAGGAATAACTTCGTTTTTTTTTTTTTTAAGCATCGCAGTGCAGAGGTGTTTTTTGTTAGGTGTTTATAACAAAACACAAGATGGCTTCAGGAAGAAAGCCAAATAACTTTCATTGAAGCCTTTTTATCTTCTTCTTCGAGGATATGGATCGCACAATCCTCTTTATGTACGTACACCAGTGTTCCTCTTGAGTGAAGAGATAAATATATATAGAACCTGGCTTTCTAGACGTTCACTTAGCGTTTAAATTAGATGTTCAACCTCCCTGTGGTGCGGAGAAAAGCACGTAGCACAGAATACGAATATGTACGTCTGGGGGTCAAAGGATTAATGTGTCTAGATTCCTCCCGGTGTGCCCATCAACTGCAGTGACATGCTAGCTCCTACTTTTCCCGAAGAGAATTCAGTCCTATGAGGACGAAACCACCGAAGGAGGCCTGAGGGTCCGAAAGTGGTACGACCTCGATTCTGCACTTTTTCAGGTTTGCCCTTGACCATTATTAACAGAGAAACGCTTTCACAGTAGATGCTCTTGGTCTAAACCATTGTTTTTGTCACGCCTTGCTTGTCAATTCTGAAGATGTTATTCTAGAGGTGTTTTCTGTGTTGGGAAAGGAGAGTATACCTAGGATAGTCGACTCTGCTGTTCGAGTATGAGGGGACTGATTACCTCATCTTTTGTATATAGTTCTTTTGTCTTCCAATTATGTCCTTGAATTTGTATTGATGAAGCCACTGGATGGCGAAAAACGTCTACAATAAAAATACCCAGATGTTGTACATTTCTAATTATCAATAATTAACTACGTCAGCAAAATTTCAGATTTGTACCGACTCGTTCAAAACTGAAAGGGTGTCATCCTTCTTATATTTTGAAGCCGATCAGATGACTTCATCAGTTACTGAATGAAAATCAGAATCGTTATTTAATAAAGCTGAGACCTGCGCAGCCCAGTAACGCCTTGAACTTTGCTCTTGTGGAAAACATACCAAGGTTGAAGATATGTCGAGTCTCGTTCACCAGTGGCAGTGGTGTTTTCTTCGTCAGGAAACAGAACAGTGGCTCGTGTCACGAAATAAATCTTGACAAACTATTTAACTGTAGTTTAACCTCGACACCTTCGTTACTTCTTGATACTAAATAAAATATTGTATTATCTTTATTGTGAATTTGTATGCTCTGTCGCCTTGGTTTTTTTTTTTTTTTTTTTTTTGCTAACCAGAACTACTAAGTCACTTCCGCAGGTTTAAGTTTTATATTATTTATTTTATGAGGGTTTTTTTTTCTTTTCCCAGTATTAGGGCTTAATTCTCTTCCACATTGGAGTGCGCATTCCATATTTCCTCCCACAAAACCCTTCAAGGCCGTTTGTTTTGAAGCGACGAGCTCTTAATCCAAGAAATTAGAACTATAGTCCCTGCATCAGTGAAATCTAATTACCTCCCACTTACCAGGCTTGACTAATAATAGTCAACCCATAATATTAACGCTTCCAAATCATCCTGCATTTCCTTAGTGTCAACATCAGGATTTGCGGAGTTGTCTTTGTGTCGTCAAGAAACATATTTGTCACTATTTACCCTCCCCCCCCTGGTGAAGGTAGGTTCTGCAGACTGTGAACAAGTTGTTCTTAACACTAATTTCCATTGTCAGCTTCTCGACCTCATTTTCCCCATTTATTCAATTGTCTGCGTGGTACTCTAAGTCATAGTCGTTCCTGAATTTCAAATGAACAATATCGTACTGTTTATCATTGTACATTGGTTCAATGCTGACAGGTTCATGAATTAGACTTGTGCAACACTTATGCAACACTTGTGCAACACTTGAGTATCTTTATTTAAGATACCCAAGTGTTGCAAGTGTGTTTAATTCATCAAACTTTTGTCCTAAAAAACTTTTTCTTCAACCAGTTTTTGTCCTCAATCGAATACCTTGGTTGAAATAGTAAATTTGTTAGGCAAGAACGACCCCCTTCCCTTGTTAGGCAAGAACGACCCCCTTCCCTTGTTAGGCAAGAACGACCCCTTCCCTTGTTAGGCAAGAACGACCCCTTCCTTTTAGCAAGAACGACCTTCCTTGTTAGGCAAGAACGACCCTTCCCTGTTAGCAGAACGACCCTTCTTGTTAGGCAAGAACGACCCTTCCTTTGGCAAGAGCCCTCCTTGTTAGGCAAGAACGACCCCCTTCCCTTGTGAAGCCATGTTAAGTCTTATTTACCAAATACCTTTCAAGAAGGTTTCAGAATGCTTTTATTGTTCATTATTTAAATAATTTACCAGGTAAAAAAGTCGCGCTGATAGGGAGGTAATTAGAAGCTGAAGACCCATCTCCCGTTTAGTAGACAGGTATCACATTGGACATTTGTCACACCTCCGGCACATTACCAGTTTCTAAAGATAAATTAGAGAGTAGATAATGATTTAGTGGGTTCGCCTTTTGTGCTCTTTAGATAACTTTTCAAAACAGCTCATAGAGATTTGGAAGGTTCTTGTTGTATATTACTCTCACTCTTCCTAGTCATTTCAATTCTTGAAGTCGTCTTTCCTGTCCCCTAGTCTCCCAACAAATACTACTTTCAGCCACTAACCCTCCCAGTTACTTCCTCTCAACCCCTCCCTTCCACTACCCCTCTCAGTCAACCTCCCTACTTATCCACTACCCCTTCCCAGCCACCATGACTGTCCTAACCTGGAGACATAATAACAAGGAGACACGATGGGTGGCGCTAAAGTCGGCGGTGCACAAAACCGGAGGTGCACCGGCAGTTTAGCATCACTAAGGAAAGCAGAGTGGTACACGATCTCTTTTCCGGCGGAAGTGTTGGAGCGTGAAGAATGGCCCGTTCCGGGGAACCCAATATGTAAAAATGAGAATAATATCCGCGGGTGATTACAGCGTCTGGGCGTGAGGTGTCTGCCGTGGCCAAGCCAAGGGGAAAATTGGGGATTTACACGCCGGATTCCCGAAGGGTTAATCCATAGCCGGCGCGAGAGCTGAGACATCCCGGCTATTGAGTTTCCATTTCTAGTTGAATTATATACATGGGAGAGCGTAGAATTACAGATAGTAGAGAACTATCAAGTCCACGTAGAGACTACTGATACTATCTACTTCTATCTACCATGCATTATTTAAACGTCTCAAAAAGCTATATAATATCCTCCAGAGTCATTTTTTACAATTATCAGTTGTTACCTTGAGAAAAACACTTTACTTTTTTGCTTTAGAAATTATATATTTACAATAGCAATCACGTAAGAATAACAATAACTACGTCATCATTAACAGCAGCAACATTAAAAATCACCAAAATCATTAACGATATTAAAAGCAACAATAACATTAACAGTGGCAATGAAAACAAGAAACTTCATTCATTTTCCTGCCGGTTAATGTTACTTCCTTCACCACACCTTCCAAGACTGGAGGAGGTTGGTGGCAGGGAGGGGCCGGATGCTATGATACTCCTGAACGGCTCGTGATCCAAGCAACTGGAGTTACCTTGTCTTTTTTTCCATATACCGGTCTTAATTATTCCCCACTTCTCCCACTTCTCCCACTCCCCCCATTTCGCTACTTCTCCCATTTCGCTACTTCTCCCATTTCGCTACTTCTCCCATTTCCCTACTTCTCCCATTTCCCTACTTCTCCCATTTCCCTACTTCTCCCATTTCCCTACTTCTCCCATTTCCCTACTTCTCCCATTTCCCTACTTCTCCCATTTCCCTACTCCTCCCATTTCCCTACTTCTCCCATTTCCCTACTTCTCACATTTCCCTACTTCTCCCATTTCCCTACTTCTACCATTTCCCTACTTCTACCATTTCCCTACTTCTACCATTTCCCTACTTCTAACATTTCCCTACTTCTCCCATTTCCCTACTCCCATTTCATTCTATTTCCCCACTTCTCCCATTCCCTAGGCTCTGTATAACATAGGTTCAGCTTCTACGTACACCTGAATACCGTGACTTGAACAACCCGCAAATAACCCGCAAACACAAGACTGAAACTGATGACTAAGTTTCGGTCCGACCATTAACTAGGCACACCGAAACGTCGTCATAAATTACGTTCTCCTATTTGCGGCTTGTTTGTGTTCCTGAATACAATTATATCTTCGAAGAGTAAGACAGTGGTTGAGCATAACAAATGCGTTACACGTCACAAACGAGTAACGGACAGGTTAGGTAAGGTTCGTCAGGAAACAGGACGAGTGTTTCCTGACGCGGGTCTTAGATGATGGCCCGCCGTTGGAGCTTTCGGTCATCTGATCGAGGCCTTTCGCTGGCTTACCGGTCAACCCCTTTAAAAAATCTGGACAGTTGTTTAATAAGTTTCAAGTCTAACGACTACACGAATACCATTAAAGCTGCATGGCACCAGTTCACAACCAGTCGAAAAAAAATCGATTCCATTAATAAAAGGGAATTAAAGCAAACTCTTAGCGTGTGTAGACACACAAACATTTCTGGGTGTATATAACGTATCCAAAAATGAGAGCATTAAGGCACAAAGTCTCCTCTTCCGGTCCCTTCTCGTACAACGAAGCTAAATGTTCAGGTATGAACGTTTCTTGGTGTTCTACTGTCATCTACTTGTTAAGGGTTTCGAGATATTTTAGTGGAAAAAAAATCATAAACACACAACATTAACCATAAACCAGGAGCCACGAAGCACAAACCAGGAGCCACGAAGCACAAACCAGGAGCCACGAAGCACAAACCAGGAGCCACGAAGAACAAACCAGGAGCCACGAAGCACAAACCAGGAGCCACGAAGCACAAACCAGGAGCCACGAAGCACAAACCAGGAGCCACGAAGCACAAACCAGGAGCCACGAAGCACAAACCAGGAGCCACGAAGCACAAACCAGGAGCCACGAAGCACAAACCAGGAGCCACGAAGCACAAACCAGGAGCCACGAAGCACAAACCAGGAGCCACGAAGCACAAACCAGGAGCCACGAAGCACAAACCAGGAGCCACGAAGCACAAACCAGGAGCCACGAAGCACAAACCAGGAGCCACGAAGCACAAACCAGGAGCCACGAAGCACAAACCAGGAGCCACGAAGCACAAACCAGGAGCCACGAAGCACAAACCAGGAGCCACGAAGCACAAACCAGGAGCCACGAAGCACAAACCAGGAGCCACGAAGCACAAACCAGGAGGGGAAAAAAAGGACCACTGAAGAAGAAGGATAACTTTTGTTCCCTGGACCAAGAGACCCTTACCAGCATCCTCAGAAAGTGGCCAAAAGACCTTAAAAGACCACGAGTCACAAGCCATGACCCACACTCTGAACCACACCCATCACTTAACTGATTTATGACCCAATTATTAATTGAATCCTGCCGATTTATGGCCCAATTATTAATTGAATCCTGCAGATATGGGTGAAAATAGACGATAACTGAAACACTGATATTACTTATAATAATGATTGAAGATGACTGATAATGATTGGCGATGATCATAATAGCATTGAAATATTGGTGATGAGGCGGAAGATGGTGATAACGAAATACTTTTTCCCCAATAAATAAAAAAAATTAAATGAGCTTGAGTGAAAAAGATAATGAAGGAAAATAATTTATTTAATGTAACTTTAGGATTAAAGACTCGTAGAGATAGCAAGCTTTTTTTTAAGAGCTTTATCAGTCATTAGTGAGATCTTTATCAGTAAGAGCTTCAAGTTATTGTTATGAACTTCATCAAGTTCTACAATCTTCAAATTATGTCCAAATATTGTAATGATAAAGCCATTGGAGGGCGAAACGTCTTCAAATAAAGCTACCCAGATGTTGCACATGTGTTTAATCTTCCCTCAACTTACCTCATAAAGCTTACACTGTATCTTAGATACACAACACCCGATATACATCTCTCGCACAAGATAATGTATAATACTCATGCATAATACATAACCCCTTAGTGATGCATTCAACAATAAACTAAATAATATTTATGTATCTTAAGAATTATACGCGTTTGGCTAATTGCAAATAATAACTTGAAAAATAATTGCAGATCCACAGGAAGTTGCAAACAGTCTGTCCTTGCATTTACAGTATGTAAATATAGCTGCAATTACGTGTTAAAGACGACGTATTGTGGTTGATAGTACTGTATGTTAGCACCTGCTTGAAGTCCTTCTTGATTCCGGTGAAGAACATAGAGAATGCCCTTTGTAGGCATCAAGAAGTATGTCCAAGAGATTGGAGAGCATCTCTAAATGACTGGAGGGCCTCTCCAAGGGAATGGAGGGCCTCTCCAAGGGACTGGAGGGCCTCTCCAAGGAACTGGAGGGCCTCTCCAAGGAACTGGAGGGCCTCTCCAAGGGACTGGAGGGCCTCTCCAAGGGAATGGAGGGCCTCTCCAAGGGACTGGAGGGCCTCTCCAAGGGACTGGAGGGCCTCTCCAAGGGAATGGAGGGCCTCTCCAAGGGAATGGAGGGCCTCTCCAAGGGAATGGAGGGCCTCTCCAAGGGACTGGAGGGCCTCTCCAAGGAACTGGAGGGCCTCTCCAAGGAACTGGAGGGCCTCTCCAAGGAACTGGAGGGCCTCTCCAAGGGACTGGAGGGCCTCTCCAAGGAACTGAAGGGCCTCTCCAAGGAACTGGAGGGCCTCTCCAAGGGAATGGAGGGCCTCTCCAAGGGACTGGAGGGCCTCTCCAAGGGACTGGAGGGCCTCTCCAAGGGACTGGAGGGCCTCTCCAAGGGAATGGAGGGCCTCTCCAAAGGAATGGAGGGCCTCCAAGGGAATGGAGGGCCTCCAAGGGACTGGAGGGCTCTCCAAGGACTGGAGGGCCTCTCCAAGGGACTGGAGAGCCTCTCCAAGGACTGGAGGGCCTCCAGGGACTGGAGGGCCTCTCCAAGGGACTGGAGGGCCTCTCCAAGGGACTGGAGGGCCTCTCAAGGGACTGGAGAGCCTCTCCAAGGGACTGGAGGGCCTCTCCAAGGGACTGGAGGGCCTCTCCAAGGGACTGGAGGGCCTCTCCAAGGGACTGGAGGGCCTCTCCAAGGGACTGGAGGGCCTCTCCAAGGGACTGGAGGGCCTCTCCAAGGGACTGGAGAGCCTCTCCAAGGGACTGGAGGGCCTCTCCAAGGGACTGGAGGGCCTCTCCAAGGGACTGGAGGGCCTCTCCTCTTTCTTGAATCAAACCTCATTTCCTCCTGTTTTTTCAAACGCTCTAGCCTACCATCGTTCTTAGCATTTCCCCCTAAGAAAACAAATATAATTTTGCTTAGAGATCCGAAGAGAAATCTCTGCCTTGTTACTCATAATAATTGGTGTTTTTTCTTTTTACAGTTGTCGAAGCGCTGCGCTAAATTTCTGAGATATTGCCAGCTTATTTTCGCATCATTGTGTGGGAACAAAGCCCGCACTCACACAGGCTCGCCTCCACGTGGGAAGTTTGGCCGGCCTTTACACACACACACACACACACACACACACACACACACACACACACACACACAGGTCAAGTGTCTATCGACATGTGCCTTTGACACCTAGTAACTACACCAGGCCAAGTGTCTATCGACAAGTGCCTTTGCCAATTATTAACTACTACTGCTACTACACACATCCATATCCTAACCCACATCCACAACTACGTACTGGCTGCAAGCCTCACTTAGGTAGATGGCCCTCGGGGTGAGCATTGTACCGTGCATATCGCCTATAGCGCACATCAACCGGATAACTGCTTCTGCAAATGCTCGTCTGGAAAATCTCAAGACAAGTTTTCAGAATCCTAAGCAAGGAGTCATTCACGGCCGAGTATATGGCATATGTTTGGCTGGTATGAAACACACACTTGGTTAAGCAGGTTAAAAAACCTGGAGAAATTGCAGAGTTTTGCAACAAGACTAGTCCCGGAGCTAAGAGGTATGTCCTATGAGGAGAGATTGAAGGAGCTAAACCTGACCACATTAGAGGAAAGAAAGACTAGGGGTGGTATAGTATTCAAAATACTTATAGGGATTGATGGTGGACAAAGATTGTTCGAGAGGCAGGAAACAAGTATACTAGGGCAGAGCTTGTAGCTGAAAACACAAACAAGTCACAGGAAAAATAATATATATTTCAGCCTAAGAGTGGTGAGGAAGTGGAACGACCGGGACAGTGGAGTAGAAGAGGCAGGATCCATACATTGCTTTAAGTAAAGATACGATAACTCTCTCGAAGCCAGGAGAGAGTAAACCCAGTAGAGGCCAGCGAAGAGGCAAGGTCAGGAGCTGAAACTCGACCTTTTAATTCACAGACAAGTGAGAACACACACACACATACACACGCCAAAAAAAAAAAAAAAAAGTGATAAAACGACAACTGGTCCAGGGTGAAATATTAGCTTGATCTTTACAACTCTCATCCACACTCTTCCTAGACCCTTACAACTCTCATCCACACTCTTCCTAGACCCTTACAACTCTCATCCACACTCTTCCTAGACCCTTACAACTCAGTCCAAACAACTTTAATATCCCTATAACTCCCACACGCTTCCACACCCCCACACAACTCACTCTTAAGCCCCCACACAACTCACTCTTACGCCCCCACACAACTCACTCTTACGCCCCCACACAACTCACTCTTACGCCCCCACACAACTCACTCTTACGCCCCCACACAACTCACTCTTACGCCCCCACACAACTCACTCTTACGCCCCCACACAACTCTCTCTACGCCCCCACACAACTCTCTCTTACACCCCACACAACTCTCTCTTACACCCCACACAACTCACTCTTACACCCCCACACAACTCTCTCTACACCCCCACAACTCTCTCTTACACCCCCACACAACTCTTACACCCCACACAATACACTCCCACACCCCCACACAACAACTGGCTCCCACCACCCCACACAACAACTGGCTCCCACCACCCCCACAAAACAGCTCGCTCCCACACACCCCCACACAACTCGCTCCACCCCCCACACAACTCGCTCCCACGCCCCCACACACAACAACTCGCTCCTACACACCCACACAAAACAACTCGCTCCCACACAAAAAAAAAATCGCTTCCATACCCCCACACCCCTCCCCCGCAATTACTCCCACATTCTAGCATTTATCAAATTCGTACTAACACTTCTCTAGTATGCTCTTATTCAACATCTATATTTAATTTTAATGACTTTTCTAATATATATTTTTTATTAACACATCAGCAGTTTCCCACAAAGCAAGGTGACCTGAAAAAGAAGAAACTCATCATCATTCGCTCCATCACTGTCTTGCCAGAAGCGCGCCTACACTATAGTTCAAACACTGCAGCATATCTCCACTCCTACTTCAGAGCGAAGGCACTGTACTTTCCAACTCCAGGACTCGGGTCTGGCTAACCAGTTTCCTCGAATCCCTTCATAAATGTTACCTTGCTTACACTCTAACAGCACGTCAATTCATAAAAACCATTCGCTTCCACTCGCTCCTGTCTAACACGCTCACGCACGCTTGCTGGAAGTCCAAGCCCCTCCCACACAAAATATCCTTTACCCCCTCCGTCCAACCTTTCCTAAGACTAACCCTACCCCGCCTTCCATCCACTACAGATTTATTCGCCCTCCAAGTCATTCTAGTTCGTTCCATCCTCTCCAAATGTCCGAGCCACCTCAACAACCCCTCCTCAGTCCTCTGGATAATAATTTTCGAAACCCCGCCCCTCCTAATCTCCAAGCCATGGATTTTCTGCATAATATTCACACCACACATATATATTATATAACTGCATTCAGGTATACATACATTACTTGTGTTAAAGGTAGCAAGTACTTTGGGTTTATTTTTATTATTTTTTAATCAAAGAAAAAAGGTTTTACTTAGAGAGATCAGCATGTCTGTTTAGTGTTTAGCAACTGGAGGATCGAGCCTTCACCACCCCTTGCGGTGAACGAGTCAAACGGTTTTAGCACTCCTAATCATTCTTTCATCTCTCCACCAAATGCCATAACAACCTGGCTGATCCCAAAAGGAATAAACCATGCATTGCCAATCATTATTTTAGTGTTAATTCTACTTCAGATATTTACATCAACAAATGCATTCCAATAGTTTAATGTTCCTTCTGGTAAGTCATTTACATCAATTTAAAATAATCGAAATAAGTACAAATGTTTACTCGTCTACAACTCTATTGCCAAACCAGTTCCTCCCTACACTTCTAAATCTTAATTTATCCAACTTGAATTCATTGCTGGAAGTCCTTAGTTTTCATTCACGTTATTTATATCGCCATTATTCTTGTTTTCAATTTGTACACTTCAATCGTATCCTCCTTTGTACTACGTCTTTCCAGAGAGTGAAAATTCATTGCCTTCAACCTGTCTTCGTAGTAAAGGTTTCTGATACAGGGGATCAACGTCATTGTATTCTCTTCGTATTTTCCAGGGCATTTATATTCTTTCTGTAATTTGGAGACCAGAAATTAACTGCCTGACTTGAATAAGACCAAACTAAGGATTTATCAATTTGAAATATATCCTTAAGATGTAATTTCTTATTCTCTTTTGGCATTCCTTATTCCCTTTTTTTATCCTCTCATCCTTTGAGTCATTTAAGTTTGGTCTAATTACTGTATTTGGAATATATGCGGCTTTAGTAAGCATATACAATACCTTGGAAAATATTAAATTGTCACATATCACTACTGTCTCTGCAGCCTCAGTCATGATGATCTCTAGCAATGCATGTGTACTCACCTATTTGTGGTTGCAAGGGTCGAACCACAACTCCTGACCCCCACCTGTTCGTTAGTCGTTACTAGGTCCACTCTCTCCCTGCTCTATGAGCTTTATTATATATCTTAATAAAACTGTGCATGGATCCTGCTTCTTCTACATTACTCTCCAGTTTGTTCCACTTCATGACAACTCTATGACTGAAGAAATACTTCCTAACATCCCTGTGTGTAATAAATGGTTTAGAAAAAGGACAAGTTGAAGACTGAGACACTTGTGGAATATTTGTGAATCTTTATTGAGGAAACGTATCGTCACACAGTGGCTTCATCAGTCCAATACAAGGAAGAACGGTGTTAAGAGAGGAGTAGTTTGAGGTAATCCGTCCCCTCAGTCTGGAATCGATGTGTTCAGTCTTGAAGACGTACAGCATATAGTGAGTTGAAGCAGGAGGAGGCGGAGTCACAGTGGAACCATCCACTAGTGTAAGTAAGTCTTTGTCCAAAGGTTGAACAAGTGTTAAAGAATTCCTTGTATCAAGATCCCATGTGACAAAGATGTGATAAAGAATTCAACACTTGTCCAACCTTTGAACGAAGACCTACTTACACTAGTGGATGGTTCCACTGTGACTCCGCCTCCTCCTGCTTCAACTCACTATATGCTGTACTACTTCTAGACTGATGGACTCAACACATCGATTCCAGACTGATTACCTCAAACTACTCCTCTCTTAACTCCGTTCTTCTTTGTATTGGACTGATGAAGCCACTTTGTGGCGATACGTTTCCTCAATAAAGATTCCCATATGCTGCTTAAGTGTCTCATTCTTCATTGCTGTGTGTGTATGTGTGCGTGCGCGTACATGCGCTCTTGTACATACACAGAACACATACGCAAAGAGAGCGGAAGCTCAGCTAATGTTTACATAAAACTTACACACTAAGGATTATCATCGCTCCAGTGGTCAATTACCCCTGGGAATGTTAGGGAAGAGTCTTCCAGTAGTCGCAATTGGCGAGGCAAGTCAAACAGGAGGTCATCAGCGGCCCGGGCCCACCTATACTACCTCCCAAAACACTATTATTAGTAACGATATTATGCAATCTTAGTGACACATAAATCCGGAAAATGATTTACTCAGCGACGCCTGACAGCAGAGTATATAGATTCCTTCAGCACCGGGCACTTGGTAACAATAATAAGCGGAGTGTATTCCCTCGTGCCATAAATTTTCACATATGCTCTAAAACCGTTTAGTGGAGCGCCTATTACCGTGTCTCCGAGGCTTTCATTATACTCACTGACTTACAACACTTTCTCTCCCAGATTACCATCACAGCGGGAGGAGGGGAAGGGAAAACAGATCTCTCGTCCGTTTCTAATCACCTCTGTTCGCAATTTTGGCTTCAAGAAGCAAGGTATTTGATGTAAATAGGTTGCAGCCAAGCCTTGCAGACCAGACCTGGCTTGGACTAGGACCCCCATGCGAGGACCTGACTCCACTCCTCCATAGGTTTATGGCTTCATTTCCATGAGAAATGACTCCAACACCGGCCTAACTTGTAATTAAGTTTTGGTCTACGTCTGGATGCTTGTAGTGTGTTGGTAGTGGGTGGAGAGGGGCAGGGGAGGTGGAGAAGGGTGGTGGTGATGATGGGGGTGGTGATGGTAATAGTTTTGGAAAAGGCTGTGGTAGATGTAAGGATGGTGGTAGTGGTTATGAAGTTGGTCACTGTGGTAGTGGTGGTATTTGTGAAGAGGGGATGGTGGTGGTGGTGGTGGTAGAGGCGAAAATTTTGAAAGTGATGGTGGAGGTTCTAGTAAAGATAGTGATGCCGGTTGTGGTAGTCTAAATTGTTGTGGGAAAGATGGTTGTAATTGTGGTCTTAGTGGTGGTAGATATGAAAACATTTGTAGAAGATTAGTATTTGTGAAGATAGCGATGATGGTTGTGGTAATGTATGGATGGTGGTAGTAGCTTTAATGGTGCTGGTAGTTGTAAGAACTTGTGTTTGTTTGAGGATGGTGGTGATAGTTATTACTGGTGGTAGTAACGAGGCTGATGGTACTAGCTGGGCGGTTGGTGGGTGTGAGAAAGATGGTGATAGTTGTAACGATGGTGGTGGTTAAAGTTGCGAGGTTGGTGGTGTTAAGGTTGATGGTGTCAGTTGTGAAGTTTGTGTCAGATGTAAAGTTACTGAGTCAGTTGTGAGGTTGGTGTTGTCAGTTGTGAAAATCGTATTTTTAATGTTGAGAATATTTACTTAGTAATGGTACTTGAGGCGATTTAATTAGTATTTATAGTGATGGATAGTGATGTAGACGAGTGTGATGGGCAGTGAAAGTTATGTGAAAGTGATGGGTGGTTGCGGTGATGGTGACAGCAATGGGTAGTGGGGTTATGTTTGTGGCAGTGATGGGAGGTGGTACTGGTGGTGATAACGCATGTACTCACCTATTTGTACTCACCTATTTGTGGTTGCAGGGGTCGAGTCATAGCTCCTGGCCCCGCCTCTTCACTGATTGCTACTAGGTCCTCTCTCTCCCTGCTCCATGAGCTTTATCAAACCTAGTCTTAAAACTATGTATGGTTCCTGCCTCCACTATGTCGCTTTCTAGGCTATTCCACTTCCTGACAACTCTATGACTGAAGAAATACTTCCTAACATCCCTTTGACTCATAGGAGTCTTCAACTTCCAATTGTGATCCCTTGTTTCTGTGTCCCCTCTCTGGAACATCTTGTCTCTGTCCACCTTATCTATTCCTCGCAGTATTTTATATGTCGTTATCATGTCTCCCCTAACCCTCCTGTCCTCTAGTGTCGTCAGGCCGATTTCCCTTAACCTTTCTTCGTAGGACAATCCCCTTAGCTCTGGGACTAGTCTTGTTGCAAACCTTTGCACTTTCTCTAATTTCTTGACGTGCTTGACCAGGTGTGGGTTCCAAACTGGTGCTGCATACTCCAGTATGGGCCTGACGTATATGGTGTACAGAGTCTTGAATGATTCCTTAGTGAGGTATTGGAACGCTATTCTTAGGTTTGCCAGCCGCCCGTATGCTGCAGCAGTTATCTGATTGATGTGTGCCTCAGGAGATGTGCTCGGTATTATACTCACCCCAAGATCTTTTTCTTTGAGTGAGGTGTGCAGTCTTTGGCCACCTAGACTATACTCTGTCTGCGGTCTTCTTTGCCCTTCCCCGATATTCATGACTTTACATTTGGCAGGGTTAAATTCAAGGAGCCAGTTCCTGGACCAGGCTTGTAGCCTGTCCAGGTCTCTTTGTAGTCCTGCCTGATCCTCGACTGATTTGATTCTTCTCATTAACTTCACATCATCTGCAAACAGGGACACTTCTGAGTCTATCCCTTCCGTTATGTCATTCACATATACCAAAAACAGTACAGGTCCTAGGACTGACCCTTGTGGAACTCCACTCGTCACAGGTGCCCACTCTGACACCTCGTCACGTACCATGACTCGTTGTTGCCTCCCTGTCAGATATTCTCTGATCCATTGCAGTGCTTTTCCTGTTACGTGTGCCTGATCCTCTAGCTTTTGCATTAACCTCTTGTGAGGAACTGTGTCGAACGCCTTCTTGCAGTCCAAAAAAATGCAGTCTATCCATCCCTCTCTCTCGTGTCTTACTTCTGTTACCTTGTCATAAAACTCCAGTAGGTTTGTGACACAGGATTTTCCTTCCCTGAAACCGTGCTGGTTGTCGTTTATAAGCTTGTGTCTTTCTAGGTGCTCCACCACTCTCCTCCTGATGATCTTCTCCATGACTTTGCATACTATACACGTCAGTGACACAGGTCTGTAGTTTAATGCCTCGTGTCTGTCTCCTTTCTTAAAAATTGGGACTACATTGGCCATCTTCCACGCCTCAGGTAGTTGCCCAGTTTCAATGGATGTGTTGAAGATTTATGTTAGTGGCACACACAACATCTCCGCTCCCTCTCTAAGGACCCACGGAGAAATGTTGTCCGGTCCCACCGCTTTTGAGGTATCGAGTTCACATAGCAGCTTCTTCACCTCCTCCTCGGTTGTGTGTATTTCATCCAGCACTTGTTGGTATACCTCCCTATTCTGAATTCCTGGAGTCCTTCCTGTCTCCTGTGTAAATACTTCTTTAAATCTCATGTTGAGCTCCTCACATACCTCTTGGTCGTTTCTTGTGAACTCCCCACCTTCCTTCCTCAGTGAGAGTAATGGGTGGTAATGGAGGTGAGATAGACACAAGTCAATCCATCTGTCATCGTTCTATCATGCAGGGGAAGCCACCTATCAATCAATGACACATTCAACTAAATAAGCAGACTCTTGGATTTTACCACAGTCCGGCTTTGTCCTGGCTAGAAGTACCTATTGGCCGGGCCACCAGCAGCAACAGCCTGGTTGACCAGGCAAGCACTAGACGAGCCTAACCCAAGGCCGGGCTCTGGGAGTAGGAAAACCTCTTTACTTAGGCCGAAGTAGGCCTAACTAAATGTAGGCATTGCCAAAGGGACTATTGTCAAACTGTGTCATCATATGTTGGAAAGCGAACAAAAATAATGAATTTATGGATAACTTCACAAAGTTTAAAGAAATGTCAACGATATTTTATGTAGAGAGGTGGTATGTTACCAGTTATTCTAGGAAAAAATATTGTAAATAATTTGTAACTCTGAAGCTCAGGTAGCAAATGAACCTTGGATACTTGACACTGCCGAGGTCTCCCAGCTCAGGCTGACACTGCCGAGGTCTCCCGGCTCAGGCTGACACTGCCGAGGTCTCCCGCTCAGGCTGACACTGCCGAGGTCTCCGGCTCAGGCTGACACTGCCGAGGTCTCCCGGCTCAGGCTGACACTGCCGAGGTCTCCCGGCTCAGGCTGACACTGCCGAGGTCTCCCGGCTCAGGCTGACACTGCCGAGGTCTCCCGGCTCAGGCTGACACTGCCGAGGTCTCCCGGCTCAGGCTGACACTGCCGAGGTCTCCCGGCTCAGGCTGACACTGCCGAGGTCTCCCGGCTCAGGCTGACACTGCCGAGGTCTCCGGCTCAGGCTGACACTGCCGAGGTCTCCCGGCTCAGGCTGACACTGCCGAGGTCTCCCGGCTCAGGCTGACACTGCCGAGGTCTCCCGGCTCAGGCTGACACTGCCGAGGTCTCCCGGCTCAGGCTGACACTGCCGAGGTCTCCCGGCTCAGGCTGACACTGCCGAGGTCTCCCGGCTCAGGCTGACACTGCCGAGGTCTCCCGGCTCAGGCTGACACTGCCGAGGTCTCCCGGCTCAGGCTGACACTGCCGAGGTCTCCCGGCTCAGGCTGACACTGCCGAGGTCTCCCGGCTCAGGCTGACACTGCCGAGGTCTCCCGGCTCAGGCTGACACTGCCGAGGTCTCCCGGCTCAGGCTGACACTGCCGAGGTCTCCCGGCTCAGGCTGACACTGCCGAGGTCTCCCGGCTCAGGCTGACACTGCCGAGGTCTCCCGGCTCAGGCTGACACTGCCGAGGTCTCCGGCTCAGGCTGACACTGCCGGGTCTCCGGCTCAGGCTGACACTGCCGAGGTCTCCCGGCTCAGGCTGACACTGCCGAGGTCTCCCGGCTCAGGCTGACACTGCCGAGGTCTCCCGGCTCAGGCTGACACTGCCGAGGTCTCCCGGCTCAGGCTGACACTGCCGAGGTCTCCCGGCTCAGGCTGACACTGCCGAGGTCTCCCGGCTCAGGCTGACACTGCCGAGGTCTCCCGGCTCAGGCTGACACTGCCGAGGTCTCCCGGCTCAGGCTGACACTGCCGAGGTCTCCCGGCTCAGGCTGACACTGCCGAGGTCTCCCGGCTCAGGCTGACACTGCCGAGGTCTCCCGGCTCAGGCTGACACTTCCGAAGCCTGAGCCTCATCCTGCGTGATGGAATATAACAGACGAACAGCTATGGTTCCCATAGCAGTACACTGCTAAAAAAGAATCTAAATTCAACTATACCTCACTTAAATATTGTAGATAGCCAAGTATAAGCTTCGTACGTACCGTATTTTCCGGCATTTAAGAGGAAAATCAGCCTTATATGCTCAAGGTCAGGGTCAAGACTAGGCTTTGGGTTACGCTTTAGTTTAATATGATTACTGATTTGTCGTTACGATACTTCTGTCGTGCGCCTTATATGCCCGAAAATACCGTAAATGATTGCTAATAGTTAATTAAGCCGTCCATTGAAAGTGTCACTTGCTTAGCTACCACGACACTGAGGCCAGAGTCTCTGAACACATTGTGGGATCTTGTAGTCTCTCTGTTGCTGCTCACAGGATGGGGAGGAGTGTCCATGAAGTTGGTTGTGGCAGATTCATGGGATGATGATGGGTGGTGGTAGTGATGATGTATGTGATAGTGATGGATGGTGGTAGTGATGATGCATGTGATAGTGATGGATGGTGGTAGTGATGATGCATGTGATAGTGATGGGTGGTGGTAGTTGTGATAGGTGGTAGTGATGGGGCATGTGACGGTGATGGGTGGTAGTGATGGGGCATGTGACTGATGGGTGGTTGTAGTGATGGGGCATGTGACAGTGATGGGTGGTGGTAGTGATGGGGCATATGGCAGTGATAGGGCATATGACAGTGATGGGTGGTGATAGTGATGGGGCATTTGACAGTGATGGGTGGTGGTAGTGATGGGGCATATGGCAGTGATAGGTCATATGACAGTGATGGGTGGGCATGACAGTGATGGGGGATTCATATTGGAAGCCTAGTGATGAGGGGTTTCAGTGATGCATGTAACAGTAAGTAACAGTGAATGGTAGTGATGTGGTGGTGATGGTGATGTGGCAGTGATGGCGATGGTGGTGATTTGACAGTGATGGGTGATGTGGCAGTGATGGGTGGTTGTGGTGTGGCACTGATGGGTGATGGTGACTGTGGCAGTGATGAATGATGGTGAATGTGACAGTGATGGGTAATGGTAGTGAATGTAGCAGTGATGGGTGGAGGTGATGTGGCAGACATGGGTGGTGATGGCGATGTGATAGTGACGTGGCAGTGATGGGTGAGTGGTGGTGGTGGTGATGTGGCATTAATGGGTGGTGGTGATGTAGCAGGGATGGGTGGTGAATGTGGTAGAAATGGGTGGTGGTGATGTGGCAGTAATTGGTGATGGTGATGTGGCAGTGATGGGTGGTGGTGTGGCAGTGATTTGTGATGGTGAATGTGACGGAGGGAACAATACAGTCTTGTTTCGAGGACAGTAGGCAGCATCTAGGCCGTCAGAACACCAAGGAATTGGTGTTCTGACGATATGCAGTAACAACGTGCTGGTGCTCTGATAGTAACAGTGTCTTGGCGCTCTGATGATTGACAGTAACGATGTCTTGGAAGCAGTAATGACACTACCAGCATACACACACTATGACAGGAGACAGTAATGACACTACAAACACAGATACACTATGACTGGAGGCAGTAATAACACTACCAGCATACAGATATGGCAGGAGGCAGTAGTGACACCAGCCAACAGACACAGACAAACACATAGCAAACCTAAGAATAGCATTCCGGCACCTCAGTACGGAATCATTCAGGACTCTGTACACAGTGTACGTCACACCCATACTGGAGTATGCAGCACCAGTCTGGAGCCCACATCTAGTCAAGCATGTCAAGAAATTAGAGAAAGGTCAAAGGCTTGCAACGCGACTAGTCCCGGAGCTATGGGGCATGTCCTATGAGAGGTTAAGGGAAATCGACCTGACGACACTAGAGGACAGGAAAGGGGGACATAACATCATATAAATTACTGAGAGGAATTGACAGGGTGGACAGACAGGATGTTCCAGAGATGGGACACAGCAACAAGGGGTCATAATTGGAAGTTGAAAACTCAGATGAGTCACAGGAATGGTAGGAAGTATTTCTTGTCATAGTTGTGAGGAAGTGTAATAGTTTGGAAAGTGATGTAGTGGAGGCAAGATCCATACAAAACTTTAAGAAGTATGATAAACCTCACGGAGCAGGGAGGGAGTGACCCAGTAGGGACCAGTGAAGAGGCGGGGCCAGGAACTATGAATCTACCCCTGCAATCACAGTTAGGCGAGTACAAACACACACACACACATGGCCAGGAGCTATGACTCGACCCTTGCAACCACAACTAGGTGAGTACACACACACAGTGGCAGTAGATAGTAGTGAGACTCACCAGCCTTCAGGAGCATCAGGCAGTAGTAACAACATCAGCCTGCGGGTGTAAGCTGCCTCTCCCTCGGCCACTGCAACAAAAACAATTTTAATACCTGTGTTAATTATGGGCCCACATAGGTAATAAAACTGTAAATGAAGATAACACATTTCTTGAGAAGTATCGAGAGGAAGACAAAAACGAACTCTGTTGGGAGAGGGTTGTTTTTTTCCCCATTGTCTGGGATATAAGACTCGACAAAATTTTATACCAAATCGTCGTTGAAATGGACATAACATCTCGTCTGAGAATCACTGACCCCAGAGAAATAATGTCCTTTCTGAGTGGAAAAGCTTTAAATTATATAACAATGAAGAATTCTGTTGTATTTAAACGACTGTGTCCAGGCAAAATTGAGTTGTTTGACTGTTGATTACATGCCCCGTAAACCCTTGATTACAAGGGATTTTTTTTTGTGCCGTACTCAGAGGTGGTTATGGCACTCAGGAGGCAGAGCTGTCATAGATGAAACTGATAAACAAATAACCCGCACACAGGAAAGAGAGGAGCTTACGACGACGTTTCGGTCCGACTTGGACCATTTACAAAGTCACACTGGTCCAAGTCGGACTGAAACACCGTCATAAATTCCCTTCTCTCTTCCATACCTGGAGTATACCTGGAGAGGGTTTCGGGGGTCAACGCCCCCGCGGCCCGATCTATGACCAAGCCTCATGGTAGATCAGGGCCTGATCAACCAGGCTGTTACTGTTATAAACACCAGAGAAACACCTTGTTCAGCCTCCTACCTGCCACATCAATTACAGGTGTCCCTCCCCTTGCACTTCGAGTAAAGAAGGGGTGCATAGGGGAGCTTTTCTGATAAAGGGATGTTTTTGATCAAAGGAATAAGAGTTACTCCTCTTCCTTGGATGAAACCTGACTGCCTCCCATTTTCCAAGTATTGTATAATTCCTGGAACCAAAAGAATACAAGCAAAAGTGTTTTATGACCTGAATATCGACGCTAAAGGCTGAGAAAATGAACATATGTAATGGTCGATGTAATAATGGTAAAGCACCGGACCCGTAAGGGTCGTGGGGAGGCCAGGCGAATGGGAGGTAAATCAGTCTGAGGGGGGTGGGTAGTTCTAAATCCTTAGATCAAGAACCCTTCAGTATTAAGGTGCTAACCTTGAAGGGGCAACCAAGGCTAATCAAGAACTTGAGTGTAGAATGTAGTGTGGGAGTGTGTGGGTGTAGGGCGTGGGTGTAGGGTGCGGGTGTAGGCCGTGAGTGATGACGTGGTGATAATGGGCACCCATTTGTTTGAAGGTCTCGGGGTAATGGGAGGCGAGCCCCGTTGCCAGCTGATGTATGGGGCACAAAGGCTGCAATTTCCCTTCGCCAGGTTAGGCAGCTTAGTAAATAATGACAGCTGGATAGAGTGGGGATGACGGTGGCTCCTTGTGGGAGTGGCTTATGGGGTGGCTTATGCGGCAACCCAGCCTCCAACTTGAGCACCATGCGTAGGGATACCAACGCTCTAAGGATGCTAAACTGGAATTACCAGCCCGAGCCGCGGTTTAGCAGACGGAGGATCGAGCCTCTGAAACATTAACTCAGTGACCCACCCGGGTTTACATGTTTTATGAAACTAAATCTAAAGAACTACTGTGTTTTGCCTTGCCAAACTTAAGCCAGGATTGACATTCGTCTTCAGAGAAAAAAATCGTAATACGAATGCAAACAAATCAGGGAACGGGTGGGGCTAGAACTCATGGTTAGTAATAAAGCTAGATGGATGAATCTTATTAGAGCCATCTGGCCGAGAGGTTAACGCACTGGCCTGTCAGTTTTAAACTTACCACGGGTTCAACCCTCACCCGTTTCGTGACTTGGACAAAATCACTTAGTGGTATGAGAAGCTACGAGAGTCACCCATGGGGCCACTACCCCCCCTCCCCCATCCCTCCTGGCTCCCTCACTGAGAATTGTCCAAACTGTTTCTGTCTATTCTCACTAAATCTTTCAGAGTAGTTAAAACCTGGTATATAATACCGACAAGTTGTGGTTTCAGAGACGTAAGCAAACACTTAAAACATTTCGGAAACGTTTCGGTCCTGGGACCTCGTTCGCGCCACATATGGAGTAAACAAGGACCCCAGGATCGAAATGTTTTCATAATAAAATGTCCTAGATGTTTGCTTAGGTGTTTTAACCATAATCCTACAGAGGTTACTTCAGTAATAAATTCGCTAATGAAAAAAACCAAAGCAGTAAACAATAGCTAAAATTCTTGAGACATCAACGTGTAGAGTACTGGAATAACTATGTTGTGACGAGCAGTAACAAGGCTCAGCTGTGCCTGAAAGAAAAAAATTAGATGCAATGAGGATGAAATTACGATAATGAATGATGTCACAGAAGAACTGACAGGGATTCGAACTGTGGTTCTGTCTTGTGGCAAGCCTATTGATGTACCAATGAACCACGAAGCTTACACTAGAAAGATCTTAAAGCTCTTTATGTATGAATGGTTATGTATCTCCTGACCGCTGTATTCCAATGCTGGTAATACTTCTGACAGTGTACACAAGCATCCATGTGTGTTCGTAAAATGAGAATATTACTTTTAGCTAAGTGCACAAGTCTGTATTCATACGATAGGGATACTTCTAGTGGCCTGGCCAAGCCTCGCTGTGTATTTCGACTAGGGGGAACATTTCTCTACGTGTCAATATTCATGAGCAGCAAGAGCGGCCCACCATAAATCGTTGAAGTTAACAAGCGCTGGACAAATTAGTCTCATTGAGTAGTTTATGAGCGGCGCTGACGACCCGCCCGCTACTTGCTCTCTTTCCTTTCTCATTAACATACATGCACAGAGTTATCGCCAGCCGATCACTGTGTTGGGGGGATGGTGGATGAAGGATGGTTGACGGGGGACTGATGGATGGGCGACGGATGACGGGGCATGGGAGGCTGTAGATGCTGGATGGGAGACTGGGCGGTGGATTGAAGACAGTGGATGGGAGACGGGGGTTGAGAGACGGGCGCTTCCCCTATGAATATTCTTTTAATTCCCTCACCTCCACAACAATCCTGAATTATTATTATTATTATTGATACATTAAAACACAAGTGCGACACCTGGGTATCTTTAAAGATGCTCAAGTATCTATTTTATCAATATGTCGGTTCTCTGATTTATATATATTATTATTATTATTATTTTTAAGGGTCATACAGCGGATGGGGAATGGTAGACCATGTTTGATCCGGGGAAGGGGAGTGTAGTTCCTCTTCCTCCTAAAACACCCCATTACCCCTGCTAACTACCCTGCGTGCCAGAGGGTCGTTCGTCAGCCTAAGCTGAAGCGGAAGAAACAATTACTCGAGGTCGTTAAGAAAGGCGAGTCGTTGAGTGATCACTGAACGACTACTGCTCTCCGTAACTGTTGCCTTATCTAACTACCGCCCTCTGTAACTACCGCCCTCCCTAACTACCGCCATCCCTAACTACCGCAGATCCTACATACTATTCACCATAACCACTGCGTTCAAAATCACATTCTAATTACCGTCCTCTCTAACTACGGCCTTTCTCACTAGTTACCAACTCCCTTCCCAGTAACTACCGCTCTCCCTAACTAACCCCCGCCCTAACCACTGCTTTCCCCTAACTACCACCTTTCCTTTTTTTCTCTTCAAAAGTACGAGATAAAATTAATTACCTTATTTCCTTATTATTGTTCCCTCACCATAGTGTATTAGTTACTTGATCATCACAAGTATAACAGTTCCTGCTACTTGTATAATGTTGCTGGCAGAAGAGAAATATTTTAACACTATATGGAATTATTATAATGACGTCGACTCGAGGCTTGAGGGACTGATTACCTCAAACTCCTCTTCATCTTTCACTGTTCTTCTCTGTAATGGACTGGAGAAGCCAGTGTATAATTCTTCAACTTGTCGGTTTTCTAAATCATTTCTATCATAGCTATATGCTGTCATATAATGATGGTATACTGTGTCGATCAGTTGATCAAAAAGACGTATGAGCTACACTTTGGTATCTTCCGAAATGTTTCGTCTACCCAGTAAGATTCGTCAGCAGAATGCAGAGGTGACTATAAAATTAGAAATAGAAGAAATAGTTGAGTAGTAATGTGTGTTAAGTGCGTCAGTCTTGAAGTTGTTTTGAGGTGGTCAGTCCCTCAGTCTTGAGAAGCATTTAACTCTAAGGTCTTGATCAACACTCAATAGTCTACTGCAGCTCTTTACATAAGCCTCTTTCTGGATCCTTCAGCGCCCGTTTCTTAGGGCGCTTCTTTAAAACAGGTCTTGGTCCTAGCCCCTCTTCGTCTTTCGGGTCTACAAACGTCTAGGACTCGCTTTATCTTTGGGTCTGCTCTTGTCTTAGACGAGGTCTCGTCTTTGGGTCTGCTCTCGTCTTAGACGAGGTCTCGTCTTTGGGTCTGCTCTCGTCTTAGACGAGGCTTCGTCTTAGGGTCTGCTCTCGTCTTAGACGAGGCTTCGTCTTAGGGTCTGCTCTCGTCTTAGACGAGGCCTCGTCTTTGGGTCTGCTCTCGTCTTAGACGAGGCCTCGTCTTTGGGTCTGCTCTCGTCTTAGACGAGGCCTCGTCTTTGGGTCTGCTCTCGTCTTAGACGAGGCCTCGTCTTTGGGTCTGCTCTCGTCTTAGACGAGGCCTCGTCTTTGGGTCTGCTCTCGTCTAAGCTCGCCGTGAATAATTTAATCTTTTCCTCAGCTCTTGGGTTATTTATATTGGTAACCCATAAATCTGTAAAACCATAAACACTCAGAAACTTAGTCATAATATTAGTTACAATTTCTACTTAAAATGGCAAATTTACCTAACACACAAAACATAACATTCTAGTGTCTCGCAAAGTGAGTTCCACCGATTGTGTATATTTCAGAGCCGTCAAACGTAATTATACAATGATTTTTAAAGTGGTGGACCGGTAAGCCAGTGGAAGGCCTCGGTCAGATGACCAAAAGCTCCAGTGGCGGGTCATCATATGACTAAGACCCGCGTCAGGAAACACTTTTCCTGTTTCCTGACAAATCTTACCTAACCTGTCAAACACAGAACCGCACTGCTCTTCAGCTTCTCTACTCCAGGGGTCTTAGTCACTCCCTCTTTCGGATTTAGTCACTGGTCAAGTTGAGTACTAAGAGCACTCAACCCCACTACCTCCTCTAGCCACTAACAGCAGGAGCTCTAAAACAAGTCACTACGGATAGTCACATAAACCGCTAAAGTATCACAAAAAAACACAGTTAGCACTTTATATTCCATACATGATCGACCTTTTGCCTTGAACAAACCCTTCTATCCCATTCATGCCAAAAAAACTATCATCAATTCGCATTATAAAATATCTCAATACACTTCTGTAACCAAAACAACTCTAAATAATTAAGATTTAATTCTAAACAGAGCAAGCTCCTCTCTATGTGCCGGTTATTTGTGTATTGTTCCAGTGACGGTATTGCGCCTTTGTGTTCATTAAAGAGAAGTGAGCATCACCGGCAATAATGCTCTTGGCAACGAAATTAAGAGCCGTAGCAAATGAAAGTAATAGCATCAGCACGAAACCTATTACAGAATTATCTTCAGAAAGTTATTATGGAGAATCAAAACATGAGAATCTTCTTCATAAAAAGCAAACCTCATCAATTAGCAAGCTTTGCCAGTCTTACTAATAAACAATGTTAAGCACTGCAGATTTTTACACCCTCTAAGTCATCCTATTTTGCTCCACCCTCTCTAAATAACCAAACCACCTTAATTAACCCCTCTTTAGCCTTTTGGATAATACCTTTAGTAACCCCTCAGCTCCTAATCTCCAGACTACGAATTCTCTGTATAATATTCACATTGCCCTCAGACACGACATTTCCACTGCCTCCAACCTCCTTGCTGCAACGTATAAAACCCATACTTCACACCCATGTTGGTACCACTATACTCGGATGCATTCCCCATTTTGTCTCCATGGATAATGTTCTTTGTCTTCACAGATGCCTGAATACACCACTCACCTCCCCCCCCTCGTCAGTTCTATAGTTTACCTCGTCTTTCATAGACCTGTCCACCGACAAGTCCACTCCTCCACAATCCCTCCTTCCAGTCTGATATCACATTAGGAGGAGGTGAGAGGGAGATTATTTTCCAGTAAAAGTAGACCTTAGAGATGCGTGATATCATGACTAACATATTTGTGAAAAAGGATATAACAGAAGTGAATGTCAGGGTGTTGGGAAGAGGTGAGGGATTAGAACATAAAGAATCTAATACAAAGTGAGAATTGTCCCAAAACTACAGACCACAATTTCCCCTTTACTATAAATATTGCAACGGCATCTCACTGGCCTACATTCGCGCGTTATCCAGTTGGGATAAATTCCTTGGAGTTGTACTGTATTGGCATTGGATAGCAGCATTTTTCCACGCTACTTGACAACCAGACATCAATGCAACAAATCACATTGCTCCACCATCATAACACGATGCCTACTTTCCACCCCTCCCCTTTCACCAAATCAGTGGATAGCACTAGGCCTATGACTATCCATTTATATACAAATATAATTAAAGCTGCTTTCAAGTGGTAAAACAAATAATTAAATTTTGAATGTAGAATCCCATTTATTTAGTACACTTTTAGGCAGGTGAGGGGAAATTGTTTTGGCCAGGCTTAAATACATAAGTGGAACAATATTATGGAAGGTGACGCAGGAAAGTTTGGAGTGCAAGTGTAACTGATGATGGGTAACCTTTAAATGAATAAAGCTTATGAGGCAATGAAACTCTCAATAAATATGAACTAGATTTGAAGAGACGCAGAGTTGTCTGCCAGGAGGAGGAGGTTGTCTAGGCAACAGTGACTCTTGTTAAATAATGAAGCGAATGGATTTAGGACATTAATGCTGCCATTATACGCACAAAATTATACGCCAGCTTTGGGAAAAGCTTATCTTTACACCATTGTTACGAGTAAAAGTTACTGCTCATGGAAAAATAACTCCAAAATATTTCTATAACCTCACTTTTAAAACTGTGTTCATTGTTTTGCCGGACAAACAATATATAAAAAGTACTAAACAATGAAAGTATAAATAGCTGCCAGGATACTTGTTAGGAAAGTCGAGTTCGTTTACAACGTAAAACAAACAACAACTCTTATTCACTTCGTTGGACTCTAGGGTCATTTAATAATAGCTTCAGCTTGACTTGTTTGTAAATAATATTTATAAGCAATACATACCAGTCATAATGTGAAAGCATCACATAATTACTGAAGTGACATATAGGATGATGCGACCTGTCAGGAGAACTGGATGCTAAACCACTAGGCGGCCCCGTGTTCTTTTTTGTATTATTTCCCTGAATTTACAGGCAGAGCTGTTATACGGAGCATCATAAGGAGTATAATAGCTCTTTGATGGTAAATTCTCTCAAATCTGCTTGATCTCTTAAGTGTAAGTAATGGAAGATAGGCAGAGAGAGAGGGGGGGAGGGGAGGGCTGGGTGTATGCACACTAAGGGATCAAGTATCGGTCTTGTACTAAGCATACGGAAGCTCGAGCCTTCCCTCTATGCGAAAAAAAATGCATTCACGATCACTTGCTCGTTTGCTGTATTTCCAGAACGCAGTCATTACGACTCTGAACCACAGCATTCCTAAATGACTTAACAAGTGCAGGTGCGTGACTTTTAACCTTCAGTGTTAAATACACAAATACCCTGCACGTAGGAGAGAGGAGGAGCTTACGACGACGTTTCGGTCCGACTTAGACCATTTACAACGTCACACTTAATGGTCCAAGTCGGACGGAAACGTCATCGTAGGTCCAGTCGCAGTATTGTGCCTTTTTGTTCTCCAGTGTTAAAGTCTGGTTAATCAATTTCCCTGACTCCCATGGTAGGTATTTCTATGCTCACCCTTCAACAGCTTGTCTGTTCTAGCTTCCATCTAACATGCCTGCAGGATGCATAATCCCTGCTCCTCAAAACCTCCTTCACCCTCTCTTGTTCAACCCTTCCTAGAATGTCCTCTGCCTTCCGTCCACCTCAGATTTAGACACTCCTATAATCAACCTATTTTGCTACAGTCTTTCTATGTGACCCAACCAGCTCAATAACCCATTTTCCACTTTATTGCTTATACTTTTCATGTCATCCTTTCGTCTAACATTTACTCACCGCTCTCACTACTCATCCCTTTCTTTAAGTCGTTAACTTTCACTTCTTTCTTCAACGACTCGTTTGCATTCTCGTTGTTTTCTCTTTCTTATAAATAATTATGAAACAACAGATGCTCTTCTCAGAATATTTACATCCAGAAGTCTATCCAACAACCGTATATCTACGTCCAGAAGTCTATCCAACAACCGTATATCTACGTCCAGGAGTCTATCCAACAACCATATAGCTACATTCATATGCTCTCATTATGCACGTCATCATTCTTCACATATACCTATATACCTTCCCTTTAAATAAAAATAAATAATTTCTTCTTAAAATTATTTTTGCTTTGCCAAATATTTTATACCATAATCTAACTGAAGGGGTTCCCGCCCCCCGTGCCATTAACCCCTGGCACTACCAACTCTGCAATTCTTTCTTCTGCAGCCGAAGTCTTGGCAAGTTACTGAACAATTTGCTTATTAATGTAATGTTAGTCTTCCTGGGAAATGCTTTGCTTGGGGGGGGGGGAGTGATCTCGGTGGAAGGAATTGGAGCTACCTTTCCCTTGGATCAAACCTGATTGACTCCAGAGGATTTAGCGCCTCTCCATTAATGTAATAGCGTTTCAGTTTGACATCTATTTTTTTTAGTTTTCGTTGGTTTTTGGGTCAAACACGATTACCTCCTGTTTTCCCAGGCGTTGTATGACCCTTACGTGTTTAGCGACCTCCCATAGATATCGCTTACACTGTTGTTCTAGCCAGGACCGGCTGTTTACCGCCAGGTGTCCCATCCTGTCCGGCCTCCCAAGGATACTTGTTCCTAGATCTACCTCTTAGTTTATCGCTTCGGGCATCCGGCCCGTGTTGGTATCCGGCGCAGTAGTGGCTTCCAATTCTCCGATCTCCTGGTAATTAACTTCGCCTTAATTACTCTTTAATAATCGTTCAACATTCATTTTGTAACCCCGTGAAAGGTGGAGCCATTAAAGCTCGCTACTTGATTGGGATTTAATTTATTATCGACCTATTAAGTAATTAGCACGGTAATGAGGTGTCTTTTATGGCTTTTCCATTTTTTCCTGGCGATTCGTGAAGAACCGTAGAGGTCGTTGAATTCCACATGTACCAGAATGACTTAATTGCCTCGTTACCTATCATTAATTTAGGGGCAGTGTTAATTAACTGTCTTGGTATATTTAGACGTCGATGGTTGCATTACATTTTTAGTGGGTTGGATGAGAGTTTGGTTGGTCGAGATTTTGGATTGTTAGTAGGTGGGCGAGTTGGTGGGTTGATCGGGAGGTTGTTTGGTAATGAGGTGGGTTAGTCGGACGATGTGTTTAGTGCGTTGCTTGCTTGCTTGGTAGGTTAAATTGGTTTGTTTAGGTGGTGGGTGGATTGGTGTTTATGGGGATGTGGTTGATTGGTTGGTCGTTCATTTGGGGTTTAATGGGATAGTTTCTTGGTATATTAGTTGAGTGGTGGTTGATGAGCTGCTCGTATAGTTGACTAATTGACTGGTTATCGGGTTGACTGGTTGAATAATTTGATTATTTTTTTATCGGTTTGGCGTGCAGTTGCTTAACTGTTTTTTGGGTGATTGGTTAGCCTTTGGTTATTGATTGGGTAATCCGCTATTGCGTTGCGTAGCCGAGTGTAAGATGTGTATATTTTGTGTTAATTACTTGGTTTGTCTGCTGGTTGATTACCTGGTCGGATCATTAATAGGTTAATTGGTTGTGTGGTTGACAGGTTAGCTCGATTGCTTGACCTGTTGATTGAATAGTTGACCAGTGGAGCGTCAGTTCAATGAGACACAAAAATGCGTGTTATATTGCTTTTGGCACGATAATTATGGTAAATAAACACCAGCTCACAAAACTTTTTCAACTCACAAAAAAGTAGGTGAACTTTTTCAACTCAAAAAACAGTAGGTGAACTTTTTCAACTAAAAAAAAGTAGGTGAACTTTTCCAGCAAAAAAAAAAAAACTGAACTAACATCTTCCTCACAAAGAGCGTTATGCAATTTTTTCCTAATCATAAAACTGGACGAACTCAAACTCACAAAAGTCGATATACTCTTACAGCTCACAGAACACCAACAAACTTCTACAGCTCACAAAATACCAACAAACTCCTCCAACTCACAAAAACTCCAGCTCACAAAAACTCCTGCAGCTCACAAAAACTCCTCCAGCTCACAAACCAATCATCGGTCAGTCATCAAAGAGCTCATTCGGTTTTAACAGTCAAGTTTACGATGTAATGATTCACGAATTTGCAATCGTGACTGGAATCGTATCCATGCTTCGCGATATATACCTGTCTATATACCTGTAATGATGCACATAGCTGTCTATATACCTGTAATGATGTACAGTGTCAATCAGTACATCGACTAGTTATTCATTTATTTTTTGGTAGGTTAGAGGAAGAATCTCTCTCTCTCTCTCTGTCTCTCTCTCTCTCTCTCTCTCTCTCTCTCTCTCTCTCTCTCTCTCTCTCTCTCTCTCTCTCTCTCCAGTTAATACCAGTCTATATATATATACATCTCACACAAAATGCATACACTGAATGTGGCGCAAACACATTTCATACACTGTTTTATGAGTGGGCACAACAGGGCTTGAGCATCTCTCCAGACAAGAGACAACAACACGACACAAACACAGGATCGCCTGGCCACACTGTCCCTTGACAACATAATCAGTGGCAGTGACTTATTCAGTCGTCAGTATCGAACACATGCATAAGTACTGACCCGCAATATCATGGAATTTTCAAGTGGCAGTTCTTTGTGTGTGTGTATCTGTGTGTGTGTGTGTGTGTATCTGTGTGTTTGTGTGTGTGTGTGTATATACTCACCTATTTGTGGTTGCAGGGGTCGAGACTCAGCTCCTGGCCCCGCCTCTAAGCTGATCGCTATTAAGTCCCCTCTCTCCCTGCTCCATGAGCTTTATCATACCTCGTCTTAAAGCTATGTATGGTTCCTGCTCCACTACATCACTTGCTAGAGTGTGTGTATCTGTGTGTTTGTGTGCGCGTGTGTGTACTCACCTAGTTGTGGTTGCAGGGGTCAATTCACAAGTCTTGGCCACGCCTCTTCACTGGTCTCTACTAAGTCACTCTTCCTGCTTCATGAGCTTTATCATACCTCTTCTTAAAGCTATGTATGGATCCTGCCTCCATTACATCACTTCCCAGACTATATTCCACTTCCTGACAACTCTGTGACTGAAGAAATACTTCCTAACATCCCTGTGATTCATCTGAGTCTTCAACTTCCAATGTGTGTGTGTTTGTGTGTGGTTATAGAGGTCGATTCTCAGCTCCTGGCCCAGCGTGCACTTTTATACTGAGTGTGGAAGAAGGGATGTTTCAAATATACTAAACCAAAGTATCTTACACAAACACACACACATACAGTGAAGAGGCGGGGCCAGGAGCTATGAATCGACCCCTGCAACCACAACTATGTGAATACACACACACATACACTGGAAGTTGCTACAAAGTGGAACGCTCTGGGCCAAAAAAATGATGAAACGTATTTCATACACAGTTTTAAGAGTAGGTATAATAGAGCTCAGGAGACCAGTGTGACGGTATATAAGTAGTCGAGATGCGAAGCCAAGTAAAACAAAATATATAAACCGAAGAGCACATAAAAATGGAATGTGCTCTCCTGACTGCGGCACAGAGCTGAGATGCTGCTGCTGCTTCCTTGAGACCATCTTGGTCTGGTGGAGGACAGGTGACGTACAAGCTGTCAGGCAGACATCATCTTGGAGAAGCCGCCAAGGCAATGCAGATTAGCCTACATAATTGAGATTGGTGGTGGTGCTGGACTTCATGTTGAGGGTGAGTGGTGGTAGTGGTTATATTGGGGTGGTAGTGTGGTGGATTTAATTAATGTTAAGGTAGTGTGGTGGTGGTGGTGGTTCTGGTATGGAAGGGGCAATTTTGTTGGTAAGGGAGAGTGGTGGTGTTGGTTGCAGTAGTCGTCATGAGGTGGTTAATGTTTGTGGATGTTAGGGAATGGGATGGAAGAAGTGAAGAGTGTGTTGGAAGAAGCGTTAGTGGGAGTGTGTTGGAAGAAGCGTTAGTGGGAGTGTGTTGGAAGAAGCGTTAGTGGGAGTTTGTTGGAAGAAGCGTTAGTGGGAGTGTGTTGGAAGAAGCGTTAGTGGGAGTGTGTTGGAAGGAGCGTTAGTGGGAGTGTGTTGGAAGGAGCGTTAGTGGGAGTGTGCTGGAAGGAGCGTTAGTGGGAGTGTGCTGGAAGGAGCGTGAATGGAAATGGGCTGGAAGGAGCGTGAGCGGGCTGGAAGGAGCGTGAGTGGGCTGGAAGGAGCGTGAGCGGGCTGGAAGGAGCGGGCTCGAAGGAGCGTGTGTGGGCTGGAAGGAGCGTGAGTGGGCTGGAAGGAGCGTGTGTGGGCTGGAAGGAGCGTGAGTGGGCTGGAAGGAGCGTGAGTGGGCTGGAAGGAGCGTGAGTGGGCTGGAAGGAGCGTGAGTTGGAGTGGAAGGAGCGTGAGTGGGAGTGGAAGGAGCATGAGTGGGAGTGGAAGGAGCGTGAGTGGGAGTGGAAGGAGCGTGAGTGGGAGTGGAAGGAGCGTGAGTGGGAGTGGAAGGAGCGTGAGTGGGAGTGGAAGGAGCGTGAGTGGGAGTGGAAGGAGCGTGAGTGGAAGGAGCGTGAGTGGAAGGAGCGTGAGTGGAAGGAGCGTGAGTGGAAGGAGCGTGAGTGGAAGGAGCGTGAGTGGAAGGAGCGTGAGTGGAAGGAGCGTGAGTGGAAGGAGCGTGAGTGGAAGGAGCGTGAGTGGGAGTGGGCTGGAAGGAGTGGACGAGGGTACTGGACAAGGCCAGCGGCGGTATTTTCAATGCCAAGTTGTGTTTGTTCAGTGTGTCAAGTGTAGCTATCACCCCCCGAGATGTCTGGTGTGAGATCAGCCTCACTGACCAGACACACGAAGAGACGAGAGAAGAGGGAGAAAAGAATAATAGAGAAGGGACAAGAGTGAAAAAAAGACACTTATGTATGGTTCAGAACATTTATGGGAGGAAACGTTTCGCCACTCGTGGCGAAACGTATCTTCTAATAAGTGTCCTGAATTGTACGTGTCTTTTTCCACAACTTGTCGGTTTCGCCAGACCATTTTTTAAGGGGTAAGAGATTAACAAGAGCAGAGACGAGTGAAGGGACGAAGGGAGGGGCAAAGGAAGAGACTGGAGAAGGAATGGGATGATTTACCAAAAAGCTAACGAGAGAAGGGACAGAAGAAATAAATCACAGAACAGTGATAAACATTCTGTACAGAGGTTGCACGTAACAGAACCTGTCCTGCCCAGGAGCTGCACAGTGTCGGTCGGCAACAGTCCCCCACGAATGACACGCGTGCATATTTGAACGTTTCTTGCCGGAAGTGTCGCGGCAGCAATTTTCTTTAAATTTTCTTATTTGTGGCTGAGTTTTTATAGGAATTTTAACCTTGTACAACTTGACCAAACCTTATTTAACTTAATGAAAATATGTCTAATAATTTTACAATGAACGTTCACAAACGGACGTTGGAAATCGTTAAGGATGTATCTCTAAACCCGCAGGGGTCATACAGCGTCTGGGAAGATGGAAGGCAATTAGGTTCGATTTAGTTCCGGAAGAGCAGGTTCAGGTCCCTCCATCAAGAGCCCCTCATCTTATTAACCCTTCCTTGGGGGTTAAAATACAGCTCCTCCCTGGTGGGCGAAATGTCTTCTCAATAAATCGACCTAAACCACACAGTGTGTCCTTAGTATGCTTGTCGGTGTATATGACACTACTGATATACACTTGTTAGGCAGAAAAGACACAAATGCAACTAATGTGACATTTTACTGTGGCAACGTTTCGCTCTCCAGGAGCTTTGTCAAGCTCCTGGTAGAGCGAAACATGGATTAGGGTGGGAAAGCAGCATACCAAGATTAGTCAAGTGGACTGACCCCATATGTCACCATGTCACTCACATCTCTCTCCAGGTCACCATGTGTCACTCACATCTCTCTCCAGGTCACCATGTGCCACTCACACCTCTCAAGGTCACCGTGTGTCAATCGCGATGCCGCGACAGTAATATACAATATTCCATTATAATAGCCACATAAATATAGTGAAGTGGAGTGTGGAGACAGGTGGGGCAGGTCAGCTGTGACGATGTCCACCTGTCCCGCTCCCTCTACAGACACTAATAAGTTCGACTTCAGTTTTAATAATTTCGTGTGAATGGTGTATAATTTTTTATGCCTTGGGGTTAATCTGGAGTCTTCAGTCAAATGTGTACAGTATTTGTGTGTGTGATGTATGTGTGATGTATGTGTGATGTATGTGTGATGTATGTGTGATGTATGTGTGATGTATGTGTGATGTATGTGTGATGTATGTGTGATGTATGTGTGATGTATGTGTGATGTATGTGTGATGTATGTGTGATGTATGTGTGATGTATGTGTGATGTATGTGTGATGTATGTGTGATGTATGTGTGATGTATGTGTGATGTATGTGTGATGTGTGTTATGTATGTTATGTGTTATGTATGTTATGTGTTATGTATGTTATGTGTTATGTAATGTGTTATGTATGATGTGTTATGTATGATGTGTTATGTATGATGTGTGTCACTCCACCTGTCAATTTACCTCAACTTAACCTCTATATGACTCACGAAATCGTAATGACACGATTGCAAACAAACCACATACCACGGGTGGGGTTCGAACCCGAGGTCAGAGAGTCTCAGAACTCGGGTTCGAACCCCACCCGTGGTATGTGGTTTGTTTGCAATCGTGTCATTACGATTTCGTGAGTCATGTTTGACGGCTTTGAAGGGGACTTGAGCTAGAGTTCGTCACGGCCATGCTAGCTGGAGATTCGTCTGTAAAAACTTGCATTTGTGGACACAGTGGTGCCTATGCTAACCTTCCTATGGTGTAGAAATATACCTAGTTGGATGAATCTTATTGAAGCTAGCTGGCCCAGTGGCTTACACGACGGTCTGGAGTTCTGAGACACTCTGACCTCGGGTTCGAACCCCACCCGTGGTATGTGGTTAACCTCTATATGTTAGAAGTGATCAAGGTTCCAGGACCGAAACGTTTTCTAATAAATGTCTGTGTTCGCTGACGTGTCTATTAAAACAACATAAGACTAGAAACATTGAATACAGATTCTCTCTTCCCTCTTCCTATAGCATCGATACGACGTGTTTTTCTTAGTATTCAACCCGGTTTGTTCCCTCTCGCTCTGTGTATTCCAACCCCCAATGTGGTGTTACAATTTTGGAAAAGTTAGAAGCTCGAAACCTCTATAATGTAAACTTTTACAGGTGGAAAAAAACATCTCGAGAAGAAAACGTCACGATGAGTTAGATTTTTTAGCAAGAAATGAAGACTTAAATGGAAGACTTTTTTTCTCCAGGAAAAGATTTTTCTCAGTTGAAGAGAAAAGGTGGAAATTTCTTGTGGTAAATTCTCAAGAAGCTGGAAAATGTTTCCAGACAAAGAAAATTTTGGACGTGAGAAATTTCCGTGGAGCTGGAAACGTTTTGAGGAGCTGGAAATTTGTATTATCTCGAGAAATTAAAACGTCTTGAGCAGAAAAGAAACTGAAAAGAAACTGAAAACGTCTGGAGATGCAGGAAACGTTTCAAAATAGTGGAAATGTCTAACTCTGCTACATCTCAAAAATCTGGAAAAGTCTTCAAATAGAAACATCTCAAGGAAAGAGGAAGGAAAAAATCTCCCGTGTCGAATGAGCTTGTTCACGAGTCACTCGTGCAAGAGAGAGAGAGAGAAACACTTGAAGAAAAACCTGAAAGATCGGCCAATAAAAGTTTATTTTTAAATGTCTTATGAACGTCGTATATGTCTTGGCTGATTAAATGGCAGTAAATTAGAGAGAGAGAGAGAGAGAGAGAGAGAGAGAGAGAGAGAGAGAGAGTGAGAGAGAGTGAGAGAGAGTGAGAGAGAGTGAGAGAGAGTGAGAGAGAGTGAGAGAGAGTGAGAGAGTGAGAGAGAGTGAGAGAGAGTGAGAGAGAGTGAGAGAGTGAGAGAGAGTGAGAGAGAGTGAGAGAGAGTGAGAGTGAGAGTGAGAGTGAGAGTGAGAGAGTGAGAGTGAGAGTGAGTGAGTGAGAGAGAGAGTGAGTGTGTGTGTGTGTTAGAGGAAAGAAAGTTAATAAGGGAAGGAAGGACGAGCAGACAGGTAAATAGAAAGAACCGCATACAGCTATACAGAAGGGCAGGCAATGAGAGGTGGGCAAGCAGGCAGACAGGCAAATTGATGGACAGGTGGACAGATAAATAGATGGACAGGTCAGAGAGCAGGAAGACAGACATAAGGGTGGACTGGCAGCCAGATAGGTAGACAGGCAGACAGGCAAATAGGCAGGCACACAGACAACCAGAAAGAGAAACTGACAGATAACTAGAAAGACCGGACGACAAACACATCGGCAGATAAACAAGTAAGCTAACAAGTACAGGCAATCAGACGGTCTGATAGACTGGAAAACAGCCAGATAGCAGACTTTCAGACGGGCAAGCAAACACGGAAAGCTCAGAGGGAACACGGGAAGAGAGATTACTCGGGCGCGGATGCTGCAACACACTATCATAGATGAGTAATTAACAAGTAATGTCAAGGACCATTTATTGGGGACAGGTCCAGCAGCGTTGTCCAGGTGCACGGACCGATGAGTCTCGTAAACAATTTACAACTTATCTCTCCACCATGCTCTGCTACCTGCTCGTTTACTCATGATTAATTCTTCCTCCATTCTCCGATAAATGTTAGTTCACTTTTCTTTGGCAAATGTCGACTATTCTTTGACTAATTACCCGGTGAATGCTTCCCTCCCCCTCCCTCCATCCACCTTTCCCTTCTCCCCCCCATCGCATTCCTACTGAGATTCGTATTTAGGACTTTTGAATTAAGTCAATGTGATAACCACTGCAACACCGCTTGCAAGAGTATTGTTGTTGAGAGACACGTGAGCAAACACTAGGACATAATTACTAGAAAACGTTTCGGTCCTGGGACCTTGATCAAGGTCCCAGGACCGAAACGTTTTCTAATAAATGTGTCCCAGTGTTTGCTCACGTGTCCTACACAACCAATTTGTCGGTATCTAATGCAAAACGTTTATACCATGAATATTGCAATAACATACTATTGCAATATTACCTAAATAATGTTATTGGTGTAGGTAATGTATGTAGACTCAGTTAACCACAAAGGTCAAACAGTGAGAGTTTCTGTTGTAAATTATTCAGTTTCATGACCTTGCATCCCCTGGTGAATGGAAGGTAATTGTTTTGATCCAAAGACGTAGCCTCCAGTTTTTTGGATCAAGACCCTTGCTACATTCAAGGGAGTTTACCTTCTCTTTCCCCCATTCCCTTGAAAGGACATCCTGCTCCAGGATTTGACGCATCTAACTTTTTTCTTAATAAGGATTTAACCGGAAGTTTGATCTCCGGTAGCGGAAGTGCGCGCGCGCGCACACACACACACACACACACACACACACACACACACACACACACACACACACACACACACACACACACACACACACACACACACTCACACACTCACACACTCACACACTCACACTCACACATTATCCCTGTAACCATTGTAAGCATTGAAGCTAAAACCTTGTGTAGCTTTAAAAATAGGATGGACAAATACATGAGTGGGTCTGGGTGGTTGTCACTTGGACTTGCCTAGCATGGGCCAGTAGGGTTGCAGCAGTGCTTCTTCCTTCTTATGCTCTTAAAAAATATATGAATCAAGATGGATTTTATTTAACTAACAATAACCCACAGTAGTCCAAAACTAGTAAAAGAATAATTAACAATTTGTTAAAGGAAAATAGAGAAAAAATAATTTTAAGCTATGGAATATTACAAAAAAATACAAACTTATTGTTTTAATCCATACATTGAAAAGTTGTGTTTGTATTTAGGCTGCATTAATTCTCACAGCATCATCCTTAAACGTAAAGGAAACCCTGAATATACTCTTTAAGTTTTTCTTAATTAAAATCAAGATCCCATGATTTGTCAGTAGGTGAAATAAGCTGAATCAGAGTTTTAGAACTTGGCCTGACTACGGGAAAATCCTACGTCACTAAGATATTTGTACGTAAGTACTTTGATTAGACGAAGAATTAGACACGTGTGCAATATCTTTGTATCTTTGTTGGACATGTGTCTAATTCTTTATCTTGTCGTTATTGTAAACCATTCATATGCAGCTTTAACTAGAATTCCGAAGAACATTCTAACATTTAGTGGCTAATGGTTAAAATATGTTGATGTACTTTGTCTCTATGTTACGTCTCTATGTAATGGGAAAAAGTTGATGACATTTGCTGCCTCAGTACATGAAATAAATTTACTTTATGTATTTCCTGGCATTCCATAAGATTCACCTAGCCGGAGATTTTTGTGCCACATGTCTAAACGGGTCAATAAATGGTTGCTAGAGAGCAATATCAATCTTTGAATAAATGGTTTCGAAAACCAAATAAAAAAAATGAGAGAGGAGATATATAAAAAAATGTTATTTTCAAGAAATGGACTTATTCATTATCGTCATGTAAACATTGCTATAAAAATAGAGGTGCAGAGACCAATTCCATTTTTTGGATATATAACCCAACGAAACAGCTGATTCTTAATTTTTATCTAACAAACGTGTGCTCCTACGTACACTATCAATCAAACCAACAAAAACTAGCTATTGTATATACTTCTTAGTTTCTAAGATCCCTTAGAATGCGTAGCCCAGAGTTCTTTGACATCAAGGAAGTTGTAGACATATCACAAGAAAATACAATACTCGTGTATGGTTATTGATAAAGCTAATTGAAAAGACAAAGAAAAAAAACTAGTATCAAAACGAAATCATTAGAGAATACAGTTGTTAAGGTGAACTGTTATTTTCCATTTCTCTCAAAATGTTTTTAAATGTGGGTTACGTTCCTGGGAACCAATTTCATACGTTGAAATTACTCTTTATTCACGGGCTGTCTCGCCAGCATAAAAATATTCGACATTGCGGAGAGTATGAGGTGGTGGGGGGGGGGGAATGTTTTTGGCCCGCCTCATGGTGAACGAAAATTCCACGACGCTCTAACCCAAAAACAAATAAATATAAATAACAAAAAAAGGCACAATACCGTCGTGGAATTTTCGCTCACCATGAGGTGCGCCAAAACAACACGGGTTCGAGCCCTCGGCCCTATATTAAATGTAAACTTTATTTGAAAGTAAAATATATTAAGATACAATGCGTGTGTGATCTAAAAAAAACTGCTACAAATTTCAAAAACTTCTTTTTGACATAGGTGTGAAGGAGGCCGTCGACAAGAAAAAGTATTGCAGGCGGATCTTGTTGCTCAGACACCTGGAGGCGTCTCATCCGTGAACTCTCAATAGCACGTCGCAGCTGCCATTGCCAGGAAGAAGTATTTAGCTGTTATTGAAGCCGAGATTCATCTCTAGCTAACGCAGTAATTTGAAACGGACGATTTTCTCATTCTCACACGCTCGTGGAGTCAATGACCAGAAGTCTGTTCGCAATCCTCCTGGTGGACCTCCTGACTCCATACACGTGCTGACGAAGAACAACTACAGGGATAACAAGGACATAATAAGGATTATTAACTCCAGGTTTTCTAGAAAAGTCAGTATGGCTTATTTCCTTTGGTATCCTTTACTCCTCTATTCCAGGATGTGACCCGAAAAACTCTGCTAAAATCCTGGTAACTTCCCTTAAGCCAAACATAATCACCTCTAATGCTGTATAAGCTTACAGATCAGGTGTTTACCTGGCTAAGAACCCAGCATCTCTTATTCTTTGGCACAAATGGTGGGGATATTTTCCTTTTCGTTAAAAATTGCTGATAGTCTGAATTCTAGCCAAATAGGGATATGCTTTTGGGAACATGATCTGATTGCCTGGTAATGATGATTTCTGCAATTACACAGTAAATTAGCCACAGTAGCAGAGGTTGATAATGACTATAACGTATTAACCAAGCGGGGAAATTGGTGAAGTTGGCAGAAGTAAATTATTAGTGCAATTATATTCACGGAGAAGCGCTAAACCAGTAAGGATCATACAGCACCTGGAGAACCAAATATTTGATTTATTCAATTTAGATCAAATTTCTCGGACCAAGAACTCTACCAGTATCAAGGAACTCTTCATGGAAGGGAAAATATTGTGAAAAAATGTTTTGAAAGTTCAGAAAAAAATTCTCGTGCATTTTAAATCATAAAATTCCACTCAAAATTAAAAAAATAAACCAGAAAATTGTTTCCAAGTCCCTTCCGGGTAGGTATACCGGCGATGCGCTCTTGTTCCAAGGAACGGAAGCTGTCTTTCATTTCCTTGGATAGACCTGGATTACTCCTGCAGGTATAGCCCTTCCCTATGTATTTACTAATAATATCAACAGTGTTTACATTATTATTAAGCCATAGAGCGACTCATACAAAGGCGGTTTCGCTCGTAATTCGCTAAACGCCAGACCCCGGTACGGGTGGGGTTAAAACCCATGGCGAGTGATTCGTAAACTCCAGGACCAGGCCGCAGGGGGCGTTGACCCCCCCCCCCGAGACGTCTTCAGGTATTCTTCAGGTCAATATCGACACCGGCATCTACGCTCCCGTGAAGATTATCTCATATTCCAACGTTTTCTTGCTAGGCGGATGCCATAACTGGTGAAGGGCTCTTGATCCAAAGCATTAGAGCTACCGTTCCCTTCTTCAAATCACACATGATTGCAATTTACACACCCTCTTTTTTTTTTCAGCATGATTCTCACTTAATAACTTTGATCTATAATAATAATAATAATAATAGTAAAGCAAGCCCTTTTATATAGTACGATATTTCGTAAATGCGATTGAAAAAAGGGCATCTAAAATTTATTAGTAAGTGGAAAGGCCTTCATAGTACCTGCTAGTCAATTTTGAATGCATTTCAATCTCATTTTCAAACAAAATCGCATTATATATAAGGGCTTTATAAGAGAACTTACCGTAAAAAAATTAACTCACCGTTGCAAATCCGTATTATTTCCTTTGTATTTAACATCCCACGGATGCTCGTTCTTGTATAATTCACCGTCATTTGTGTTGAAGCATAATGCGAAAAGAATTCTAATCTCATTCACACTGAAGACTGTGAGAAACTAATTTTGGGAGTGCTGCTTCAGTCATACCGTCAGGGTCTGATGCTTGAGTGTAAATATATTGCTTTTACCTTAGTTACCCGGAGGGATGGGGGTGGCTGGGGGTCAGTGAACGATCCTTAACTCGTAAGGTATTGTTCGGTTATTATCTTGAGGGGGCGGTGACGGTCGTTGTCCCCGGGGATGGGCCGTGAACATTCACCCTGGGAATGGGCAGGGGAGGGGGGCACAGTGAAAGGTCATTCTCTCGGGGGATGGGCAGAGAACGATCATTACCGAGGAGGGTGGTGGGGGAGAAGTAAGAGACTGGTTATTCTCCCAGGGGTTGAGGGGTAAGCGCACGGTTATTACCTCGGGGGACGGGCACTGACGCAAGTATCACCAAATTTTGCTGAGAATAAGATACAGTTCTGAGACTAGCTTGATAAATTGAAAAACAAATCCTGAGAAGCAACTTGATTAACCAGTTAAAAATGACAGAGACGTTAAATAGGTAAAGGAACATACTTGGGAAATGGAGATAACATTTCGATCAGTTAAATGCTGATAAGGCGGATGCTGTGATATGACCTGGGCAGGGAGGTTTATTATTTTTAGGAGTAATGACGAGTCAGAAGTAGACTGAATGTGAGGGGTAAAGCAACTGGGTCAGATGGGATTAAGACTGATGTTAAAAGCAGATAGGGATATGGTTTTGGAGTGGTTGGTAAAGTTGTTCAGCATGTACACGAAAGAAGGGAAGATACATAAGGATCAAGAGCATGCATAATTTCTTTAAATAAGAGAAAAAGGAACGAGAGTGTGTGTAAAGATTATAGAGGTAAAAGTCTGTTGAGTATACTGGGTAAATCATTCGGTAATATTATTTTTGAGAGTAGGGAAAGAAAGTAGGATTCTAGAGGAATGAGATGGATGTAGAAAAAATAGGAGACCAGTAGATTCAACTAGTTACATGCAAGTGAACATTAGATAAGGATAAGAAACGGTCCCATTTATTTAGAAAAGGCATAAGATAAGTCTGGATAGGGAAGGAACGTAATGTTGCAAATGTATTGCATAAATAGTACGCTGTTTAAAGTAATAAAGAATTAGTATGAAGAGAATAAGGCTCAAGTTATATAGGAAAGAAGAGGACCATTTTCCCTTAGGGATGCGCGATATGACCTTTTTAACATGTTTATAAATGAGGCTTTAAAAGAAGTAAATAACAGGGTGTTGGAGAGTGACGTGGGATTAAAAGACAAAAAAAAATCATCCGGAGAGAGAGTGGTCACAGTTGCTCTTTGTCGATGATGCAGTTACTTTGAGAAATTCTTAAGAGGAACAAAATACGTGATGCAAGGAAGAGTTTGTGGGTAAAAGGAGGAAATCAAAAGTAGAGAAACGAGCAAGACGATGAGAGAAAAAAATCCTAGAAAGAAAAATTGTGTATCAGATTTGAAGGAAGGATTGAATATGTATGTATATATATGTCGTGTCGAATAGGTAAAAGTTGTTATTTTGACTTAAACAGCAACGATCCTCTTGCCGAATAAGGCAAGCCAAAATTTGTGTATGCAATAATTTTGCAAAAATCATTCTGAGCCTAACGAAAAAAAAAAATATTTCATTGTGTTTGATTATTACTAAATTATTGCAAACTTGTCTAAAATATATTTAGTTGGATTAGGCTAAATTAAATTGCGCTTATTATAATAAGATTCTTTTGGTACAAAATTATTAATTTTTACATTAACATAAATGAAAAAATATATCTTTAAACGTATGAGAAAATTTTAGAAAAGACTTAATTTTATGTGAGTTCTTGCTAGTTGACCAGTTTTACCTATTCGGCACAACATTATATATATATGAAATTGCGTCATTTACATGATTTGTATGCAAAGTACATACAGAAGCGCGCTGACTGTTAAGATTTAGATTGCATCAGATCCTTTCACCGTGCAAATATCTTACCGTGAATATAATTAGTTTTTCCCGGAAGTGTGATGCATATAGTAATTCTCCTTCTTTTCTTCCTCTTCTCAAGATTATCGTGAAATAATTTAAGAATGAGTCATTGGATCGCCGTCAAACTTTCAACGAGTGTGTAGCTTATTAGTCAGATGCCCGAAAAATTGTGCAGTCAGTAAAACTTTTGTTTTCTTTTTGGTGGATGGGGGGAGAGCCATACCCTTTTCTCAGATTCACTATCATTATTACTACATACAGAATGTGCTAAAACTGTTGTTGGTTATTCAGAGCTTGTTAAAGAGGAGATATAATCAAGTTTGATCCAGGAAAGAGCTTTCTGAAGGGGCGGCTCCAGTTTTTTTTTTTTTTATATATATCATGGGACCTTCAACAGTGTCATGGCACGTGTATTAAAATTTTTGAAGCAATTGCCATGATACGTTGTGTCAGACTGAAATGTTTGGATCGATAGCCGTGATAGGTGTCATACCGCAAGTCAGGTAACCCTGACTTCCATTCTTCCTTAATAAATAATAATTAATACTCGATAACATACACTTCGCCCTGACTTATCAATCCCATCAAATGTCACTTTATTCGACTACTCGACAAGACATGCTGAACATGTTCCACAATTGTTTCGTTAATTTTTCCTGATGTTTCATGAAAATCAATTCAACAATTTGTTACGGTAACTGGAATGTTTGGCCCACTATACATGTCCCTTTTTTTTTCACTGAAAACATTCCAGGTTGGAACTCACACAGGATAGTTTTACTTTCTTAGAGCAGATTAGGCCGTCAATACAAGGGAAACTAAAATAAGGTTATATGCATTTAAATAAATGGGGAGGGGACTTAATGAGTCAGGTTAAAGGAGTGACTGAGAGACTATGAAGAGTCTACTCAGTGATACCAAAACCTCAGTACAGATTTGCCTTATTGATTATTTTTAATTGTCTGCTATCTTGTACACTTATCGTAACATAATGAATAAACAGGCACAGTATCGTGACTGGAACAATACACTAACCCGCACATAGGATATATATGCGGGATATCTGTGTATAACAGACAAGTGAGTTACTGCAAGAAGCAAATGGCAGTCCTGAGGGTAAAAGACATGCACACGGTACTTGTTTAATTTGCTCTGTCCTAGCCAGAGTCAGGACCACCAACGTCCCATCATTCGCACCGCAGGTCCCATCATTCGCACCGCAGGTCCCATCATTCGCAACGCAGGTCCCATCATTCGCAACGCAGGTCCCATCATTCGCACATCAGATCCCATCATTCATCATAACTAGACTATGATCCTAAAAACTAAATTAAGACTATACTAACTAGATTCAGCCAACATACGAACTAGTTTTAAGAAATATACAATATACAATCGGTGAAGAAGATTCGGTGAACTTACGAAAGCTTCTGACTCAGTATTTCTGCTGCAATAAGATCCAGCATTCGCGCTCACGTCTGAGTAATTGTTCGTTCGATTGGTATGACACGCGCTGCGGTTCGATCTCCCTCCTCTTTTCCTCTAGGTGACTATTTCCTTCCCCGCGACCGGTTTCGAAGTATTTTTATTCAATATTCCACCGTGTTATTGAGGTCAGAGGTCTGCAGGTCTACGTAGCCCTAACAACCTGGTTGATCTGTTTTAACAATGGGTTTAATAGTGCTTCAGGTTAACGTGTAAGCATCTCCCATCAGTCTATTCAGTAGGTCATTCCCCTTCAAGGAGGAATGACTTGTTGACTAGGCTTGACTTACATTCCCCAGGTCTTGTATGATCCCTACGGGTTCATCGTTTCCCATGTAAAAAAACATGTAATCCACGCCAGTATCGTCTCGACGTGGCGCCACAGGTATGCAGAACAAGCTTTTACAGGGATAACTGTTCGCTCTAGTCAGAGCTCTTGCGAGTCTAGAAAAAGCTCTATTTAGAGCGAGACGTAATTCGGATGCTTGTTTTGTTGTCCACTTGTCTCACAGCTTTACCCCCTTCCCCTCACAACCCAACACTATGAGGGCACGACTTAGGCACCAGTAAACTAACCTACAGTTTAGGGACTACACCATTTTAGACCCTTCTACCCATAATTTACAATTACCTATTTCAAATTTTTTGGGTCTAATTAAAATTAGAAATATAAGGTTCTCTGAAGGACAATGTCCCTACCTGAACACCAGACCTCACGCTTTGACACCACCCAAGCTGGTACAAGTGTGAAGCGTCTCAATACCGGCGAATTATACAACGTTTCGCCCACCAGGAAGAAATTAAGTAAGCCCATAGCGTGTAAAAGTTTTCGAAAAATAATGTCTTTAGTGTGGCATGAGGGTTTTTTTTATTTTAGGTTAGGTAATGTTTGTCAGGAACCAGGACAAGTGTCTCCTGACGCGGAGCTTTTGGCCATCTGACCAAGTCCTTCCCTTAAGAATTATGGCTGCGATTATAACCATTAATTTTATGAATATTAAGTTTTTTCACCAAGGTTTTGGTATATGCAATTCACTAGCGATTACGAGTTCTAAGGACACCAAATTTCTATTAAGATTTACAGTCTAACAACTTAAACACGTTTACAAAGTAATCCTACACATATTTACTAGCTAATATCTTGTACACATTTACGAATTAAAATCTGACACATGTTTACAAACTTATATCTTACACATATTTATAAGCATATATCTTACACATATTTACGAGTTAATAGTCTACATATACTGACGATATTATAGTTTCCACACATTTAATGGAAATAATGAGGTAAATAGTACCAACAAATCATTGTAAATAGAAAGATTTTTGAGGAATAAAAACAGCCAATGTGATGGAGTCAGGATATTGTTTGTTATATTTTAAAATATGATTATCAGAGCATACCTCTCAAGGTAACTAAAAGCATACTTGAAAGAGCATACCTCTCAAGGTAACTAAAAGCATACTTGCCAGAGCATACCTCTCAAGGTAACTAAAAGCATACTTGAAAGAGCATACCTCTCAAGGTAACTAAAAGCATACTTGCCAGAGCATACCTCTCAAGGTAACTAAAAGCATACTTGCCAGAGCATACCTCTCAAGGTAACTAAAAGCATACTTGCCAGAGCATACCTCTCAAGGTAACTAAAAGCATACTTGCCAGAGCCTACCTCTCAAGGTAACTAAAAGCATACTTGCCAGAGCATACCTCTCAAGGTAACTAAAAGCATACTTGCCAGAGCCTACCTCTCAAGGCAAAATATCTGAGTAAACCTCTCAGGGGATTTGCCCGAAATGCTCAGCATAACAAGGGGCTTCCTATATAGTAGTATGTCATTGATTTCAACTAGGCCTCTATACCTTGTACATGTACTTGTAGTAAATATATATTATTATTATTATTAAGGTAACGAAAGACATTCATCTGAGCATACCTCTCACGGTAACAAAATATACTCCTCTGAGCATACCTCTCAAGGTAACAAAATATACTCCTCTGAGCATACCTCACACGGCACGGAAAGTAACTCTGTGGGATGTATTAACCTAGTTTTTTTTTTCCATATCAATTCGTTCATTCAAAACCAACGCCCTTCATACAATTTTTCCCCAATCCATTTTCATACGATATTTTCATCCATTTATCATATTAAAAAAAAAAAGATTAAAAATATTAACACGAAAATAAGGTGGTTTGTTGTCAGAAAAAAAAAAGTCCATGTTCGGGTTTTTTTTTCAGATTACTGCATAATCCTACGGGTTTAACGCTCCACCTTGATTATAATAATTAATTATCGGGTGTTTTTTCAGGTGTTGACCCACTTGGTGGTTAAGCACACACCAGACATAATCATTTTAAGCCTTTCAAAAGAGGCATAGGCAAAATATTTAACAGAAGATCATATCACACTTTTCAGAAATTGAATTAGTAAATTGATACACACTTTGACGACAATAGCAACACTAAAGCAGAAAAAGGCACAATACTGTGACTGAAACAATACACAATTAACCCGCTCACAGGAGCTTACGACGACGTTTCGGTCCGACTTGGACCATTTACAAAGTCACACTGACTTTGTAAATGAAGAATCATAAGTTTTACAAAGTCAGGAAGCCGATGAGGTTGTCCATTTCAATTTTTTGCTCGGTGTGAGAGTCTTGATCTTCAAGTGGTGTTGCTGTTATTGTCATGGTGGCTGCAGACAAGGCAGGTGTTGCTGTTGTTGTCATGGTGGCTGCAGACAGGGCAGGTGTTGTTGTTATTGTCATGGTGGCTGCAGACAGGGCAGGTGTTGCTGTTGTTGTCATGGTGGCTGCAGACAGGGCAGGTGTTGCTGTTGTTGTCATGGTGGCTGCAGACATGGCAGGTGTTGCTGTTGTTGTCCTTAGCGAGATGTATATAAGAGTAACAGGTGGTTGCGCTCTAGTTCGATATTTTTTGGGGGGTTAACGTGGTGGTAGGAGAGTCTGACTTCATCACTGAATGCTTGGGAGACCAAGGAGATCTCAGAAAAGCTTATCTTAAGCATCGAGGAAGCAGTTGGAAAGTGTAGTGATTATGTCAACAGTGGCCCAATCATTTTGACTATCGACCAGTTGCTACAGTTCGCTTGTGGATATTCCGATGAGGTGGCGACTTAGTCTCTTGACAAACGCAGATCTTTTGATCCTCAAAGCTGGATAAGGAAATACTTCGAAGTCACGATCCTTGAGTGTGTTCATTGTCAAGTCGACAAGGATCTTCTACTGAAGTAGTAGGCTATGAGGACGTCATTAGTGCTGAAGAGATAATAAGTTTTACGTGCAACAGGATCGTCAGGAGATTAGACAAGGTGGTTTTCGATGAGTTAAAGATTGCCCCACTTCGGGGCGAATGCGCACACGGTGCGCCTTAATCATTGGCTCCTGAGTGAGTTAAGTGAAGAAATCTGCCTCAGTGTTTAGGCAATATGCAGTCTGATACTATTCTCGGTTTAGCTTAATATTTGAAACATACTTTAATGGAGTAGCTTATTTCAAAGATGAGAATTCATTGCCCCCCAAATCATTCTATTTATGAGATTTTCATAACATTCCTGTCGTTCCATTTATATGGTGACTCATAAATGCTCATAATTTAAGGCGGTTCAAAATTTGTGGTGGCTGATATGATAAAGATTTTTTATTTATAATTAACCTCTTAATTCTAACATGTTTGTGGGTGCCCAAATGATCTTTTATTAGATACAATATCCCATCTAATTCCCGACCAGGCGTGGTCCTGCCACTGTCGTTTCTTACCTTCGGGATCAAATTTATCCTCAAAATGAAAAGTTACGGACAAATGTCATCCTCAGTAATATGTATATATATAATATGATGAGAATTAGTTTTTGAACAAAAAAAAAGAAAAACTGTGGGACGCTGTTGTTGCATTATGACATCCAGCACAGTTCAGCCCATCTCTTCCCCAGTTTTTGATAGGATTGTTACGCTCCAAATTCGCTAGTCCCTAATGATCAGGTCCTTTGTTGGCTGGCATATGAAATATCTACATTATGACGCCTTTCCGTCACCCGCTAATACATGTCATTGACGACGCGATAAAAACTCTAATGACATGTCCTCGTATTCTGATATTCACCTTTCAATTCGCTGGAGACAGTGGACCCGGCCATAACAACATGTGTAAGGTCGCCACATTATGTGTTCTATTTCCAGTCTTCTCTGCTTCGTTTAGCTTTAACGTGGTAGAAGATGCCTTGGGGACCTCGCTACAGTGATTCAGCACCCGAATTTACCTAGTGAGGCATCTCATTACGGATGGACACACAAACGATAGGTGATCTGATGCCCCTCGAAGAATTTTCAGGTGAGTTGTTGTGGTGGGTGTTGTGTGTGGAGGTGTGGGAGCGGCGTGGAGGTGTGGGAGCAAAGTGGAAGTGTGGGAGCAGAGTGGGTGGGCAAGTATACAAGTGACCCTCCGCCCTCTCCCTGACACGCACGTATTATAACTTTAATTGTCGTACCTTTGGTGTATAGTTGTTGTATTTCCTGTGCTGTCTCTCCCTGATTTGAGAACTGCGTCAACACGAACGGTAGAAGATAAGGCGTAAAATGCGTAACCCAAATTCAATTCCTGAACCGAATATGACAGGAAAATGAAAATCCGAATTCCCGTGCTACTCCGCTTTTGACACGAAGTGAACAACTTTCACACTATTGTATTTTTCTTTCATGTGCCGCTCAGGAAAAGTCTGGCTACGAAAGCAGCATGTCTCGTGATTTGGTGACGGAGAATCGAGCCTCCGTCACTCATAGTGCTGAATGGCGCACCCGAATTGAGCATTTATGTACCACTCTTTTTCATCTTCCCCTACTTCCATGTTTCCCCACTCTCTATCTCTTGATCCAAGGAATTTGAGCTATCTTTTCCCTCGTCATCGGGTCAAACTTTTACTTCCAAATCCCCAGGTACAATATAACCCTTATGAGCGTACAACGTCGCTATTAATAAAATAATCCCGTTTCCTATGTCTTCAAATGTTGTGGCGTCTCCCTCTAGTGAGGAAGAGACCACGTTGTCTAACAAGCTTTTATCAGGACAACGTTTCGCTCTGCGTAGAGCTTTAAGCCATGACTTGATTAAGCAATATACTGAGCGAAACGTTGTCCCAACAAAAGTTTGTTCTGCAGAGCGTTTGTTTACTATTGTAAGTAATAAATTTTGCTCCTTCCTCGTCTCTTATGTCCTCTTCCTCTAATCTTTCCTGTTATTCCTTGCATCTATTCTGTTATTCTTGTTATTTTTAAAATTAGTCCTCTTATCTTTGCAATTATTCTTCTCATCTTTAATGTTATATCTCCCATATTTGCTACTATTCTTTGCATTTTGCTATTTATTCCTATACTGTTATTGCAACAGTTAGTACCTGTTAATGTGATAATTGTCTTGTTTGGTAAAAGCGTATCGACTACAAAGTCATAAAACTTTTTTTTTTCACTGTTTTGGTTCAGTTTCCACAGTTAAATTGTTTTAAATTATCTACAAATTAGCAAGATTAAAAAAAATAATGGCAGATGCAAGTCTGTACAAGTGATAATTTACGTATTTTAGCTAAAGAATAAATTATCAACAAATGCCTCCAACTTCAGTGAAACGTCGAAATATGCAATAAAATCACGTTTTTTTTTCTTAGTTTTGTAATATATTTAAGAAAAATATCATGCAGTCTCAGAGGTTGAAATAAAATTGGGTTAATTTGCACCTACACAGCCCAGTAACAATCTGAACCTCTTTAAGGTAGTGAGGGTCAGGTTTGAAGCTTATCAGATAAGGCTTTCACTAGTTAATGCGTAAATACCGAGCCTCTGGTGTCCCGTGGTTCTGTCGACAGTGCACTCGGCTCACATAATGAGTGCTCGTGGTTCGATCCCCTTCACGGGTGGAAACGTTGGGCATGTATCCTTGCACCTGCTGTCCCTGTTCACCTAGCAGTAAGTAGGTACCTGGGTGTTAGTCGACTGTTTGTCGCATCCTGAGGGTTGGTAGTATACCTTAGGGTAGGATAACAGCTCTTAGCCTGTAAAATTCATTTATGTAAAACAAGCCAATCAGAAGTGGCTTTCTCAAGTTATCGCATAGAAACCAAAATCTCTTCTGGGTCTATATCACTGATCAGAGGGCACCAGCACATGACAGATGAAGCATAAACTTTTCCGCCGCCCCCCCACACTGTTTCTACTGCCGTTACTGTTAATATTACTGTTACTGTTGTTATTACCCTTAATATTATAACTGTTGCAACTACTACCACAGCTACTGCTAGTGTTATTAATACTGTTTCTACAACCACAACTATTTTTGCTACTGTCAGAGGAACGCCTTCCACCTGAACAAGAAGAATGGAAAAATAAATAAATGGCTCTAGGAATAATAATGAAGATAACTTTTTAGGATTTTAATGAAAATTAAATAAATAAAAAATAGCCGTTGTGGTTCCAGTATGATGTTGGGACAGGAGTATCTGATGTTCAGGATGGTCTTCTGATGTTTTGAACAAATGGTGTAGGGTGTCCTGGGTGGCGGTGTTCGTCCGATGTTCTGGAAAATCCTGTCACCGCCTGGTTGTAGCACCACAAATAAGATGTCAGAGAGGAGTAGTCGTAATGTCCCACTACGTCCAGTAGACAGGGATCTTGGACCAATTTACTAGTCTACCCTGGTTGACAGGCCAGCAGCAGAGCTGACAATAAAGAAAATAACACTGGTTACATAAAGTTAGATAAGTATAACATTGAAGAAAGACAAAGGGTGGTATTCAACTTCAGTGTTATTACTGGTAACCAGGAAAATAAACAAACAACGAACGGAAATACTCCTGGTAGATCATCTTATCTGATCAGGAGAAGTGGAGGTGAAGTAACTTCAACCCACACCAGGTAAGGCTACCAGAAGTAGAAATTAAAGCAAATCAGACACCAGGAACTGGAGTTTAGCCTCAGCCCGCTAGATGGTAGTGCGAGCAGTAACACGGTAATGGTTCCTGGCTGTCTGAACAACCATAACCCTACAAATTACCGGCTTTTCCCTCACACTAGCATCACTACTATTTCTATTACTACTATTTGTGCTATTATTACCACTAGTTCTACTACCACAACTGTTTTTGCTATCACTATTTCTGCTATTACCACTACTATTTCTGCTGTTACCACTACTGTTTCTGCTATTATCACTATACTACTACTACTGCTGCTGCTACTAGAACTAATCCTACTACTATTGCTACTTGAGGCTGAATCGAACTTAGAAATGAGAAATGAGCCGTGGACACAGAGTTCTTATTCCTGTCGAGAATGTCAGGTGACTGGGTGAGGTCTGCAAGCAGAATCAGTAACAGAACTGACGGGGCTGGGTAGTGACCGGCTCCGAGGCCAAGCCTGGAGGACACAGTCGGGGATTTGCGGTCTCGCAAATGTATGCTGGATGCCTGGACTGTGGGAGCATGTGGAGGTGCTCGTAGGTAACGGGAGAAACGGTAAACAGGGAGACGTGACTATGAAGGTGTATTGCTGACAGTAAGGAAGATTGGATTCGGGTACAAAAGTTTTTCTTGAGGTTTCACTCTGTGCAAATCTTCGTCGAGTCAGTTCATTGACTTGATGAAGGCAGAGATGTGCAACGCAAATTCATTTTGAGCATGGCGAGCTTCTATTAAGGTATGTTTCGTTCAAGGAGAGCTTTATTATGGATAATTTGACTTAGTTCGCTCAGGGAGAGCTTTATAAAGTCAAGCGTTGTCTTAATGAATTATTCAGCTTTAAGAGTCGTTGGATAACCCACCTTTTCAGCACTCTTTATTGCTACCATGATTTACAAAACCAAAATTTTTATTTAAACTATTAAAATTTATAGATTTAAATAGTTTAAATAAAAATTTTGGTTTGTGGTGTCTGCGTTACAAAGAAACTTTACAACACTATAAAGTAATCTTTCAAACAATATAAGGAGTTGTCTAGTAAGACGTGTAGTTTTAAAAATAGGTTGGATAAATACATGAGTGGGTGTGGGTGGGTGTGAGTTGGACCTGACTAGCATGTGCTACTAGGTCAGATGCCGTACTCCTCCCTTAAATGAATGTGACTGATCTGACCAGGTTAAGGCATTGGCTTAAGCCGGTGGAAGAATTGGACCTGCCTCGCGTGGGCCTGTAGGCCTGCTGCAGTGTTCCTTCTTTATGTTGTTATGAGTCGAAACTTTTAACAGAGGAAACAGGGAGATGTAAAATGTAAATAGTAGTTTGTTATTATGTACACACACACACACAAAGATTGCACTCAGTAGAACTCGATCCCACTACAGGAGTTACCAAGTGCCTCTCCCTGTAGTGGGATCGAGTCCTGTCTGCGATCTTTCTCTGTATATACATGTCTGTTTCTGCGTGGTGTATATATAATGTCGTGTCGAATAGGTAAAACTTGTGATTTTGGCTTAAATAGCAACTCTCTTCTTGCCGAATAAGGGAAGCGAAAATTTGTGTATGCAATAATTTCGCAAAAATCATTCTGAACCTAACGAAAAAATATATTTCGCTTTGTTTATCATTAAATTATTGTAAACTTATCTAAAATATATTTAGTTGGATTAGGCTAAATTAAATTGCTCTTGTTATAATAAGGTTAGGTTAGTTTTCTAAGGTTCTTTTCGTACAAAATTATTAATATTTACATTAACATAAATGAAAAAAATATATATCTTTAAATGTTTAAGAGAAAATTTTAGAAAGGACTTAATTTTAAATGAGTTCTTCCTAATTGATTAATTTTTACCTATTCGGCACGACATATATATATATATGTGTATATATATATATATATATTTTTTTTTTCCCCCTCAAGTCGGTCGTCTCCCACCCCGGCAGGGTGACCCAAAAAGAAAATACTTTCATTATCATTCAACACTTTCACCTAATACATAATCACTGTCTTTGCAAAGGCGCTCAGATACGGCAGTTTAGACATTCCCTCCAAACTGCCAATATCCCAAACACCTCCTTTAAAGTGCAGGCATTGTACTTCCCATTTCCAGGACTCAAGTCCGGCTATATATTATATTATGGGCGTCACCATGCCCAGCCTCGTGAGAACAGGACAGTGTACGCATCACACTATCCACTGGTCCAGCAATCCTCAAACACCAGGTGCCCAGTGGAACTGGGCGTGTTTTCCCTGATGTGTGATTGTACGTGGCTGTGGAGCCTCAGAGAGTAATTTCAACCTCATCCTGTTAAATTAGACACATATGCAACACTTGGGTATCTTTATTGAGGAAACGTTTCGCCACACAGTGGCTTCATCAGTCCAATACAAAGAAGAAAGTAGTAATAAAAGGAGGAGTTTGAGGTAATCAGTCCCTCGGCCTGGAGTCGATGTGTTCAGTCCATCAATCTTGAAGTAAATACAATATAAGGCAAGTAGAAGTTGCTTATATACTGTAGACAGGTGAGATGAAGCAGGAGGAGGCGGGGTCATAGTGGTATCATCCACTAGTCGAAGTAAGTCCTTGTCCAAAGGTTTGGACAAATATTGAAGAATCCCTTTGTATCAAGATCCCAAGAAGTTGCTGTGTCAGACAGGATGTAGATGAATGGTTCAGAGAACCGACAAGTTGTTAAATAGACACATATGCAAACTTGGGCTATCTTTATTGAGGAAACGTTTGCACACAGGTTCATCATCAATACAAGAAAAGTGAATAACTTTCTATTGTATTGAACTGATGAGCTCGTGTGAAACATTTCTCAAAAGACTCACCAAGTGTTGCATATGTCTAACTTTGCATTCTGGACCATTCATCTACAACCTCATCCTGTTTGGATAGTTGACCCAGTGGATAGTGATGCGTATATTGTCCTGTTCTCACGGGGCTGGGCATGGTGACGTAGGATCGAATCATGGCTAGCCGCAGTTCTGTTAAAGCATCTACCAGAAATCAAAATCACTGCCAGAACAAGTTAACAAGTGAAGAATTTCTCAAAACAGACAAGTACATCAACCAAGTGCCAGATTAATGAGGCTGTGATAGATGTGCCAGCTGGCTGCCAGTAGCAACAGCTTGGTTGACCAGGCAAGCCCCAAACAAACCTAGCACAGAGCTGGGCTGCGGGTGTGTGAAAATTCTCAAAACCCCTCAGAAGTATACAAGGGTAAAGCACCTTTCCCCTTCACAGAACTGCCCTTAATGCCACAGGACTCGCCTCAATCAAATGGGTCCCACCTCACCTTCGCTCACACAACAGAACCCCGTCTCACCTTTCCCTTCCCTAACCCATCAGGACCCTGCCTCACCTCTTCCCAACCCACTGTATCCTCTCCAGCGGGACTCGAGCCGGGCACCTCCTTCCCATCAACTTCGCCCTTATGAAATGTGTGACAGTGATACCGACAGAGGGGGAATTATCCCTCATTGCGTCCTTCCATTGTGAGCTGCATTTAGCGACTGTTTCATGCTCAGCACGGAGCGTAATACGCTATATAATAATACGCTTCGGGACAATGAGTCGCGTTGCGAGAGCACTTCCGCTAAAATTAGCATATAACAGGTGTTCGCTGAGCTGTAAATCATTGAGTAATGCCGAGTCCTTATTCAATTCCAAAATGTGTTTGTTGAGTTTTATGGAGTGATTATTGGAAGAGCAGCAAATTTGCGGGTGCAGGTTAGTGGGGAGGTTTGTGGGGGAGGTAGTGGTGGATGTGGGGGGATGGGGATTAAGTGATAGTTGTGGGGAAGGAATGTGGATGTGGTGGTGGAGGTAGAGGGGAAAGAAGAGGTAGAGAAGAACGTGGAGGAGGAGGTGGAAGACGTAGAGAGAGAGAGAGAAGTGGAAGCTGTGGTAGAGGGAGAGGTGGAAGTAGTGTAGGAAGTGAAGGTGATTGTGGGGATTTCATTTTCAGTGATGGTGATGCAGTGATGGTGATGCAGAAAGTGTCATGCAATTTTCAATCATTTTCATCGGAACTTCATTATAAAATAAGTGTTTACCGAGAACTTCGTTATAAAACAGTGTTTACTCTCGAAAATTAGCATAAATGTGTCAGTGATATAACTATTATTAAGAAAAATTATTAAGGGAATAGTTATATGTCAAGAATTGTCCCTCACTCTGAGTTAGTGTACTTTCACTAGAATAGTGTACTTTCACTAGAATAGTGTACTTTCACTATAGTGTACTTTCACTAGTGTACTTTCACTAGTGTACTTTCACTAGAGTAGTGTACTTTCACTAGAGTAGTGTACTTTCACTAGTGTACTTTCACCAAATTAGTGTACTTTCACTAATTGGTGAATTTTCACTAAATCAGTGTAATCGCTCTAACAAGACGTACCCATCCTTCATCACACTGTATACTTCACAAGTCTTAATTATCAGTAAACAAGTCATGCAGGATGGTGTACCGTAATCATTCTATACCGACCCACAGTAGCGGTAATAGTGCTATTCTAGTGACTAGAGACGGTTGGATCGAGCCTCCACAACTTTCGGAGCCGAAAGCCCACGTAGGTTCTTGCGTTTCACTTAAGTTTAATAATAATAATAATTTTAAAATTTTATTAATTTTAATTTTAATATACAAATTTCGGATGAAATCAGGCTACGTGTCGGTCCTTTGTGGATCATTATTAAGTATCGAGAGAGAAATTAAATTATGATTCGATAAAAGCGCTAAACCCATGTGGGCCATGTAGAGTGAGTGTGTGAAAGCAGAAAAGCAGAAATTGAAGTCAGTTGAGCGTTGAGTTATGAGAGAGCCAAGTCCGGTTATGTGACTTTTTCTGTGTTCTAATATACATACATACATACATGTGTACTCACACACAGTAGCGACCTAGTGGCGACCAGTGAAAAGGCGGGACCAGGAGCTATGACTCGACCACAGCATGTATTATAATATATATATATATATATATATATATATATATAATATATATATATATATATATATATATATATATATATATATATATATATATATATATATATATATATATATGCACACACAATGCTCAGTAATAACTCGGAAAATTAGCCGGTCTGTACATCTCGACCCTCTGTTGGTGTCCTCTTCAGCAGATACATAAATAAAGGGAGAATATGAATTCCTCTTATTTCCCAGTATTGTTACTACGACTTCCGCGTAGAGCAACGATTAGTGGACGGAGAACCGAACCTTCATCATGCCATAGGCTGAATGATCCCACACGGGTTTAGTGCTTCACGAAATGCAGCATTGTATCTAATGTTCTTTTCATCAGAGGCGTTGTTGTATTTCATGAAGCACTAAACCCGTGTGGGTCACTCGGTGGTAAAGGCTGAATTCTCTTTCCGCTCTCGTGTGTTTTGCGTCAGTCGGTGCGTCATCCGTCACGCGACTCGTTCAGTCGGTGCGTCATCCGTCACGCGACTCGTTCAGTCGGTGCGTCATCCGTCACGCGACTCGTTCAGTCGGTGCGTCATCCGTCACGAGACTCGTTCAGTCGGTGCGTCATCCGTCACGAGACTCGTTCAGTCGGTGCGTCATCCGTCACGAGACTCGTTCAGTCGGTGCGTCATCCGTCACGGACTCGTTCAGTCGGTGCGTCATCCGTCACGAGACTCGTTCAGTCGGTGCGTCATCCGTCACGAGACTCGTTCAGTCGGTGCGTCATCCGTCACGAGACTCGTTCAGTCGGTGCGTCATCCGTCACGAGACTCGTTCAATGAGTGCGTCATCCGTCACGAGACTCGTTCAATGAGTGCGTCATCCGTCACGAGACTCGTTCAAACAGTGCGTCATCCGTCACGAGACTCGTTCAAACAGTGCGTCATCCGTCACGAGACTCGTTCAAACAGTGCGTCATCCGTCACGAGACTCGTTCAAACAGTGCGTCATCCGTCACGAGACTCGTTCAAACAGTGCGTCATCCGTCACGAGACTCGTTCAAACAGTGCGTCATCCGTCACGAGACTCGTTCAAACAGTGCGTCATCCGTCACGAGACTCGTTCAAACAGTGCGTCATCCGTCACGAGACTCGTTCAAACAGTGCGTCATCCGTCACGAGGCTCGTTCAGTCAGTGAGTCATCCATGACGGGAATTTTTCAAACAGTGCTTCATTATTCATGAGAATCTTTGTTAGTGCGTCATCCGTCATGGAAATTGTTCACCCAATACGTCACCCGTCTGGGGAATTCCTCAGTGCCTCATCCGTTAGGAAATCTCTCCCATCTGTCCTGGGAATCGTTGTCATATCGTCAACCTTCAGGAAAACAGGAGCAGGGTGAGAAATATCAACAGAAACAATAGGCGTAGGAGCAACGGGAGCAAGAAAAAATAACACGAGAAAAATAAACAGGAGGAGGAAGAAGAGGACAATTAGAATGAAGAGGAATAAGAAGAGAGGATTATTAGGATGCTATCCTTCCTTCTTGGACAGTATTATTTGACGTAAACAAGGGATTTCTTAAGATGTTTTGAATTTTTGCTGCCGAAGTGCTAGTTTGTGCATCCTATATCCATCCAGTTGATTGTGGTGGCTAGTTTGTGGACCATATATCCATCCAGTTGATTGTGGTGGCTAGTTTGTGCACCATATATCCATCCAGTTGATTGTGGTGGCTAGTTTCTGGACCATATAAACCATCCAGTTGATTGTGGTGGCTAGTTTCTGGACCATATATCCATCCAGTTGATTATGGTGGCTAGTTTCTGGACCATATATCCATCTAGTTGATTATGGTGGCTAATTTGTGGACGATATATATGTATCCAGTTGATTGTGGTGGCTAGTTGTGCACCCTCTATCCATCCTGGTGACTGAAGTGGCTAATTTATTGTGCCTCTCATATCCATCCTGTGGACGGTAGCACAAGAGCAAATGGATACACAAAAATCCTAGAAAACTAGACCTCAAAAGGATTAACAGGAATTCGTCTAGATTTATACCTACAATTTACAATTCATCTTACCTGTCGCAGGTAACAGGATTACTAGTGATAAGCTTCTTGGGTACTTTGAGGAACGTAACGAACGCATATGCAGGTACGAAATTTATTATCAGTGATTGTATGCATTACCCAGTGAGATCCATGTTTATTTCGGAGCATATTGTTAAATTAATATATCTTGGAGGGGTGAGGTGCTCTGGCTTTCAGTAATGAACGTATATGCAGGTTCGAAATTTATTGTCTGCGTTACCCAGTGGGATCCAAGTTTACTTCGGGGCATTTAATAAAATTTGTGGTTACGATGGTTCACTCCTCTAATTTTTAATTCCGAATGATGTGTTAAGTTCATGGTGATGAAGAGGAGGAGGAGGAAGCTGATGAGGAAAATGAGGAACCACAGAAACGTGGAGAAAGATATGAATCATGAGCAACTTAATGATCATGAGGAAGAAGAGGAATAATGAAAGATGTGTATGAGGAGGAGCGAGAAGAGGTGAAGAAATTTGATAAGCAGGAGTTGATGAGAATACAAAAAGGAAGAGGAAGTGGAAGACGAAGGTAAAGAACAAAATGAAAAGAGAAGTGTGTAATGAAGTATGGCCAAGAGAAGGAGAAACACGAGAAAAAACAGGAGGAAAGGAACTGGACTAGGAGGAATAAAAAAAGAAATAGGATCACGAAAACTAGAAGAGAATAAAGAGAAGAAAAAGGATGAGGAAGGGAAAAGAAAGGCAGGAGGAATACAGACAAAAGGAGAATAAAAGGAAGGGAGCAGGAATTAGAGAGACGGATAAAAAAGAAAATAGAACGGAAGCAGAAAAATAAGGAAGAATAGTAGCAGAGGTAACAAGGAGGTAAAATAATGCGTTTCTAGCTATAGAAACGATATAGAATATCAGTTAATATACGTGTTGATAACGAGAAAATCAGTAAAGGTGTAGTAATGTTGGCAGAATTATCGACAACATGTTAGGTCAAAGGACAGACGCATGTACAACAGTTGCGACATTTTGTGACCAGGAGCTTTGTCAAGCCGTAACGGCTTTGACAAAGCTCCTGAAGAGCGAAACGCTCCTATAATAAAATGTATTAGTTGCACATGTGTCCTTCTGAATTGAAGGCGACTCCGACACGCAGAAAACGTTTCTCACAGCGCAGCAGATTACCGCGTCCCGTCAGGCAACCTGACGACGGGTGAGCCAGCCTCTGGGGCACCACAGGAGAACCTTAGCGTGTTTCTCACTGCTATATCCACAAGCTGTCGGCAGGATGGACGCGCCCTCCGAGGCTCTTAAGTACAGGAAAATGGGTGGAGTTCAGATGTCAAATATATATATATAAGAAAAATAAATTATGAAAAAGGAGAGAGGAGATCTATACAAGGAAACAGGCGGAAGTAAGCAATTTGGTACAAGAAAAAAAGAAAAAGGTGCAGAAGCCGCATAAAGTGTTAAATGCTTGGTAATGGGTGATTTAGCACGTAAAAATTGATTTTATATATTTAAATTTGATCTTTACCATGTCCTGGATGATACAACGTGAGTGTAGTTTGCATAAGAGCTGGGGAGGGATGGGAGGGAAGTGGGAGGGAGAGGAGGAAATGGGAGGAGAGTGGCATGGGTGGGATAGGAATGCACGGGTAAGGAACGGGCACGAAAGGAATGGGTGAGAGAAAATGGGAGAATGAGTGAAGATGCATGGGTGGGAGAAGGGGTCGTGGAAGAGGGGTGTGAGATGAAGAGTGAGGACGTGATACGGAAAAGGGTGTTAAGGAGAATTAGGGAAAGGGTCCTGGAAGAGAGGGCAGGTAGAGTGCCGTCTCACATATCACCTACCCGGGGTCACATCGTCAGCAGAGGCTGGTACCATATTACCTATCTCAGTCACAGTAGCAACAGCAGTGCCAAGTGGCACACATTTCACCTATCTAAATCACATCAGCAGTGCCAAGTGTCACCAGCAGTGACAACCCAGGAAGATCATGTTGAACTCCGTTGAGCAGTAGTAATAAAGAGAGAGGATCAGGAGTTCAAAGCGCTGCCCAAATAAAATTTGGAGTTGCTGCTTTTGTCTTTATTGACGCTTCGTTTCCTTGTATTGAAAATCACTGTAGACAAATTCACAAATGCCACTCTAGTTGGAGAGGCATTTTTGTCGACGTTTCGGTCCGTTCTGGGTCATTAGCAGGAGTGACCGAAACTTCGTAAATCACTTATGAATTATTCCTGCCACAGAACTGTTATTTCACTTTTCCAGTGTGTACAAGATATATATATATATATATATATATATATATATATATATATATATATATATATATATATATATATATATATATATTAATATATATATATATTATTATAATAATGTCAATTAGCAAGAACTCATTTAAAATTAATTCCTTTCTAAAAACATTCTCTTGTACGTTTAAAGATATTTTTTTTTCATTTATGTTAATGTAAAAATTAATAATTTTATACCAAAAGAACCTTAGAAAACTTACCTAACCTTATCATAACAAGCACAATTTAATTTAGCCTAATCCAACTAAATATATTTTAGAAAAGTTTGCAATAAATTAATAATAAAGAAACACAATGAAATACAGGGTGTCCACAAAAACACTCCCTGATTTCAAACAGGTATAACATGTAACTTTATTGTAATAATCTTTCACAGTTAGCAGCTTCAGACGCAGGATTTCATTCAGTGTCATGTGGTGTAGGGTGGCATTAAAGGCACTCAGTGTGCGTCCCTCTGGTTCGACAAACATCGATGTGTTGGTCCAGTTCGGTGCAGACGCTCTGCAGCATATCTGGAGTTATCATGCGAACTGCTTCAGTGATCGCAATTTTCAGCTCCTCCAGGGTTGCAGGTACTGGTGGTACGTAAACTGTGCTCTTCACGTACCCCCAAAGAAAGAAGTCACAAACATTTATTAATACATCGGCCGTTTCCCACCAAGACAGGGAGGCCCGAAAAAGAAAAACTTTCACCATCATTCACTTCATCAGTCTTGCCACTACAGTTATAAAACTGCAACATTAACACCCTTCAGAGTGCAGACACTGTACTTCCCATCTCCACGACTCAAGTCCGGCCTGCCGGTTTCCCTGAATCCCTTCATAAATGTTACCTTGCTCACACTCCAGCAGCACGTCAAGTCCTAAAAACTATTTGCCTCTATTTGATCCTAACACGCTCACGCATGCTTGCTGGAAGTCCAAGCCTCTCGCACACAAAACTTCCTTTACCCCCTCCCTCCAACCTTTCCTAGGCCGACCCTTGCCCCGCCTTCCCTCCACTTACAGATTTATACACTCTCGAAGTCATTCTATTTTGTTCCATCCTCTCAACATGTCCGAAACACCTCATCAACACCACCTCAGCCCTCTGGAAAATAGTTTTGGAAGGACCTAATTTTAAATGAGTTCTTGCTAATTGACCAATTTTACCTATTCGGCGCGAGATAACTATTATAAACGAGTTGGGTAGCCTCACACTGCGGGTATTCTTGCTATGTAACTATCGTACTGAATACAATAGCCGCACACTGCGGGTTTAGTTAAATTTGTAGAATTAAAAAGAAATTGCTTTAAACCCCACCGTCCCAAGACCACCAGGCTGACCCGTTACCTCGCGCTAGTAACGCCACACCATCTAAGGATCACCAGACTGGCGTTACTAGTAGCCACGAACGTTGTTTCGCACTAGTAACGCCGCTGGAGGAACCTACTAATATAAAACGTGACTGAGAACTAACAGCTGTGTTATTACTTATAGCGGTTTAGTGGTACCTGTATTCTCTGTCTCTCTTCTGTCTCTCTCTCTCTCTCTCTCTGTCTCTCTCTGTCTCTTCTCTTCTCTCTCTGTCTCCTGTTCTCTCTGTCTCTCTGTCTCTCTCTGTCTCTCTCTGTCTCTCTCTGTCTCTCTGTCTCTCTCTTCTCTCTCTCTCTCTCTCTCTCGTCTCTCTCTCTGTCTCTCTCTTCTCTCTCTCTGTCTCTCTGCTCTCTGTCTCTTCTCTCTCGTCTCTCTCTCTCGTCTCTCTCTGTCTCTCTCTTCTCTCTCTGTCTTCTGTCTCTCTCTCTCTGTCTCTCTCTGTCTCTCGTCTCTCTCTGTCTCTCTCTGCTCTCTCTGTCTCTCTCTTCTGTCTCTCTCTCTGTCTCTCTTCTGTCTCTCTCTGTCTGTCTCTCTGTCTGTCTCTCTCTGCTCTCTCTGTCTGTCTCTCTGCTCTCTCTCTCTCGTCTCTCTCTCTCTCTCTTCTGTCTCTCTCTCTCTCTGTCTCTCTCTCTTCTGTCTCTCTCTCTGTCTCTCTCTGTCTTCTCTCTCTCTCTCTCTCTCTCTCTTCTCTCTCTCTCTCTGTCTCTTCTCTCTCTCTCTCTCTCTCTCTCTCTTCTCTCTTCTCTCAATTCATGTAACGATAGTTGCATGATGAGACATTTGTGCAACACTTAGGAATCTTTATTCTGGAAACGTTTCGGCAGCCAGTGGCTTCTTCAGTCCAATGCAGAGAAACTGTAAAAGATGCGGAGTTTGAGGTAATCAGTCCCTCAGCCTGGAGTCGATGTGTTTAGTGCATCAGTCTTGGTAGAAGTGCAGCATATTCGTGAAGATCGGGCTCATATACTGCAGCCAGGTTAGGTGGAACAGTAGTAGGAGGAGTCACCAGTGGAAAACCCCACTAGTGGAAGTAGGTCAGGCCTATAGGCTAGGCAAGCTTGCCTTTAGAGCCTTTAAAGATATCGTTCCAGCAGAGCTAAACTTAATGTTACCTGAGGATTTCTCCCTCAAGATGGCCCATCCCAACACACCTGGCAAATGGAATTCACTGAGAAGATAATATCATAGTGGAAATAACAGTGCAAATATATTACAAATATACAGAAAAAAATCATGAAGATAAGCAGCCGTGGAGTAAATAAAATGGCTTTAAGAAAAATATTTCTCCTAGAAGCCTTTTGAGTGTTGTACCATTTACACATAAGCATGAGATGAGGGGATATGTTCGGGAAAATGAAGGAAACTGGTGCAGGGAGATAAAATTTAAGAGACAGATTCTCCATAAGACATTACTATCATCATCTCTGTATTGTGTACCAATATTATCATCATCTATATTGAAGTTATTTGCTGGGAGCACTAAAGTGCTTTCACTGTCCCAAAAGCACAGGCGAGGAGTTAGTTTAGAGAATCTTAAGGCTCTCTCCCTATTTTTACCTTGGCATAACCGCAAGCAGAAAATAAATTGGTTAATATTCCGCTATGCTGTATTAAAACACCTGCATGGAATGTAATAGCAAAGAAAGAATATTGAACCTATGCTTACTAGGTCTATTATTCTAATGCTACTATTAACTAATGCTAATTATTAACTACTACTGCTATTATCAACAACAGCTATTGCTGTTACTGGCACAATAAAATGTGGCATTAGTTGTACTTTTATCTTTTTACCTGGCATATTGTCGGTAATTTTACCAACATTATTACTAGTTTTACTACTATTGCTACTACTACTATTACTACTACTATTACTACTACTACCAACACCACTATAATTACTACCACAACTGCTTCACTACTAATGTTAATTGTTCTGTTTCTTCCCCTAGCTATTACCGTTAATACCATCACTTTAATGGATAAATTAGCGTCGTGTGCCACACCCACCTTGATTGCGTTGCTTGCAAAATATGACCAAACAATCCATATTACTGTAATAATTCTGAAACATAGCTAGTGTCTTGGAGGGCCCCTGATATAACAGTCAGGACAGGGGGCAGTGTTATTAAAGAATTTTATTCCTCAAGAAGATCTTTGCCCTGATAAGGCTCTTCCTGAGCGAAACGTTGTATTACCCATCTCAGCACTTTGCTTTCAAGCCACGATAACTAATAGCTGAGGCTAGAGGAATTTCTCCAGCCTCTGCTCTGCCCCCTATTACAGTTATCGTTCATATGTTTATTATGTATATCACTGTTAATGTGGGCAATATGTTTAACAGTATAAAAGCATTGGAACAGTGGAGCACTATAGTAAGCCTATTCTAGGCCTGTTCGTTTCACATCTAATCACTCGTTTACTAGTCCAGCCTGTAATCAAAGTTCTCGCTAATTATACTGTACATTACATTGTCTAGTTCCATGGTATCAAGGAGATGGGTCGTGGTTGCTTCTCTATACCATATTTGTCCGGTCAATTTTTTTCCCAACTATATAAGCTCATGTCTACCTATTGTGTACATTTCGAATGATCAAGGTCCCAGGACCGAAACGTTTCCAGTAAAATGTCATAGTGGAAACACTCGCAAATAAAGTTTAATGAGATCCTTTGTTGATCCCTTTACCGTGGCGTAAGTGTTGCGTTCTCCGGCTGATCCATGGTGTGACGCACCAGGCGACGCATGTTAGCCATCATGCAGGCGACGCATGTTAGCCATCATGCAGGCGACGCATGTTAGCCATCATGCAGGCGACGCATGTTAGCCATCATGCAGGCGACGCAGGTTAGCCATCATGCAGGCGACGCATAGCCATCATGCAGGCGACGCATGTTAGCCATCATGCAGGCGACGCATGTTAGCCATCATGCAGGCGACGCATGTTAGCCATCATGCAGGCGACGCATAGCCATCATGCAGCCGTATTTCTAGTTAATAAAACATGTGCAACACTTAGGTGTGTTTATCATCATAAGATAGTCAAGTGTTGCACATATCTTATCCATCAACTTTTCGGTACTGTATACAGTCGTAAGTCAGATAAGTTTAGGTTTAGAAAGAAAGTACTAGATTGGCAAGAGAGTTGTAAATTTCTAGGTAGATTTAAAAATAAGTTTGATAGACGAGTGGATGTGGATGGGTGTGAGTTGAACTTGCCTAGAAGGAGCCAGTAGGCCTACTGTACTTTTCCTCCGTTCTTATGTTTTTTTTTTTATACATGTTTCTGAAGGTGTCTCGATTCCGGTGAGGGAAGGAGGGTCTTGATCTGAGGAACTGGACCTCTGCTCCCTTGGACTGGAAGGAACGTTATTGCCTCCCATTCTCCCAGGCACTGTATAGCCCCTTAATAACATTACTAATAATACCGGCAAGCCGGACTCGAGTCCTGGAGGTGAGAAGTACAGTGCCTCCACCCTGAAGGAGGAATGTTGATGTTAGTTTTATAACTGCAGTGTAGGCGAACCTCTGGCAAGACAGTGATGGAGTGATGATGAAAGTGTTTCTTCTTTCTCGGGTCACCCTGTCTTGGTAAGAAACGGCCGATGTGCTAATAATAATATTACTAATTAATAATTTATCACGTAATTTGTTAAATATTAAAATAAGCAAAACATTTTAGAAAAGATTTGCTATACTTTATTTGTGGTTGCACGGGATGAGTCTCAGCTTCCTGTCAAAGATGCTGTTGCATCTGCAAGTGTTGATAATTCTGTTAGCTGATCGTTAGGATGGCAAAGAAGTTCTTATGAGAAGAAAGATTAATTTTTGTGGCAGAATTGTATTTTTTTGTGGGGCAGAGGGGGGGAAGGGTGATTTGAGAGGGGTGAGAAGGTTGTTTTGGGATAAGGAAAGGGGAGGATTAGTTGGAATGGAGAGGTAAGGGAAGGGGGATAACTAAATTTGTAAGGAGATCTGGTGGGAAAGGGGAGAGGAATAGTGATTTGGGGAAAGTTGGGAAGATTTTTTTTTATTAATGCTGTAAGGATTAAATTTCTGTTGTAGAGTTTGGCAAGTGAAAGAGAAAGGAAGGGTTAACAGGTATGGGGAAGGGAGAGGAATAGTACACAGAGGAAGAGGAAAGTATACAGAGGAACGGTTAGTAGGCAGATTAAAGAGAAATAAACAGAGGAAGAGGCAACAAAGTGTATAGTGTTAAAAGGGTGTACAAAGGAAGACAGGAGTATACAGAAATAGGTAAGTGTGGAGAAGAATGGTTAACAGGAATACTGAAGGAAGTAAACCACGGACCGGGTGGGACTTGAACCCGCCAGGAATTTGTTTGAAATTCATGTTATTACGATTTCGTCAGTCAAGAAGAGAGGAAGTAGTTTCAGAGAAGGAAATTTAATAGAGAGAAGGAAGAATGTACATAGGGAGGGTATGGACCGTTCTGAAGAATAAAAAAATATATTAGAGTTGCTGCAACAGTTCATACAAAAATCGCACCTAGTAGAGCCTAAGTGCGGGTTTAGGTGAAGCGAAAGTATTTGGAAGGAGTGTGTGAAGGAGAAGGGAAGAAAGGATGGGTGAGGAAGAGGTATGCAATATAGCAGAGGGAGATGTGAACAGTGGAGGGAGAGACGAACATCAACGTACATCACTGTATGTACGTCTAACTTTTTTTTCAGTTTTGTAAACAAAAGCCGTCAGTGAAATGAATCCGGATTAAGTCGACAATAGTGAAGAAAACTTTCGTTGAAGATCAAGCTTTTATTTTTCTTGGGATAACTTCTCACTCTACGCACCCAAACGCCGTCATGACAAAATCTTTTTCTGAAACATGTTTGATTAACACGTCGTCAATGAGACTGAGAGTGAGTGCAAATTAAACTGTATTTCAATTCATCCTTTAAACATTGGTATATATATTCCCCACACAAAAAAAAATCACAAGCGACCACAACAACAAAGGCTGACACACAAAATATTCGTCTTCTCTCTTATTTTCTCCTTGTGTGTATATGCAAGACACATAAGAACATAAGAAAGGAGGAACACTGCAGCAGGCCTGTTGGCCCATACTAGGCAGGTCCTTCACATACGGACTCAGGCGCTTGTTTTTCGATACAGTAACAATACACCTTGATTCAGCTATCGCCATTTGCATCTCTTTGTTCTTATCTTGTCTGGGTTATTACAACAGTCAAAGAGAAATCGTCTGTCTAACCATGACTAACTGTTACCTCACTAAGCGCATACCTACACGTCTCTAGTGGCGTGTGAATTGCGATCACTCACACATGGAACTCAACACTGGTACACCAGTGGTGTTTTCCCCCTGTGCCTCCGCCATAGGGCTGACGACACCCTTGATTAAGACCGGTTCAGGTGATTTTTTTTTCCTTTGTGTGGTATTACCTGTTTGAGCGCGTTCGTTTACGCAAACACCAACCCACCCCCCATCCACACACACACACACACACGAGGCAGGAGGCAAGATCCATATATAGTTTTAAGAAGAGGTATGATAAAGCTCATGGAGCAGGAAGAGTATCCTAGTTGCGACCAGTAAAGAGGCGGGGCCAGGAGCTGTGAATCGACCCCTGCAACCACAACTAGGTGAGTATACACACACATACACACACACACACACACATACAAAACAGCAGTCATAGAGGTAGTACTAGACGCCCATGATAGCAGCACGCTGTGGATGTAAATAAGCTGGGAAGCAGCACGCTGTGGATGTTCCCATTAAAAAAAATATATAAAAACAGTCCACTGGTCGGAGGCTGAAAACTAAGCACCGTAGTCACACTATTAATACCAAGAAGCTGTTTTAAAATAATTACAGGAAGTATTTAAAAATGGGAGTAACAGACGAATAGAATGAGCTGGAGGTAGATGTTGCGCTTGCAACATCTATTGCAGAGCTTAAAATAGGATAAAGTAAATGGAATTTTGAACTTGGTTATTCTCCCGTAACTATTTATAAGTTATTAATGATAGATAATTACCTAATGTTAGACTAATAAAAAATAATATTTGTAACGCAAATGTAATGGATTACTTTCTCAAGAGTTTTTTTTTCATTTTTAGAATAATTTAATTCAACCCTAAAATTATATTTTAATAATTAAAATTAAGGATGGTTATAAAATGCTTGAAAATTTCAATGTTACATAATGACATATTTGAATATAGTTTATGCCAAAATATAACAATCTTATTTTTAAAAAAAATCTACAAAGGTTTATATGAAAGTGCGTGAAAATACCGGGATTTTTTTTTTCATTTACTAAGAAATTCTGAGAATTAGTTTTTTCTTAAAATTCAGTCCAGTAGCAAATTGAAGTTGCAAGATGCATAGTATATATATTTTTAATATAAACTATACAAATATAAATAAAATATAACTCAAGTTAATTGGAAATCCCTAAACCACTGGAGATCACGCAGTGGCCGGTAATGGGAGATAATCAGATTTGATCCGAGGAACGAGGGAGGTTTCTCATTCTTTGGATCAAGTGCCCCTCGCCAGCATCAAGGTACACCTCTTAGAAGGTAAGAAATGACAAAGATTACTAAAAGAAAATCCACTGACTCGAATAGAAAAATCTAAGGCAGCGTCCCTAGTGTCGTGTATACGAGGTTGTCCTTGAGTTTTTCTGCGAGGTTGTCCTTGAGGGAGAGATCCGAATGTGTGTGGGCGAGGTCGTCCGTGAGTGTGAGATGTGAATGTTTCTGCGAGGTCGTCCGTGAGTGTGAGGTCTGTGTTGTCCGTGAATGTTGTGTCGTGGAGGTCGTGTCTGCGAGGATCGTGAGTGTCGTGTATGAGGGTTCCTCTGTGTACGTGACTGTGAAAAATTAGACACATGTGCAACACTTGGGTATCTTTGTGGAAACGTTTCGCCACACAGTGGCTTCATCAGTCCAATTCAGAGAAGAATGGTGAAGATCAGAAGGAGTTTGAGGTAATCAGTCTTTCAGTCTGGAGTCGATGTAATCACTCAACGAATCTTCATAAGACTGCAGCATATACGCAAAGTGGCTTATGTACTGTATACAGGTGAGGTGAAGCAGTCGTATGAGGTGTAACTTTGGACAAATCCACAGGTGGAATTAGGTCATGCTTAACCTAGAGGCATGATCTACCTCAAACTTCTGATGTTCATCATTCTTCTTTGTATTGGACTGAGGAAGCCACTGTGTGACGAAACGTTTCCTCAATAAAGATACCCAAGTATTGCACATGTGTCTAATTTATCAACTTGTCGGTTCTTTGAACCATTTATCAAGGTACGTGACGGTAATTAGAATGATCGTCCAGTCCTGTTTTCATCTCTCGTCTCGCCAGATACCTAAAGGGTCTTCTCATAACCCTTGGGAGCTTTATTTAGTCTTTGGTTACTTGTTAGTTAGCTTTAAAGTTTTATTAGGCACCTCATACCCATGTTGTGAACTAGAGTTATCCCACACGGGGTTCTTGTTGCAGGCAATTTAAGGTGCTTCCTTGGCTTCGTGAAAACTATTTTTTCTGGTCGGGAGAAGTTGGTAGTCCACTCGTGCATTGGCTACATAGACTTCCAGCTCTTGCTGCTCAATGTTGACTGGATACAAAATAGAGTATGTGAGGCCTGTTCTCGTATATATTTATTTTCCAGATACTAAGCAGCGTCATTCTTTCGGCTAAGAGTAAGTCGCTTCATAACCAAACTTTAGTGTCCTGATAATAGTCTTTCCAGTTTAGGTTCTTACCGCATAGGGAAGCAGGTAATTATCATGCGGTTTATGCTTAATAAAGGATCTCATTATACGGTATTTCTTTCTTTTTTTCTGTCAAGTCGGAATTTCAGAGTTTCCCTCCACGGTATTGTTTAATTTTCAAGAGTTGAGATGTGACTGCTAAGCGACCATGTACAACTCAATCTTGCCTTTCAACACTGTCAGAGGACATAAATATTTTGGCTCGCCGGATTCTTCTCAAGAACCTATCATTCATTTTACTTCTATGATAATTTAACTATTCTAACCTACCTCATTACTGACCTCATGACATAAATCTCTCAAAAATTCCTAAAAGTTAGTTCCAAATAAATTTGGAGTTGCCTTTGTTGACACTGCATCACCTAACCTCCTTTTTTACAAGGATTACTAAAGTTACTGAGTTATGTCCTTAACAATTTTCAGTTTGAAGTTGAATGTCTTATTCAGTAGTAAATGCGTTTCAGAAAACTTTGATTAGGTACAAAAATGCCGCTCAGAAAATACGCTGTTGCAGTATTGTCACATATTATCCAACGTTGCTAATTAAAGAAAACTATGAGCGATTCCCCGTAATAAAGATGGCTAGAATTTTGGGTTCGTCGGTGTTGATTTTTGATGCAACGTGTCCCAAAAATCATTTAATTTTCATTCTACTTCATACGTGAGAATGTATGGATCGTGAAGTGATTAGTTGCGTAACATCATCATAGGGGATAGATATTGTACTGTGGTTAATCAGAATGTGTGATGTCTTTGGAGCTCTAGACGGTATATTCAAGTTGACATCGAGACGGTATATTCAAGTTGACATCATTTGTGTATAAGGAAGGCCCGGCTGCCTTCTTTCCCTTCTTCTCTCGTGGTGTAGATCGTGTGTTGCCTCGTGATGATGGAGGTGAGGGCGAGCGTAAATAGATAGCGCGTCAGGAGGCAAGAGATAAGAGAGCCGGAAACAGGGACAACATAAAACCTAATATAAATCAGCAGACTGGCGGAGTCAGCTGGTCTGCGAGGGTATCATCAGCAACAATGATATTGCCATAACAAAAGCGGAAGTATGAAGACAATTCTAAAGAAGGACAATAGAAGTAGGAAGAGTCGTAAAGGAGTAAAGGATCGTCAAGAACAGGAAGAATAAAGTGAGAAACAGGAAGAGGCAAGAGGAACATCGACTGCAGGCTTCCCCAGTGGCTGTGATGTGAGCAGCCGGACGTCCAAAGGCCACAGGTAGACAGAAAACTACCTTTGTTTATTTCTGCCGCTTTATTCCGTCAACACAAACGAAAAATGAGTTTGAGGGGGGTGCAGGGGACAGTTGATAATGGGGTAGCTTCCCACAGCGTCCCAGGGAGCGTCCCACACAGACCAGCCACCACCGAGGTTGTATCTTTCCGGTCCAGTTGGTGGCGCGGCTCCACTCCGGTGACGCAACACAAATAACCTGTCAGTGTCCCGGCCAGTCCACGTCACTCAGTCCCGGAGCCCACACCACCCGCCCTGCCCCGCCCCGCCCCGCCCCGCCCCGCCCCGCCCCGCCCCGCTCAGCTACACTGCATGCTTGCCCCACCCCGTCCCTCTACAGGCCTACATTGCCTCGTCCTGTCCTGTCCCCCTGCCTGTTCGCATCGGTTCTCCGTCCACGTCATGTCTCTTTGCTGGTCTGCCCCGCCCCGCCTCGTCTCTCTGCTCGTCTGCCTCGCCCCGTCCCGAGCTCTCTGCTGATCTGCCCCATGTCGCTCCACCCCGTTCCTGACCAGCCCTGTTCTGCATCGCAGTGCTGCTAAACCGCCCTGCTGCTGCTGTTGCTACTAGCCTGCCCCGCTACTGCTACTAGCCTGCCCCGCTACTGCTACTAGCCTGCCCCGCTACTGCTACTAGCCTGCCCCGCTACTGCTACTACTATGCCCTGCTACTACCCTGCCCCGCTACTGCTACTAGCCTACCCCGCTACTGCTACTACCCTGCCCCGCTACTGCTACTAGCCTGCCCCGCTACTGCTACTACCCTGCCCCGCTACTGCTACTAGCCTGCCCCGCTACTGCTACTAGCCTGCCCCGCTACTGCTACTAGCCTGCCTCGCTACTGCTACTAGCCTGCCCCGCTACTGCTACTAGCCTGCCTCGCTACTGCTACTAGCCTGCCCCGCTACTGCTACTACCCTGCCCCGCTACTGCACTGCTACTGGCTTTTTCCGTCGCCGCTGCTGTTGCTGGCCTGTCGCGCTCTTGCTGCTGCTGTGGCTGCTTGCCTGACCGCTGCTACTGTTAGCCTGACAAGCTATTGGTATTACTAACCTGTCCTGTTGGTGCTGACCTGTACTGTTGCTGCTGGCCTTCCCGTTGATGTTGGCCTGCCCCACTACTGCTGCTACTGTTGCAATTAAGTTGGCCTGGGCTGGAGAGACAAATACCGTACCCTTCGTTGAAGGGGCAAAATTTACCTGACGTAGCCACGGTTTGCGTGGCTTGAACACACTTTAAATGAGCAAGAGATAATGAGCGAGAGATAATGAGCGAGAGATAATGAGCAAGAGATAATGAGCAAGAGATAATGAGCAAGAGATAATGAGCAAGAGATAATGAGCGAGAGATAATGAGCGAGAGATAATGAGCGAGAGATAATGAGCGAGAGAGAATGAGCGAGAGAGAATGAGCGAGAGAGAATGAGCGAGAGAGAATGAGCGAGAGAGAATATTATATTCACAATTGTCCTCGTGTTTCTTGTGCTAAATATTCAGAGAATGACGTAATGGGAACAGGTTAGGTTAGGTAAGATTTGTCAAGAAACAGGACAAGTGTTTCCTGACGCGGGTCTGTCATATAATGATCCGCTGCTGGAGAGTTTGGTCATCTGACCGAGGCCTTCCGCTGGCTTACCGGTCCACCCCTTTAAAAAGTATGATTATGATAGTGGGAGCAGATACGCAACTTAGGTAGCTTTGACAAGAAGTTCAACTAGAAGTAGCAGGTTCACTTTAAACATCATTCATAGCAAAATGGTATCAGGTTCATTTTCTTGTCTTCCAAAATAAATTTGCAATAGGCTCACTTTGTAAATCATTCAAAACAAATTAGTCGTAGTTGGGAATTCGTTATTTTTTCAAAGAAAATAAATTGTAGGTTTACTTTTTATTCTAAGTAATGTGTTATAATCTTTGTTATTTATTGAGGCATTCTTTATCTGTACACTGATGTCTGCTGTCTACCTCAGGAGTAGGGATTTGTTTTGATTAAGATTGTGGAAGTTTACCAAAGCTATGGCAGACGTCAGAGACGGTGGCAAACGTCAGAGACGGTGGCAGACGTCAGCGACGGTGGCAGACGTCAGAGACGGTGGCAGACGTCAGAGACGGTGGCAGACGTCAGAGACGGTGGCAGACGTCAGAGACGGTGGCAGACGTCAGAGACGGTGGCAGACGTCAGAGACGGTGGCAGACGTCAGAGACGGTGGCAGACGTCAGAGACGGTGGCAGACGTCAGAGACGGTGGCAGACGCCAGGGATATGTATAAACAGTTTAAGCACTTTATAAATAACGTTAGTAGTATTTTTTAATAAATGTGCAAAATTTCCCCTCAGTTTAAAAAAAAAGTAATAAATGAAGATACAGGTACTAGTATCGAGTATTTTGGAGCAGCCAGTTAGAGAGAATGATATTGTAAAGGACAAGTCAGTATTTAGAGCTGATATTTTGTTCTGATAATCATATATTCACTTTATCCCTTTACCGGGCCATGAATCAAATTTGAGAATTTGCAACATTTGTAACCTATATTCTGATAATATAAGCAATTCTAAGACCTATTTATTTGTGGTCCTTTTTCAAGTTTATTTATTTTTGGTCCATAAAATGGCCTTTTTGGCAGAATCAAATATGAGGCCAATCCCAACAAAGGTTAAACTATAGGTGACAGATTCGCATCATATTTGATGCCATTCCTGACAACGGTATGTGTCTAAAAGAATCATAACAGCTACTAATAACTGATAATAAAAGGCATATATATACATTTAAGGTTTATTAATAAACAACTGGGTTAAACCAAAGGCACAGTAACTTGATTTCAATAATTTTAACACATTTATAGTATTTGACATTATACAAAAAATGCAAAAATGTTACAAAAATATGGATATGGCACCAAATGAGTATCCTTTCTGTATTTATTGTGACAAACATTTTTATCAGAGGTATTTATGCATCTTGTTTCTTATCCACTTCCTCATTACTGTCACTGTCATCACATAACTCTGGCACAATGTAATCCCTTTTTATTTGAGCCCTTGATCCATAAAACATTTGTGTTTAACTGAAATGAACAGAAAACACAAAATGAGCCTCGAAATTGAGCAAATTTTATATATTTACAAGGTAAAAGCACTCATATATCAATGAATTTGATTCAGCATGCAATTGGTAGCTATTATTGACAAAGATGGCCTTATTGTTATTTGTTAATCCATGATATATGATACCTTCATTGGTAAATTTGTTATCACCATTGTCTGTTTTGGCCTCACATATGATACACTCAGTGGCAAATGACATTCTATACTTGTCAGGCCGAGCCTCATAAATGATACCAAAAATGTAAACAAAACTTCAAGTGCATTCATTTGTTACTTATAAATACCACAGGCAATTCATTTGCATCTCAAAATGAGGATAAAACATTCAATAATGCACTGGAAACACATTCAGTAACTTACCAACATTCTGGAGTGGTGTAAATTGGTGAAATATCAAGAGAGTCAGGCTGGAAATGCTCCTCCTTCAACACTTCAGACAGTACTGAAGACTTCTGGAGCTCTCAGCCAATAGCAGTCGACAACACCCAAGTGACAACACATTCAAGCTCTGCCCAGAAGGCTTGTGATTGGTTGGAGTGAAATTTGAAGTCTTTCTGAGGATATGCTTTGTGCTCATGGCGCCATGAAAACCATGCTTTTTGCGCCTCGTATGTGATGCCGGCGCGGTATAGGGTGTAGTAGGTAAGTTTGGGGTGCCAGGTGTAAATGATAATGGGAGCCCTTTGATTGAACTTTGTATAGAAAGGGGTTTAGTTATAGGTAATACATATTTTAAGAAAAAGAGTTAAGGGTGAATGAATCCTAAGGGATTCATCTAAAAAAGAAAGTAGGAATATGAGTGTATGTGTGGGGAGAGTTTACTTAACTCTTTATTCTTAGGGGTTAAGAGTTTATATTAATATATGAGTGGGCGGGGCTAGGTTTGATTGGCGTCCTTTGTGCGGGAGTAAATTCTTGGGTAGCATTGGGTAGGGGTGATTTCGATAAGGACCTGTCTTGTATGGGCCAGTAGGTCTTCTGCAGTGTTCCTCCATTCTTATGTTCTTATGAATTGATCACGAAGTTAGCCTATGAAGGGCTACAAAGGGGTGCGACTATTTAGGGACTTGTTTCTGTCATTCACACGGGTTACAGGAAAGCACCACCACACAGGGGTTACAGGAAAGCACCACCACACAGGGTTACAGGAAAGCACCACCACACAGGGTTACAGGAAAGCACCACCACACAGGGGTTACAGGAAAGCACCACCACACAGGGTTACAGGAAAGCACCACCACACAGGGTTACAGGAAAGCACCACCACACAGGGTTACAGGAAAGCACCACCACACAGGGTTACAGGAAAGCACCACCAGATAAGGTTAAAAGACGAGCCGCTGATTGGTAAATCCTTCTCTGTTCTCAAGTTGTCACGCAATCATACGTAGATCTGAGTGTTGAAGAACAGCTGAGGTGACCTGTACACTGTTCCCAGGCATCTTAAGAGCTACATCTTGGTACTTATCTCGTACTAAGGTAGCGGTAACACTATACGTCCAGCACTTAGCACAGCATCAGCCAGCCTGTCTTGATTAAGCGAACTAGCAGTTACTTACATTGGCTCAGATCATTACCTTGACGTGTTGCAAACTTCCAGATCAACGCACACGCTGTTTCATGGTAACACAACTTTCTGGAGGGATTTAAGTCTACCTGTGAAATCCTTTGTAACACAAGTGTTGAAGTATAGCGTATCCGACCAGTGGTAAAAACGACACATACAGCAAAAAAAAAAGAAAGATTTACGACAGTACTTTCTACCTACATAACGAAAGTTCTCCTTTTACTAAATGTGTCATATCACCATTTTAAACCAATTGAGAAACATGTACAGTTTGCTAAGAACTATGAAAACAGAGAGAAATGGCTTGGGATGAAAACAGGAAGGTGCAGAAAATAGAAGAAAGTCTCTTTTTAATCAGTATACCTTGTAAAAGCAGCATAGTTTGACTTTGATAAATGTAAGTATGTATGTCAACAATCTTTGAAGCACACTTCAATTCTTTCTACTCGATTCATCATTCTCTTGTTCTCCATTACGTTACTTTGACGCTCATTAGTTCTTTTTCATTATTCTTTTTTTTGTTTGTTTGTTTATCTGTTCCTTCTTTATATACTACTCTGCTTCATTGCCTCTCCCACTCCATTATTCTCTAGCACACTTTTTTTTCTCCTCCCACACTTAAGCCCTCACAAGAATACCAGTTTCCCCTCACCCTCACTCATCCTCTGTTTCCTCATTATCTACTATTACTTCTAGTTACCCCTTTATTCTTTCCATGAATTATTTTATTCATTGTTCTTCCCCTTCCCCACTTAACCTCCCTATTTCCTTCTCATTACCCCCACCCATTTAACCGCCCCTTCCCTTCCCGTCTATCTACTCTAACCTTCCATTTCAAGTCCCACCTAAACACCTCTCGTCCTCCAACCTTTTCCCCTCCAGCCTACTGTTATTTCTCCCTCCCATCTACACCTTCCTCACACCTTCTTCCTCTCACCTTATTCCTCCCACTTTCATCCCGACCCTTATTTATCTACTCCCACTTATTTGCCTAATCCCACCATCAACCCACATTAATCCCACGTAACACCTCCCACCTCCTTCCCAGCCGACCTCCACCTCCCAGTTGACCTCCTCCTCCCAGTTGACCTCCACCTCCCAGTTGACCTCCTCCTCCCAGTTGACCTCCACCTCCCAGTTGACCTCCACCTCCCAGTTGACCTCCACCTCCCAGTTGATCTCCACCTCCCAGTTGATCTCCACCTCTCAGATGACCTCCACCTTTCAGATGACCTCCACCTCTCAGATGACCTCCACCTCTCAGATGACCTCCACCTCTCAGATGACCTCCACCTCTCAGATGACCTCCACCTCCCAGTTGACCTTCACCTCCCAGTTAACCTCCACCTCCCAGTTGACCTCCACCTCCCAGTTGACCTCCACCTCCCAGTTGACCTCCACCTCCCAGTTGATCTCCACCTCTCAGATGACCTCCACCTCTCAGATGACCTCTACCTCTCAGATGACCTCCACCTCTCAGATGACCTCCACCTCTCAGATGACCTCCACCTCCCAGTTGACTTTCACCTCCCAGTTAACCTCCACCTCCCAGTTGACCTCCACCTCCCAGTTGACCTCCACCTCCCAGTTGACCTCCACCTCCCAGTTGACCTCCACCTCCCAGTTGACCTTCAAATCCCAGTTGACCTCCACCTCCCATTTGACTTCCACATCTCAGATGACCTCCAACTCTTCAAGTATTTTTCATGTCTTCTCCATGGCTTCATGTCTTTTCCATGGCTTCATTTCTTCTCCATGGCTTAATGTCTTCGCCATATGTTCTCCATGGCTTCATTTCTTCTCCATGGCTTCATGACTTCTCCATATGTACTCCATGGCTTCATGACTTCTCCATATGTACTCCATGGCTTCATGACTTCTCCATATGTACTCCATGGCTTCATGACTTCTCCATATGTACTCCATGGCTTCATGACTTCTCCATATGTACTCCATGGCTTCATGACTTCTCCATATGTTCTCCATGGCTTCATGACTACTCCATATGTTCTCCATGGCTTCATGACTTCTTCATATGTACTCCATGACTTCTCCATATGTTCTCCATGGCTTCATGACTTCTCCATATGTTCTCCATGGCTTCATGACTTCTCCATATGTTCTCCATGGCTTCATGACTTCTCCATATGTTCTCCATGGCTTCATGACTTCTCCATATGTTCTCCATGGCTTCATGACTACTCCATATGTTCTCCATGGCTTCATGACTTCTCCATATGTTCCCCATGGCTTCATGACTTCTCCATATGTTCTCCATGGCTTCATGACTTCTCCATATGTTCTCCATGGCTTCATGACTTCTCCATATGTTCTCCATGGCTTCATGACTTCCCCATATGTTCTCCATGGCTTCATGTGTTCTCCATTGCTTCATGTGTTCTCCATGGCTTCATGTGTTCTCAATTGCTTCATGTGTTCTCAATTGCTTCATGTGTTCTCCATGGCTTCATGTGTTCTCCATGGCTTCATGTGTTCTCAATGGCTTCATGTGTTCTCCATATCTTAACTATCCACTTATTGAGGAATATAGAGATGGCAAAATTACCTATGTGATATGTTCAGGTATTTTATTAATGATATTAAAATATCCTAAATTTGTTTTTAACAGATAAGGCAATTGTAGATAAATCCAGATGTACTCCTGTTAACGCTTTTGGGGCCTAATTTCTAGGCCTTTTGTGTATCCATATGCTATTGTGCTACTCTCTATAGGATGCATATGGAGTGCACAGTAAACTAGCCGCTTCAGCTGCTAAATCTAAATTTAATCTGATCTTTTTCTCCTTATTCCATCCCTGACAACTAGAGTGCAGTGCACTCTGACGATACCTGGTCCACCTTCTGAAAAGGTATTTCACTATTGCTAAATAGTTAGTTTTGTGACTGTTTACCGAGCATTAAACAGAGATAATCTGTGTTTTTTGTACTGTGTTTGGGGTGTCCCAATTTTCCAGTCCCGCTAAATATATTTTTCAATGTCTTTTTATTTCGTTGTCGTATGTTATAATTGGTTATTTTATTTTTTGGTAAAGGACATATGCAGACACCATCTAACTTTGGATGAAGTTGCTCCTGGTACCTACTTCCCCGACCACCAACTTTGATGTTTGTGGACCAGAAGTTCACGAGTTTCTTTTTCTTATATTTGTCTATTTCTTCTTCACCACCCCGGTCTTCTTCCCACCACCCCGGTCTTCTTCCCACCATCCCGGTCTTCTTCCCACCACCCCGGTCTTCTTCCCACCACCCCGGTCTTCTTCCCACCACCCCGGTCTTCTCCCCACCACCCCGGTCTTCTTCCCACCACCCCCGTCTTCTTCCCACCACCCCCGTCTTCTTCCCACCCCCGTCTTCTTCCCACCACCCCGTCTTCTTCCCACCACCCCGGTCTTCTTCCCACCACCCCGGTCTTCTTTCCACCACCCCGGTCTTCTTTCCACCACCCCGGTCTTCTTTCCACCACCCCGGTCTTCTTTCCACCACCCCGGTCTTCTTCCCACCACCCCGGTCTACTTCCCACCACCCCGGTCTTCTTCCCACCACCCCGGTCTTCTTCCCACCACCCCGGTCTTCTTCCCACCACCCCGGTCTTCTTCCCACCACCCCGGTCTTCTTCCCACCACCCCGGTCTTCTTCCCACCACCCCGGTCTTCTTCCCACCACCCCGGTCTTCTTCCCACCACCCCGGTCTTCTTCCCACCACCCCGGTCTTCTTCCCACCACCCCGGTCTTCTTCCCACCACCCCGGTCTTCTTCCACCACCCCGGTCTTCTTCCTACCACCCCGGTCTTCTTCCCACCACCCCGGTCTTCTTCCCACCACCCCGGTCTTCTTCCCACCACCCCGGTCTTCTTCCCACCACCCCGGTCTTCTTCCCACCACCCCGTCTTCTTCCCACCACCCCCGTCTTCTTCCCACCACCCCAGTCTTCTTCCCACCACCCAGGTCTTCTTTCCACCACCCCGGTCTTCTTTCCACCACCCCGGTCTTCTTTCCACCACCCCGGTCTTCTTTCCACCACCCCGGTCTTCTTTCCACCACCCCGGTCTTCTTTCCACCACCCCGGTCTTCTTCCCACCACCCCGGTCTTCTTCCCACCACCCCGGTCTTCTTCCCACCACCCCGGTCTTCTTCCCACCACCCCGGTCTTCTTCCCACCACCCCGGTCTTCTTCCCACCACCCCGGTCTTCTTCCCACCACCCCGGTCTTTTTCCCACCACCCCGGTCTTCTTCCCACCACCCCGGTCTTCTTCCCACCACCCCGGTCTTCTTCCCACCACCCCGGTCTTCTTCCCACCACCCCGGTCTTCTTCCCACCACCCCGGTCTTCTTCCCACCACCCCGGTCTTCTTCCCACCACCCCGGTCTTCTTCCCACCACCCCGGTCTTCTTCTGACGCATGCGTCTCTTCAGCTTCAAGGAAAGTTTTCAGAATTCTCATCCTGAAGAAGTTTTCCAATATCTGGCTTGAGAAATATGCCTTCTTTAAGCTTGCCATCCGACACTCCTGGAAGTTTCTTGCATAAAAGCTTAATTAAGCAATTTGTTAACGCTTTTGCCACGAGATGGAGGGGGTTTTAACGGTTTTAAGCCTTGATGGAGCCGAGGGCAGTCACTTCACGCCACCTGAGGTCGAATAAAGAATCATACAGGTTGAATAAGTTATATTTCTTTGCCTCGCTTTTCTTGTGTTTTGACCAGCAGTCACGTCAAAATGTTTACGTTTTGCACTGGCGCGATGCTGGTCTTTTTATATTAATCCATGAAAGCACAGGTAAAGCGAGACAAAGAAATATAACTCCTTCAACCTGTATGATTCTGTGATAATTTATTCGACCTCAGTAGCGTGTGCTCCGTGAGTGCCGTTCATGTTTTGAAAACACCGGCTTGAAGTGATTGTTTTTAGTCGACTCCATCAATTCTTAAACCCGTCTCAATCCGTTTCCCCCTCCAATGATGCGTCATATATCGAAAGAATTTGCTAAAGATATAAAGAAATCCTGCAACCTTTCTACTCCCCGTCCCACCCACTACTCAACACGTACCTAACGTCAGACATAGCCGGGTAAAAGTGACCTACTTCATCACCTAGGTACAACATGACCCCTAGATAGCACATGCAAGGCGTGTAAACGCCGACTAAACACACACTTGCTCTGGGTTTAATTAAAGCCTTTCCCTGACGGAAACAGTTATTAAAACGGGTTTATTAGTGCTAAATCAAACAGCTTGAAGGCCTTAAAGACAGGGGTGAAAGAGTCATAAATCTTGATAGTGACATTATCAGGGAAATATTATGCAAAATATAGGGTATAAATCAGGCATATGGCATTATACTCTGTTCTCAGACTGCCACCATACACTGCAAGAAGCATTCTTTCGCTGTTAGGATAGGAAGTGGAATGGGGCCAACGGAATCAGCGTCAGGGTAGAAGGGATGTGGAATGAAACAGAGGACACGTCGTCAAAGGAGACTGGAACGAACCAGAGGACACAGCGTCAAGGTAGAGAGACTGTGGAATGAACGAGAGGACACAGCGTCAAGGTAGAGACTGTGGAATGAACGAGAGGACACAGCGTCAAGGTAGAGACTGTGGAATGAACGAGAGGACACAGCGTCAAGGTAGAGAGACTGTGGAATGAACCAGAGGACACAGCGTGAAGGTAGAGAGACTGTGGAATGAACCAGAGAACACAGCGTCAGGGTAGAGAGAATGTGGAACGAATGAGAGATCACACAAGAGACGAGAACCATTTAGCAGTTTAATTCATCTCGTAATTGTCGTGGATGGTGTTCTTTTCGTTTTTCGTCTTGTTCTTATTTTTGTTTTTAACGCAAAGCAACAAAGTTAAAAAACGGACATAAACGAGTTCAACTCGCACGCCTGTACACGCTTTGTTTGGTCTAACATGTGTGGGCTGGTAGGCTTGTAGGACGTAACAAGGGAACATTCAGGCACCCTGGTACAAGCAGGGAAGCAGGTAGATTAACAGGAAAGCAGGTAGATTAAGAAGAAAGTAGGTAGATTAACAGGGAAGTTGGTAGGCTTGAAGGATGTAACAGGGAAGCAGCCAGGCAAGCAGGCAGGCAGGCATCCTGGCGGGTCTACGGAAGATTGACACATGTAGACCGGTAGTTTGGCAGGTTATTTCACCCGGATTGTCGACGTCGCGGCCCCCATGACCCAAACTTTCAAAACTTCCTTTATCCGCTACCACCCGGACATGAGGATAGGGGAGGGTGGGGGAGAAAGCTCTCTATGGGGACGGGGCAGCACATAGATGGTGGTGTGGGTTTCGCAGGGGGTGAGAGAGTGAGGGGAAGAGAGAAAAGGGGAGGGAGAAAAATGAAGGTGTGTATAGCAAAGAAAAGCCTAAGAAAGAAGAACAGGGGTCGAGGGAGGTGGGAAGATGGAGGTGAGTGTAGCAGAGAAAAGAGCCTAAGAGAAGGAAAAGATGATTGGTCGGAGGAAGAAAATAAAAGTGTTTAGAAGAGAAAGATCTCAAGGAAAAAAAAGAGAGGTCGAGGGAGGTGGGAAGATGGTGTGTACAGTAGAGAAAGTGGGCATGAAGAAGGGGAGTAGAGGGAAGTGGAAAGATGGAGGGGTGCAAGGAGACAAAGAGAGTAAGAAAGAAGAGGGGTCTACCTGAAGGGAGTTTCAGGGGTCAACGCCTCCGCTGCCCAGTCCTTAACCAGGCCTCCCGGTGGATCAGGGCCGGATCAACCAGGCTGTTACTGCTGGCCGCACGTAGTTTAAGGTACGAATCACAGCCCGGCTGATCGGATACTGACTTTAGATATCTGTCCATCTCCCTCTTGAAGGCAGCCAGGGTCTATTAGTAATTCCCCTTATGCATGGTGGGAGGCTGTTGAACAGTCTTGGGCCTCGGACACTTATTGTTTTCTCTTAGTGTACTAATGGCGCCCCTACTTTTCATTGGGGGTATATTGCACCGTCTGCAATATGCCTTCAATATGAGGCACACAGGACTTGTCCCGTGTGCCTCATCTGTTTTTTTTTTTAACTTCATTGTGCCCTCGTGAACCTGAGACCCGCCTCTTAGATTCACTCTATCTCACCCTGTCAATTCCTCTTAGTCTTTTATACGTCGTAATCATGTCACCTTTGGTTCTTTCTCTACCCTCTCTTTAGAGTTCATACCTCAGCTCTTGGATTAGTCTCGTTGCATACCTTTGCACTTTTTTCAGCTTCTTTACATGCTTTATCAGATGTGGGTTCCATACTGGCGCTGCATACTCCAAGATGGGCCTGACATATGCCGTATATAAGGTCGTGAATGCCTCCTTGTTGATATTCCTGAAAGCTACCCATAAATTTACCAGTCTCGAATTTGGTGCAGTAGTTATTCGGTTGATTTGTGTCTCGGGTAAGATGCTCGGTACGATGCTTACCCCGAGGTCCTCTTTTTTTTTCATGGCGGTTTGCAGCATTTGTCTCCCGAGGCTGTACACTGTTTCCGGTCATCTTTACCCTTCTCCTATTTTCATAATTTTACATTTGCTTTGGTTAAATTCTAATAGCCACTTGTCAGACCAGTCATGCAGCTTGTCCAGATGAGTCTGTAGTCTTTCCTGATCCACTCCTGTTTGTATCGTCCTCTTCAGTTTCACATTTTTGACTCCATTTATTCGATCATGTCATTTACATAGGCGAGAAAGCTCACTGTCTCTTGTAAACCTCCACTAGTCACATTGGCCCATGCCGACACCACCTCCCTGACAGTAACTCGTTGTTTCCTTCCTGCTAAGTATTCCTTGATCCTCTATAGTGCTTTCTCTGTTAATACTGCCTGTTCCTCTAGATTTTGTCCCAGTCTCTTGTGGGGAAATTATATGGAACGCCTTGTCCAAAAATATGCAGTCCACCCATCCCTCTCTCCCCTGCCTAACTTTCCTTACCTTTTCAAAAAAAAAAAAAATCCAGCAGATTTGCAAAACAGGATTTACCATTTCGAAAACTGTACTGACTGTTGTTTACAAAGGTGCTCCACTACTCGTCTCCTTATAAGTTTCTTCATAACTCTACATACTATGCATATCTGTGCCACCAGTCTCTCTGCTGGTGTGTGTGTGTGTGTGTGTGTTTGTGTTTGTTTTCATATGTAAATTTAGTTTACATTGTGTGTGTTTTTCACACAAGGAACTTAATCACCCACGTTAACTTCCTCTTGTTGTCAGAAAGTGTCTTTTTAGCCGCTGAAGCGAAGCAGGTTACTGATGTGTCAGATGCGTGTCCGTACTCAATCAATTCTGGAGGGATATAGGAAAGTAAACTGACTAACCTGCCCCACCACCACCACCACCACCATCACCATCACCACCACCACCACCATCACCACCATCACCACCATCACCATCACCACCACCACCATCACCAAGACTAACCTGCACCACTACCACCACCACCACCATCACCAAGACTAACCTGCACCACCACCACCACCACCATCACCACCACCACCATCACCAAGACTAACCTGCACCACCACCACCACCACCATCACCACCACCACCATCACCAAGACTAACCTGCACCACCACCACCATCACCAAGACTAACCTGCACCACCACCACCACCACCACCACCACCACCATCACCAAGACTAACCTGCACCACCACCACCACCACCAGACTAACCCGCACCACCACCACCAAGACTAACCCGCACCACCACCACCACCACCACCAGACTAACCCGCACAACTACCACCACCACCAGACTAACCCGCACCACCACCACAATCACCAAGACTAACCCGCACCACCACCACCACCACCACCAGACTAACCCGCACCACCACCACCACTAGACTAACCCGCACCACTACCACCACCACCAGACTAACCCGCACCACCACCACCATCACCAAGACTAACCCGCACCACTACCAGCACCACCAGACTAACCCGTACCACCACCACCACCACCACCACCAGACTAACCCGCACCACCACCACCATCACCAAGACTAACCTGCACCACCACCACCACCACCAGACTAACCCGCACCACCACCACCATCACCAAGACTAACCTGCACCACCACCACCACCAGACTAACCCGCACCACCACCATCACCAGAACCAGACTAACCCGCACCACCACCACCACCATCACCAGACTAACCCGCACCACCACCATCACCAGACTAACCCGCACCACCACCATCACCAGAACCAGACTAACCCGCACCACCACCACCACCAGACTAATCCCGCACCACCACCACCACCACCAGACTAACCCACACCACCACCAGACTAACCCGCACCACCACCACCAGACTAACCCGCACCACCAGACTAACCCGCACCACCAGACTAACCCCCACCACCAGACTAACCCCCACCACCAGACTAACCCCCACCACCACCACCATAGTCTTGGTTCAGAATATAACTTACAATTGTAAATGGTCTGTTAGATCAGTTTTGGAGGTTCTCTTAATAGTATGAGAGGACTGGAGCTTCGTCTCTCCTCTATGGAGAATATTCTCTATCAGTCTGTATAACCAGCTCCTGTCCTCCCTCTCATAATGAAGGAACAAGGAATTCTTGTATTGCCACCATTGCATTCCGTCTGGAGTGAATTGGTAGGGGTGGAGTAGCATCAGTTCAGAATGACTCGCCAGGACTACCACCATCACTGACTTGACTGACTCGTCAGGATCACCATCACTGACTTGACTGACTCGTCAGGATCACCATCACTGACTTGACTGACTTGTCAGGATCACCATCACTGACTTGACTGACTCGTCAGGATCACCATCACTGACTTGACTGACTCGTCAGGATCACCATCATTGACTTGACTGACTCGTCAGGATCACCATCACTGACTTGACTGACTCGTCAGGATCACCACCACTGACTTGACTGACTCGTCAGGATCACCATCACTGACTTGACTGACTCGTCAGGATCACCATCACTGACTTGACTGACTCGTCAGGATCACCATCACTGACTTGACTGACTCGTCAGGATCACCATCACTGACTTGACTGACTCGTCAGGATCACCACCACTGACTTGACTGACTCGTCAGGATCACCATCACTGACTTGACTGACTCGTCAGGATCACCACCACTGACTTGACTGACTCATCAGGATCACCACCACTGACTTGACTGACTCGTCAGGATCACCATCACTGACTTGACTGACTCATCAGGATCACCACCACTGACTTGACTGACTCATCAGGATCACCACCACTGACTTCACTGACTCATCAGGATCACCACCACTGACTTGACTGACTCATCAGGATCACCACCACTGACTTGACTGACTCATCAGGATCACCACCACTGACTTGACTGACTCGTCAGGATCACCACCACTGACTTGACTGACTCGTCAGGATCACCATCACTGACTTGACTGACTCGTCAGGATCACCATCACTGACTTGACTGACTCGTCAGGATCACCACCACGACTTGACTGACTCGTCAGATCACCATCACTGACTGACTGACTCGTCAGGATCACCATCACTGACTTGACTGACTCGTCAGGATCACCACCACTGACTTGACTGACTCATCAGGATCACCACCACTGACTTGACTGACTCATCAGGATCACCACCACTGACTTGACTGACTCATCAGGATCACCACCACTGACTTGACTGACTCATCAGGATCACCACCACTGACTTGACTGACTCATCAGGATCACCACCACTGACTTGACTGACTCATCAGGATCACCACCACTGACTTGACTGACTCATCAGGATCACCACCACTGACTTGACTGACTCATCAGGATCACCACCACTGACTTGACTGACTCATCAGGATCACCACCACTGACTTGACTGACTCATCAGGATCACCACCACTGACTTGACTGACTCATCAGGATCACCACCACTGACTTGACTGACTAGCCCTCCCGAATACTAACACAAACACTCAAATTCGCATACCCACTTCTCGCCTCGCCCTTGTTCATACCTACACCCAGTGTACCCCCACCTACACCCAGTGTACCCCCACCTACACCCAGTGTACCCCCACCTACACCCAGTGTACCCCCACCTACACCCAGTGTACCCCACCTACACCCAGTGTACCCCCACCTACACCCAGTGTACCCCACCTACACCCAGTGTACCCCACCTACACCCAGTGTACCCCATCTACACCCCACACAAACCATCCACTCTTTTTACCCCCCTCACCTACACCTTCCCCATCAACACCCCTTCCCCATATCCCCCCTCCCCTGCATAAAGGCCACTTCACACTAATAACATAACTTCCGCCCGGCTTCAGTTATTATCCGTATTAATTTTTTTATATAAATATTTATCATGTGAAAGCTCATGTAGTAATTATTGAGATGAACCACAATTTCGGTTCCACTTAGAAAGTTGGACCAAATTACCGTACCGACACCTGGAGAACCTGTGCTGTAAAAGACGCGTTGCAAAACCAGCTTTTCACGGGGACAACATTTCGCTCTGGGAAGAGCTTTATCAGGTAAATCAATGATGTGTTACAGCTCTTGTTGTAGAGCATTACCGAATTACCGAGTGTCTGGCAAGCTTTCCGAGTGTCTGGCAAGCTTTCCGAGTTTCTGGCAAGCTTTCCGAGTGTCTGGCAAGCTTTCCGAGTGTCTGGCAAGCTTTCAGAGTTTCTGGCAAGCTTTCCGAGTGTCTGGCAAGCTTTCCGAGTGTCTGGCAAGCTTTCCGAGTGTCTGGCAAGCTTTCGAGTGTCTGCAAGCTTTCCGAGTGTCTGGCAAGCTTTCCGAGTGTCTGGCAAGCTTTCCGAGTGTCTGGCAAGCTTTCCGAGTGTCTGGCAAGCTTTCCGAGTGTCTGGCAAGCTTTCCGAGTGTCTGGCAAGCTTTCCGAGTGTCTGGCAAGCTTTCCGAGTGTCTGGCAAGCTTTCCGAGTGTCTGGCAAGCTTTTTGTGTCTAATAAATTTTTGTGCCTCTCAAACTTTTATGTGGCTAGAAAACTTTTTGCGTCCAGCAAACGTTCTGTGTGTCCAGTAAACGTTGTGTGTGTGTCCAGCAAACGTTGTGTGTGTGTCCAGCAAACGTTGTGTGTGTGTCCAGCAAACGTTGTGTGTGTGTCTAGCAAACGTTGTGTGTGTGTCCAGCAAACGTTGTGTGTGTGTCCAGCAAACGTTGTGTGTGTGTCCAGCAAACGTTGTGTGTGTGTCCAGCAAACGTTGTGTGTCCAGCAAACGTTGTGTGTGTGTCCAGCAAACGTTGTGTGTGTGTGTCCAGCAAACGTTGTGTGTGTGTGTCCAGCAAACGTTGTGTGTGTGTGTCCAGCAAACGTTGTGTGTGTGTGTCCAGCAAACGTTGTGTGTGTGTGTCCAGCAAACGTTGTGTGTGTGTGTCCAGCAAACGTTGTGTGTGTGTGTCCAGCAAACGTTGTGTGTGTGTGTCCAGCAAACGTTGTGTGTGTGTGTCCAGCAAACGTTGTGTGTGTGTGTCCAGCAAACGTTGTGTGTGTGTGTCCAGCAAACGTTGTGTGTGTGTGTCCAGCAAACGTTGTGTGTGTGTGTCCAGCAAACGTTGTGTGTGTCCAGCAAACGTTGTGTGTGTGTGTCCAGCAAACGTTGTGTGTGTGTGTCCAGCAAACGTTGTGTGTGTGTGTCCAGCAAACGTTGTGTGTGTGTCCAGCAAACGTTGTGTTTTGTCCAGCAAACGTTGTGTGTGTGTCCAGCAAACGTTGTGTGTGTGTGTCCAGCAAACGTTGTGTGTGTGTGTCCAGCAAACGTTGTGTGTGTGTGTCCAGCAAACGTTGTGTGTGTGTTCCAGCAAACGTTGTGTGTGTCCAGCAAACGTTGTGTGTGTGTGTCCAGCAAACGTTGTGTGTGTGTCCAGCAAACGTTGTGTGTGTGTGTCCAGCAAACGTTGTGTGTGTGTCCAGCAAACGTTGTGTGTGTGTGTCCAGCAAACGTTGTGTGTGTGTGTCCAGCAAACGTTGTGTGTGTGTGTCCAGCAAACGTTGTATGTGTCGAGCATACTTTGTGTATATAGCTAACCTTCTATGTATCTAGCTAACCTATGTATCTAGCTAACCTTCTATGTATCTAGCTAACCTTCTATGTATCTAGCTAACCTTCTATGTATCTAGCTAACCTTCTATGTATCTAGCTAACCTATGTATCTAGCTAACCTATGTATCTAGCTAACCTTCTATGTGTCTAGCTAACCTTTTCTGTGTCTAGCTAACCTTCAATGTGTCTAGCTAACCTTCTCTGTGTCTAGCTAACCTTTTCTGTGTCTAGCTAACCTTCTCTGTGTCTAAAACTACACTAGACACAATAGCTCTTCCAGCATACTAGTTCTGCCACAAGTATTTTCTTCGTAGATGCGTTCACAACTTTGTACAAAATCCGGGGTCGTTCCTATTGCTCTTCCTTCCACTGAGGTGTCTTGATGCTGTCTTCAAGCACTTGATACGAGGAATTAGGTGTTTGTTGACTCCTGTGAGTTTAGTCCTTACCAGCTAATTTGTTTATTATATTCCTTCTGAAGGTCATGAATGCTTTAAAAAACCGACGAAACACACTGGAAATTATCGGTCAAGTATACTTGCATCGCCTGTGTATAGTAATCTATTTTGCAATTATCTATTTGCAGTTGCATGTGGAGAGCTATACTCGTGGAGTTCAGCCTTCAACATGTATTTGCTTTATAATTTCTCATTATCTAAAACACTCTTTCCTCTTTTAACTCCTTCCATTGTTCCAGTAATCGGGAATCACTTTTCTTATTTTACAACTGCGACCTGCTGAAGGTTCTAAAAGTCTTTATATACTCTTTCACTTCCTTTTATGATTTAATATTTGGTTAAGATGACTTCTCTATATTTTTTCTCCTATCAGTCAACGTGGCCATCTGTTCTTTAAAAGTGTCCTTTTTCCTCCTTTCTTATATTATTACACTATTCCTATTTTGTTTGACTTTCTTGCAAGTCTCTGGGTTGCTAATTCTTTTATCAGTTCCAAGCTCATTCTTTCTCATCATTCATAATACCGACTAGATGATGAACAAGGCGTTTTGTTCATCATCTTCCAGACACTGACACAGCAACACCCAGGAATCTCGGTATAGACCGAGACACAGTCAGGAGGGGAAAGGAAGAGATTTCCCCGGGGTCCATACTTTCCAGGGCAACCCAGGAGAAAGCCATTTAATATATTTTAAATCATGCGAGACTATGCGTTGTTCCATATTTCAGATATAACATACGTCAGTCAGCCTGGGTTGTGTCGTACTGCTGGGAATTCATCTTTGGTTGGAAATCTTGTATAAAAACCCGTCGAATGCATCCTAATGGCTTCAGTTTGGTTGGAAGTTCTCAAGGCCATTAATTACGGAAATAAAAGTTCTCATGGTAGATTGTAAACAATGTAAACAGTGATTAAAAAATATTAGAAATCTTGATGGAGGATCTTTTTGATTTAAGAAGTAACCGAGTTTTTATTTTATAATACTGTAAATTTGTTTAGAAAAAATATACAACTATCTCAACGTCAAAAATAAAAGACGAAAGATTTGGAAAGAAGTTTTGCAAACGAAACAAATAGCAAGAAAACACGTGCTCAGAAAATCATTTCCACACTGTTTTCAATATTCTTCAAAAATGTCTTATTGGGACCATGACAAGGATACGAGGTCGAATGAAAGCTGGAGTCAAGTTTCAGTGTTTTGTCAAAATAACCTTTAATGAATGTAAATGTAAAAGAAAAAACTGTAAATTTGTGCATTAAATGCGTAGAGGAATTACAACACTGTAAAAATATTCATTCACTAAATCTGGTAAATCATTTTCCAGGGTTTCTTTTACTTGATAGTTTATTCAATTTCAATTTTATCGCTTTATTTCCAAATGTTTGCATTGTAATGAGAATATTTGTTCACTCTGTTACTGCTGAAGACACACAATACTCTTTCAGTATTCTGGGAAGAGTAAAACACGTGCTATCAACATGTGCTGAGATCAACACGTGCTGAGATCAACACGTGCTGAGATCAACACGTGCTGAGATCAACACGTGCTGAGATCAACACGTGCTGAGATCAACACGTGCTGAGAGATCAACATGTTCTGAGATCAACTGTGTCAGTCCACTAAACAGTCCAGGTGTCCAGCCAGTGGAACTTCCCCTCGCAGGAAAACTTAGTATTAATGAGATCATTGATAGGTTTGTGGGTCGTAAATCTTGAACACTGTCTTTTGAACACTAGTTAAACTCAAGTTTTATTTCTATAAACGAGTTTATTAGTCGGTTATTGCCATATTACTGCGATTTTTTTGCATGGTTTTGAATATGAAGTCTTTATCTGTGTTTATTTTTTTGGTTCATATCAAAATTATTTATAAACTGAGGGATGACAAATGTTTTTATATTTTGTCTAATTTTATTTTCGTGAATAATATAAAATCGATTTTTTTTATTTTCGATTAAATAAAAATTGCTAGGATAGCGTTGGTGGGTTTTTATTAATATATCAACTCTGAGCTTTATAAATGTGATGGAAATGGTTTTCGGTAAAGGGGGAGAAGGGAAGGAGGAGGAGACAGTGTGTAGACGAGATGTTCACTAAATATCATGAGGAGGAAATAGAGTTGGGCCCACCAGCAGTAGAGGAGGAACGTGATGGGCCCACCAGCAGTAGAGGAGGAACGTGATGGGCCCACCAGCAGTAGAGGATGGAAACGTGATGGGCCCACCAGCAGTAGAGGAGGGAAACGTGTTGGGGCACCACCATAATAAGAAAAGAAACGTGTTGGGTCACCAGAAATGTAATTATTTGTATGGTCGTCTAGGCTTCAGATTGTGTAAGTTTAAAGGTGCCCCTTTTGTCAATAAATTGGTTTCTTTGAAATAGCTGGAAAGTGTCTTTTTTTTCCTGGAAAATATGTCAGTGTTTGACTTCATAGGGTTATCCTAGTCTATTTTTTTATTTACACATCGGCCGTCTCCCACCAAGGCAGGGTGACCCGAAAAAGAAAAACTTTCATCATCATTCACTCCATCACTGTCTTGCCAGAGACGCGCTTTCACTACAGTTATAAAACTGCAACATTAACATCCCTCCTTCTATATCTACATAATATACTTTGCAGAACAACCACTGTGGAAAAAAAATAGTGAATTTCCAAGCGCTTTCGTGAGAAGACACGAAAGTGCCTGGAAGTTCACTATTTTTGTGCATATTGTGATATCACCTGTTTACCGTGATCTTATTGTATAATACAGAGGGTGTTTCAAAGAGATGGACCCAATTTCAATGATAGTTGAATTTCAAATCGGGTCCATTACTTTGAAACGCCCTGTATACTTGGTATTTACCCATACCATGTGTACCCTCAAGACCACTGCAAAAAAACTTTTTGTTAGTTATGAAGTCAGTCTAATTAAACTTAAACCTTAAATGCTGGTCAATCTTTCTTAGGAAAAATTTCGACTGACTCTGGACTGGGTTGCCGTTAGTTTATCTTCTTATTGAAGAAATTTAAAAAATTTAAAATGTTGGTTTTCCGGCGGATATTTGTGAATTCCTAATCCTTTTTTCCTATTTTTTTCTATTTACTTCGAAACTTCAGCGCCGATGAGTTGATAATAATAGCAGTAATAATATAAATCATTTAAATCATTAACCCAGAATGTGGAATAAAATACGTACATTTCAGGACATTATAGGAAACGTTTCGCCACGAGTGGCTTTTTCATAACCCAAGAAAGCCAGTCAATGAGGCTTATTTCAATTCGGGAGGTTTGCCAGATAAAACCCACCACAAGCGGCTCACACCCAGGTGCCTACATGGTGTGCTAATAGTAGCAACAAGTGAAGAAAATTTTCCCAGTGTTTCCACTCTAGGATTAATCTCGAGTTATTCGGTTGTGACCTGATAGTAGTGGTGGTGGTGGTGATAGTAGTAATAGTAATACTACCCTCCACACAGCTTTCTAGCCTACATATTATAATATCAACCTCATACTATAGATCATTCCAGGGTTAAGCTGCTCTTAATACTTTATATAATAACACTGATTTTCTTACTTCCATAACTTAAATTCTCTTTATCTCTTTTCATTTCTTGCCATCCATTTTGTTTTGATTAGGTTCCTTTATTGCCTTTCTACACTCTTCCTACATCCTACTCCTAACTCCTCCTCTCTCGTTCTTCTCAACTTCCTGTGTCTGCTCTTCCACCACCTCCTCGGGCTCCTGCGTCAAGCCCTCCGGTGAGGGGTGCCCCGCTGAGCTCCCAAAATGAGACCAGGTACACCCCAAGTAACCCACGATCACTACAACCGTGTTTCTGACCCCACGGTAATGTGTGTGTGTGTGTGTGTGTGTGTGTGTGTGTACTCACCTATTTGTGGTTGCAGGGGTCGATACATAGCTTCTGGCCCCGCCTCTTCACTGGTCGCTACTAGGTCACACTTCCTGCTCCATGAGCTTTATCATACCTCTTCTTAAAGCTATGTATGGATCCTGCCACTACTACATCACTTCCCAGACTATTCCACTTCCTGACAACTCTATGAAGAAATACTTTCTAACATCCCTGTGATTCATCTGTGTCTTCAACTTCCAATTGTGACCCCTTGTTGCTGTGTCCCATCTCTGAAACAGCCTCTCTCTGTCCACCTTGTCAATTCCTCTCAGTATTTTATATGTCGTTATCATATCCCCCTATCTCTTCTGTCCTCCAGTGTCGTCAGGTCGATTTTCCTAACCTCTCCTCGTAGGATATGCCCCTTAGCTCCGAGACTAGTTTTGTTGCAAACCTTTGCATTTTCTCTAATTTCCGTACGTGTTTCGCTAGGTGTGGGTTTCAAACTGGTGTTGCATACTTCAATATAGGCCTGACATACACGGTGTACAGGGTACTGAAAGATTCCTTATTGAGATGTTGGAATGTTGTTCTTAGGTTTGCTAGGCGCCCGTATGCTGCAGCAGTTATTTGGTTAATGTGCACCTCAGGAGATGTGCCCGGTGTTATATTCACCCCAAGATCCTTTTCCTTGAGTGAGGTTTGTAGTCTCTGACCCCCTAGACTGTACTTCGTCTGCGGTCTTCCTTGCCTTTCCCCAAACTTCATGACTTTGCACTTGGTGGGGTTGAACTCCAGGAGCCAGTACTGGTCCTAAGATTGACCCCTGTGGAACCCCGCTCGTCACAGGCACCCAATCTGACACTTCGTCACGTACCATGACTCTCTGATGTCTTCCCGACAGGTATCCCCTGATCTATTGCAGCACCTTCCCTGTTATACCTACCTGGTCCTCCAGTTCATGCGCTAATCTCTTGTGTGGAACTGTGTCAAACGCCTTCTTACAGTCCACGAAAATGCAGTCTACCAACCCCTCTCGTGTCTTAATGCTGTCACCCTGTCATAGAACTCCAGTAGGTTTGTGACACAGGATTTCCCATCCCTAAAACAGTGCTGGCTGTCGTTGATAAGCTCATTCCTTTCTAGGTGCTCCACCACTCTTCTGATAATTTTCTCCATGACTTTTGCATACTATACATGTCAGTGACACTGGTCTGTAGTTAATGCTTTGTGTCGGTCTCCTTTTTTTAAAAATTAGGACTACATTTGCTGTCTTCCATACCTCAGGTAGTCGCCCTGTTTCGATAGATGTGTTGATTGTTCTTAGTGGCACGCATGGCGCCTCTGCTCCCTCTCTCAGGACCCATGGAGACATGTTATCCGGCCCCATAGCCTTTGATGTATCTAGCTCGCTTAGCAGCCTCTTCACTCCTTCCTCGGTTGTATGTATTGTGTCTAACACTAGATGGTGTACCCCACCTCTCCGTCTTTCTGGAGTCCCTTCTGTCTCCTCTGTGAACACTTCTTTGAATCTCATGTTGAGCTCCTCATATACTTCTCGATCGTTTCTTGTGATCTCCCTCCCTTCCTCAGCCTGATTACCTGGTCCTTGACTGTTGTTTTCCTCCTGATGTGGCTGTACAACAGCTTTGGGTCAGATTTAGCTTTCGCTGCTATGTCATTTTCGTATTGTCATTGGGCCTCCCTTCTTATCTATGCACATTCGCTTTTGGCTCTATGACTGCTCTTCTTATTCTCCTGGGTTCTTTGCCTTCTGTAATTCTTCCATTCTCTAGCACACTTTTTTTTGGCCTCTCTGCACCTTTGAGTGAACCAAGGGCTCATCCAGGCCTTCTCGTTATTTCTGTTACCCTTGGGTACAAACCTCTCCTCAGTTTCCTTGCATATTGTTGTCACATATTCCATCATCTCATTTACTGACTTCCCTATCAGTGCCTCTGTCCCACTGAACCTGGTGCAGGAAATTATTCATGCCTGTGTAGTCCCCTCTCATGTAGTTTGGCTTCATTCATCCTGCCCTTCCTGCTTCCCTCTCCACTTGTAACTCTACTATATATATTTGAAGCTCAGAACCACGTGGTCACTGGCCCCGAAGGGTCTTTCAATATGTGATATCCTCAATATCTGCACTACTCAAGGAGAATACTAGGTCCAGTCTTTCTGGTTCGTCCTCTCCCTTCTCTCTGGTAGCGTCCCTTACGTGTTGGTACATGAGGTTTTTCAGTACCACCTCCATCATCTTAGGCCTCCACGTTTCTAGGCCCCCTTGTGGCTCTAGATTCTCCCAGTTAATTTGTGATTGAAGTCACCCACAATCAGCAGCTTTTTCCTGATCGCATGAGCCCTTCCGGCCACTTCAGCAAGTGTCAACCATCTCTCTGTTGCTCTCATCATATTCTTGCCTTGGCCTCCTGCTGTTCTGTGGTGGTTTAGGCATCCCTGCAATTACCACCTTGGGCCCTCCAGACTGAAGTGTTCCTATTATGTAGTCTCTTGCTTCTACTGTCTCCTCTCTCCAGCTCATCAAAATCCCATTGGTTTTTGATGAGCAGTGCCACTCCTCCACCCCCTCTGTTCCCTCTGTCTTTCCTCAAGATCTGAGATCCTGTTGGAAAGATGGCACCTTTTATCATTCCTATGAGCTTGGTTTCGGTGAGAGCTATGATGTTCGGTGATGCCTCTTTGATTCTCTTGTGCCACTCCTCCCACTTATTCATTATTCCATCAGCATTGGTGTACCATACCTTCAGTTTCCTCTCCAACACTGTTCTGTGGGTATGAGGGGTGGGGAACCTGGCAGTGTGGGGTGGGAGCTGTAAGTGTGGATTGGGGTTTGTGGTGGGATAGCGTGTTTGGCTGTGGGGTTCTGAGGGTGGTTGTGTGTGTACTTGTTGCTCTGCCCAGTTCTGGCTGTCCTCTGCTGACTCTGTCCTAGTCTCTCTTCCTAGCCCCTTTCATTTCTGTGCCTTCTCCCTCAGCTGCTGTCGTTATATTCATGTTCTGTCACAGTCTAGGAACACCCTCTTGTTGATGATTCCTTCAGCCATGATTTATCTTGCAGGATCCTGTTCTGCACTATTTCTGTCTTGAAAATCAGTCTTACCAGCCGATTTCTTTCATGATGTTTTCAATCTCCTGTTTTTCTTTCTGCCATCTTTCATTATGTGTCCTCCCTTCGCTCTCCAGAAGCCCATGAATAAACACTGACTTTTCCCTCTCCTCCCATTGCCTTTCCCTCTGTCTCTGGATCCCATTTGTACATAGCCATTGTCTCCCTTATTTTTCCCTGTAACTCTTGGTGGGGACCTGTATGGGACCTGTCACCCTCTCTACCTTCTCCCCCCTCACTGCTATTGTCATAGGGGTTCGTGAGGAGATATTGGAGTAAGAAATACACACATTGGATGTCTGGAGGAGTATAATTATGAGTCTTGTAGAAGCCCAGAAGCCTGCCATCGAGTCTAAGCCTACTTAGTGGAACTGAGGAAGACTGAGAGGGAATGCTGTGGCCTACTGCCCACACGTGATGGGTTTTGTGACATAGCTAGCCAGGGAGCCTGTCTATAAAGTAACTGGGTTTATCTAAGTATACTACACAAGTACACAGTAACACTACTGACACTATCCCTGCTCCTAACTGCTCTCCTCCTACAGTCCTTGGCTTTGCTTGGTGATTTGATAGGGCCTTAGTGTAAGTTTTATTTCCTTGCTTTCTGTTGGGTGTACCTGCTTCAGATGCCATGTCTCCTCTGAACAATAGCCCTGTAACTCGCTTCAGCATATTTACCTCATATTCTAGGGCCCGTATCCTGGCTTCTGTGGCATCAGCATGTGACTCCTATTTCTTCTTCTCTGGCTCCATCCTCTTCTCCATTTTTACAGAAAGCTCACATAGTTTGCTCTTCCACTCTTGTTCCCTCCTTTTACATTGCTCTTCCATCCATTCTTACTTACCAGGACATCACCCTCTGATCCCCTGAGCCTTCGACTTCCCCTCTGAGCCACCATTTTATGTGTGTGTATTCAGGATGCTGCAACTTGTATTCTTGGGTTGATGTGGATGTTGCAAGCATTTGCTTTCACCGTATCAATGATTATATTCCTTCACTCCCACAGCATCCTTGTCCTAATCTCCCTCATCCCTAATCTTCCCTCCCCTCCTACATTCATCCCTAATCTTCCCTCCCACACCCTGTCTCATAATCCCCCTTCCCTCCCACACCCTCTCCCCTAATCTCCCTTGCACCCCTCGCAAATCATCTTCCCAGTACCCCTCCCTAATTTTTCTTTAGCACCCCCCTTCCTTCAGTTTCTTTCCCAATACCCCTAATCTCACACCCTATACCCTCTTCCCTAATCTCCCTCAAAACATCTGCTCCCTAATCTTCCTTCTCCACCCCCTCATCGCAAATCTCACTCCCAACAAACCTCTCTAATCTCCCTTCCAATCCCCCTCCCTAATCTTCCCCAACACTCCCCAATCTCTTTTTCCCACCCCTTATCCCAAAGATTTCTCCCAACACCCTTCACTAATCTCCCTCCCAACGCACCACCCTCTCCCCTTCGTCTCCCATCCCACCAGCCACCTCATCACAGCAACAAAAATCTGAATATTAATCGAAAGATGGACCGTGGGCTTAATGAATAAAATGGGCTGCTTTATTTACTGTCTGTAATGGATTATTTGCTAAACTGCGTCCATGTACAGAGAACCTGAATTTAGAAGTCAGGGGAAAAAATGCAGAAGATACAGTGGATGATGACTACCGAAATTGTAATAATAATAATTGTAATAATAATAATTATAATAATTATAATAATTATAATAATTATAATAATAATTATAATAATAATAATTATAATAATAATAATGGCCCAGTGCGTAAGCCACTAGGGCCAGCTGGCTACAATAAGATTCCTCCCTAGGCATATTTACACACCATAGGGAGGTTAGCATGGGCCCCACTGTGACCACAAATGCACGTTTACACACTGGCCTGGAGTTGTACGACTCAATCGCCATGAGTTCTAACCCTCACCCGTAGCGTGGTTTGATTATGACAGTTTGCGTAAAAAAAATAAAGATAAGGATGGAGCAGGGTGAAAAAGGCACTAATGATGTCAGGGGAGAACACTGTGTGGCGAAGTGTTGTGTGTGTCACGAAGATACAAGCAGTAAAGTGCACCAAAGCACTTGAGAGTACTTTGAGCACGTTGTGAACAGGAGAGTACCATGAGAGTGAATTGGGAGTATTTTGAGAGTACGGGAGAGTATATGGGAGAGGCAGCTACCAGAAGACCTGACAAGTCACGATGATGGACTATCTACTGTTATCAGGTGGGGGTGGTTCAGATGTGGAGGTTTCAGGTGCAAGGGTTCAAGTGCGAGGAATTCAGATGTGGGGGTTCAGGCGTCAACCTCAATGTATGGATCTTCAGGCGGGAACCTCTAGGTGTGGACCTGCTGGCGCTGATGTCCAGGTGTGGACCTGCTGACGTTGATGTCCAGGTGTGGACCTGCTGGCGTTGATGTCCAGGTGTGGACCTGCTGGCGTTGATGTCCAGGTGTGGACCTGCTGGCGTTGATGTCCAGGTGTGGACCTGCTGGCGTTGATGTCCAGGTGTGGACCTGCTGGCGTTGATGTCCAGGTGTGGACCTGCTGGCGTTGATGTCCAGGTGTGGACCTGCTGGCGTTGATGTCCAGGTGTGGACCTGCTGGCGTTGATGTCCAGGTGTGGACCTGCTGGCGTTGATGTCCAGGTGTGGACCTGCTGGCGTTGATGTCCAGGTGTGGACCTGCTGGCGTTGATGTCCAGGTGTGGACCTGCTGGCGTTGATGTCCAGGTGTGGACCTGCTGGCGTTGATGTCCAGGTGTGGACCTGCTGGCGTTGATGTCCAGGTGTGGACCTGCTGGCGTTGATGTCCAGGTGTGGACCTGCTGGCGTTGATGTCCAGGTGTGGACCTGCTGGCGTTGATGTCCAGGTGTGGACCTGCTGGCGTTGATGTCCAGGTGTGGACCTGCTGGCGTTGATGTCCAGGTGTGGACCTGCTGGCGTTGATGTCCAGGTGTGGACCTGCTGGCGTTGATGTGACCTGTGCTGATGTGTGTGGACCTGCTGGCGTTGATGTCCAGGTGTGGACCTGCTGGCGTTGATGTCCAGGTGTGGACCTGCTGGCGTTGATGTCCAGGTGTGGACCTGCTGGCGTTGATGTCCAGGTGTGGACCTGCTGGCGTTGATGTCCAGGTGTGGACCTGCTGGCGTTCATGTCCAGGTGTGGACCTGCTGGCGTTGATGTCCAGGTGTGGACCTGCTGGCGTTGATGTCCAGGTGTGGACCTGCTGGCGTTGATGTCCAGGTGTGGACCTGCTGGCGTTGATGTCCAGGTGTGGACCTCCTGGCGTTGATGTCCAGGTGTGGACCTCCAGATGTTAAAACTCCTCAGAAATCACGACCAATAATGTTGACAAACAACAATACCCTCCGCAAGCTGGATTTTGCCCAATTAGTATAAATTATCATCCAGTCGTGTCGTTACCTAATTGGGTAATTAGTGTCTAACCCCACTTCAGTCCTGGTAAACAGGAGTGACCGTGACTGTACTAGAAACTGTTGTTTTAATAACTTTAACTCTCACTATTCATTATTACTTATTATTATTTTTTATTAACACATCGGCCGATTCCCACCAAGGCAGGGTGGCCCGAAAAGAAAAACTTTCATCATCATTCACTCCATCACTGTCTTGCCAGAAGGGTGCTTTACACTACAGTTATAAAACTGCAACATTAACACCCCTCCTTCAGAGTGCCGGCACTGTACTTCCCATCTCCAGAACTCAAGTCCGGCCTGCCGGTTTCCCTGAATCCCTTCATAAATGTTACTTTGCTCACACTCCAACAGCACGTCAAGTATTAAAACCATATGCCTCCATTCACTCCTATCAAATACGCTCACACATGCTTGCTGGAAGTCCAAGCCCTCGCACACAAAACTTCTTTACCCTCCCTCCAACCTTTCCTAGGCCGACCCCTACCCCGCCTTCCCTCCACTACAGATTTATACACTCTCGAAGTCACTCTGTCTCGTTCCATCTCTCTACATGTCCAAACCATCTCAACAACCCCTCCTCAGCTCTCTGACAATCGTTTTGGTAATCCCACCTCCTCCTAATTTCCAAACTCCGAATTCTCTGCATTATATTCACACCACACATTGACCTCCCGACATGACATCTCCACTGCCTCCAGCCTTCTCCTCGTTGCAACATTCATCACCATGCTTCACACCCATATAAGAGCGTTGGTATAACTATACTCTCATACATTCCCCTCTTTACTTTCATGGACAAGGTTCTTTGTCTCCACAGACTCCGAAGTGCTCCACTCACCCTTTTCCCCTCATCAATTCTATGATTCACCTCATCCTTCATAGACCCATCCGCCGACATGTCCACTCCCAAATATCTGAATACATTCACCTCCTCCATACTCTCTCCCTCCAATCTGATATCCATTATTACTTATTATTATGATTATTATTATTGTAGTTGTTGTTGCTTTTGTAAGCCCGTCTTAACTGGCCGGGGAGCCCCCTCCCTTTATCCCTATTCCTCCTCCCCTTTACCAGGATTTAGGGGCGTTCGACCCCTCTTCCCCCAATCCGTAAAATGGCATTCAGTGCAGTGGTGGTGGCTGCCTGTCTGCCATGGTAGTGACTGTCGGGGTAATGGCTGTCTGCTGGGGGAGTGGTCGTCTGCAGTGATAGTGGCTGTCTGGCGTGGTAATGAGTGTCTGCCGTGGTAATGGCTGTCTGCCGCTGTAGTGACTGCCGTGGTTTGATCTGGCGTGGTAGTGACTGTCTGGTTTGGTAGTGACTGTCTGGCGTGGTAGTGACTGTCTGCCATGATAGTGACTATCTGCCATGATAGTGACTGCGGGGATTGTTACTATCTGCCGATATAGGGACTTCGGGAAAGCAATGCGGACATCGTCAAGTGTTCCATTAAAAAGTTTACCATGTACGGCAGCTTCGAAGTGTCTTTCCAGCAGAGCTGTAGTTATCACTTGGGAATTACCATCTCTCTGGCTGGCCTCTCCAATGACTGCCTCTTGTGGGCTGGTGTCACCTATCTACCATCTTATCTTGCACTGATACACGGTAGTAGGTGTGGATGTCACCGAGGTAGTGAGTGGGTTACTGCCGAGCCTGCGGGAAGTGGAGGGCCCCCTGGGTGTTGCGGCCGGGGGCCCTTGTCGAGCGCTCTAGGGACCCCGCCACCCCCTGGGGTTCCTGGTATGCAGCCGCCGTCCTACACACTCGTAAAATACTCACATTCTAAAGGTGGCTGTCGAGCGGGTACTCAACACAAGATAAAAATGTTGTGGGCGGAGGGTCTGAGACGAGCCACTCACTGCACCGTACCAGACAATAGCCACGTCCTCACACCTCACAGCTGGAAAATGTTTTTTTTTTTTACTGACGTACACGGCTCTTGTAGAATATTATAAAATAAAACATTTCGTAGACGATGACGTGAGGTGGGAGCATAAACATGCACACAAGAAAGTTTTTTTTAAGATTTGCCGCCGAAGTTGCTAGTTTATTGTGCACCCAATATCCATCCTGTGGACGTTAGCATAAGATAATACGGATACACAAAAGGCCTAGAAACTAGGCCATAAAATAGTACATTTGGGTACGTATTTGCTATTTTTTATACGTTGTTTCTGTTAAAAGAACTTTTAGGATACTTGCTCACGTTACTTAAAAGGAAAGCTGTAAACCCGTTTGGGTTATACAGCACTCGGAAAAAGCAGATCATTAGCATAATGCCTGAGCGTATTACCCGCGGTCGTAATCGTTAAAATACACCCGTAAATATTTGGAAACACCTCCCACCCGGCCGACCCGGTGTAAAACACCGCCTGTGGTCACGACCGGCAGCAAATGGACTGAACGCCGGTGATAGACCCGCTAGTGACACATAATTCTTCTTTTTTCTTACCTGGGTGTCGCTAGCCGCCGCGGTGCTCACGGCAGGAGGCGGCCCGAAGACCGATCTCCCAGCCTCGAAGTCCGCCCACCCCTTTGTTCTTACAACCTTAAACATCACTCGCACATTCTTCGGCGAGTTTTATAGCTGATTTTTAACAGGTGGCTTCACAGTGCTTAGATATGAGGAACCTCTCGGAGTGTTCTTGTAGAATGGGGCGATGAGGACCTACCTGACGCGGTGATGTTATGGGAAGGAAACGGGAGGTGCACTAAGGGATCTCCAGGTGTCAGAGACACAGGGGCCCACATGGTGTGCTCGGGAGCAGCTGGTGAGAGGGCCACATGGGAAGCCCTGAGGGGGGCTCCTCATATACCAATCACCACTCATGGGGAGCCCCTCATACGCATACACTACACGAATGAGCTGAAGGCCCCACTAAGGTTCCTAAGACACAGCCACAACGCACAGGTATCTGAAGAAGGCCCCACACAACAACTACGCACCTTTAAATCAACGACCATTGGATCATAGACACCGACAGACACTATCTCTCCCGGTGACCCACACCTGAAGAATCTCAACTCCACAGGTGACATGAGAGATCTGACCCATGTCATGGAGTAACTCTACCCTCTCTCCTCCACTCACCCCAACCCATTTTCACTCTCCCTTCCCTCCTTCTCCCCTATCTGCCTTTGCTCCACCTCTTCTTCGCCTCCCTTCTCCCTTATTCTACCTCCTCTCCTTCACACACTCTTCACACCTTCCTCCCTCTCTCCCGAGTCCTTGTATAGCGTTGTTATCGTCCCTTGCCGACAGAAAACCATGTTAGAGTGACAGAACAAGATTCTTTTAGATTACCCATCACCATAACACTGTTTCTACTCTCGATAAAAACAAAATATTAACACTTGTATAATTACCACGGCGAGAACGAGGCTTTCAGCTTGTCCAAGACCACGTCCCATAATAATGTACTTAAAATAACTGTTATCTTTCATTCACGTGTTCCGTTTTCGTGTAATACACAAAAACGCTAAGCCCGTGTGAGGTTTAGTACAAGGAGTGATGAAGGATCGACCCTCCGTTAGCCAATGTCGCTCAGTCTCTGGCCACTCAGGCTGTTGGTGATCGACTGAGGCCAGAATATTTGAACGGAGCGATGGACTTGCCTTGGGAAAACTATCATACCTGTGACGTTCCCGCGACTCATTTCGTGTGTTCTATTACTCTTGCAACCCGGCCTAAGGCCAGGCCTCATTGATAGTTTGATTAACAAGGTTGTTGGTGCTACCGGTTTCTAGGCCTACATAGCCATCACAGCTTGGCTGATCGAGATCACCTACACGGGATAGTGGTCCTCAATAACATTAAGTAGATTTTTTTTCGAGTACTCCATCATGGTAAATTCCTGTTAAAAATGACTTCTAACAACATCCTGTCGACAACAGTTAAGAGAGACAGGCTACCTGGAGTCTACCTGGAGGGTATTCCGGGGATCGACGTCCCCGCGGCCTGGTCTATGACCAGGCCTCCCGGTGGATCAGGGTCTGATCAACGAGGAAAGTTACGTTCTATGCAAAGTGAAACCTTGTCACACGGAAAGCTTATTCTGCATCCCGTTTTTCTTCGCAGTTGCTAGCACGTCTGACAAACATAAATCTCTATAGTCAACATATTTTTAGAAGTAACCGGGATGGCATTTTTACGTAAATTTGACCTATAATGCACTTTCACTGGACTTGAGTTTTGGGAGGCGGAAAATACATTGCCGGAATTCTGTTAGGGTAAAGGACACATTACAACTAGTGACATTTTATTGTGGCAACGTTTCGCTCTCCAGGAGCTTTGCTGGATGGGTGGTGGTGGTGGTGGGAAGTGCACTGCCTGAACTCTGATGGATGGGTGGTGGTGATGCTTGTACGTTCATTGCAACGTCTACGCACTTAGGGCAAGACAGTTGTTGAATGAACGATGGTGAATGCGTTTTTTTTCTTCGGGGAAGGTCGGAGAGTGGATTATCTTCTTGGGAAACTACTGATGTGATTAAAACAAAGTTAGAAAACATGTCTATCCTAATTAAGTACAAGTCTAAATGAATTTAGTTGCTTTGCTATGCATATACATTAAATAGAAACGACCTGTCTTAGATTATGTTTACATCAATGGAAAACTAAACTTGGTTGATTAGGGTAAGTCAGACATTGCAAGACTTGCACACTCTTGAAACCTGTGGTGGGATCCCAGGTGAAGGCTTTTCTGGGGTTCATGATGGGCCTTTCTGGGGTTCAAGATGGGCCTTTTTGGGGTTTCTATTGAAGGACCTTCTGGGGTTCCTATTAAATTCTCTTCTGGGGCTCCTATTGAGGGCCCTTCTTGGGTTTCATTTGAGGTAGGTAACACAGAACCCCTGGCCGAACTCTGTGCCACAAACTACTGTGGCCCAGGGAGGAGGTGCCAGGCCCTTAACCCCCCCCCCCACTCACCCTCCTTCCCTACTGGCCTGAGCCACATCCAGGTTATAAATTCGTGTAGTCGTGTGTAATGAATAGCATGTATCTACGTGCAGCTAGTTAGTGGCCTCCAGAATAGACGCCTCGACAATAATAAACGCAATGAAGGTCCCGATCTCTTGCAGGAGGATCTGATACACCGACAATGGCTTTACAATAAATGATTCACAACATTGTGTTTTCGTGTCTTCAGCATCTCCCAGCTAGAGAACATGGCTGAAGGCGCCATCCATCTAGGCGTGCCCACCCGCTGGGCCCCAACCCCAGGACCCGCATGACCAGGGGCCCAACGTCTCCCTGGAGTCCTACCCTAACCCTGGGCCCCTGCTAGATGAAAAAGCCTACTGGAGTTAAGCGGAAAATGCCCTGGACGAGCTGGAGCAGATCCTGAGTGCTTGTATATGATAAGAAACAAATTTGGACGAGATGCACATCTCATCTCGGTACCTCTACTGTGGTCACAGCTGCGGTCTTCATCATGCGGGATTCGACACGCGTGGTATGGAGTTGCGTCGAGTAAGTAGTCCCGTTTAGCCGGGCGGGAGGAGCCCCGGTGTGGCGCCTCGCCTCCCGCTGGTGGGGAGTTGACCGCTGGGGAGCTAATATATGAACTGCCAGGACGAGGGCCGGGCCAAGCCAAGCCGGGGACCTCCTGCAGGCGTCCTGATGGATGGACCGGCCCAGGCTTTGTCTTAGTCCGCGACCCAGCCCCTCTCCTGCTCACCTCACTTCTTCCCGACTCACCCCAGCCCCTCCCTGCTGATCCAGCCCTCTCCTGCTCACCCAAACCCTTCCCTGTTCACACCGGTTCTATCCTTCTCTCACTCCAACACTTTCCTGTTCACCCTAGCTTTATTGTGCTCACCCCACCTTCCTTCTGCTCACCCCACCTTTCTCCTGCTCACCCCAGCCCTCTACAATTCGCGCCATATCACCACTGCTCACTAGTACAGTCCACTGTTCTTTCCAAGTCGTCTCATACCAGCCCTACCCTGCTCATACCAGCCCATACATTTCCTCTCAGCTCACGCATGAGTCTTGAAGCACGCCTTTGGACTTTGTAGAGGTTCACTTTGCGTTTTAGTAGGTGGTGGTTCTGTACCAGTGTCGTTTTTCCATGAATGAATTGTATATTCAAGATAATGAGTATTTTAAACTAGTATGTCAAGGTTCCTGGATGACACTCGTATTTACTAGCTTTGTGCTGCTGCTACTATTTGCTATTACGACTACTACTACTGTCACTACAGCTATTACGACTACTACTACTGTCACTACAGCTATTACGACTACTACTACTGTCACTACAGCTATTACGACTACTACTACTGTCACTACAGCTATTACGACTACTACTACTGTCACTACAGCTATTACTACTATCACTACTACAAGTAACAAAAAAAAAAAGGCACAGTACCGTGACTGGAACAATGCATAAATATCTCGCACATAGAAGATGCTTTCCTTTCCCACTACATTGTTAAATGCTCCTAACTTCAGAACACCCGTGACTTAACCTGATTCTTTTTTCCCTTCTCCCTCTTCCCCCTTTCTCTTTCCTCTTTCTTATTTCTCCTCTGGGTTTTCTTTCTTTTGCCTTGTATTTGTCCTTCATTATTATTTTTTCCCCCTCTGTGTTCTTGTCCCTACCCTATGTGGGGCGCCAGCTCCCTTGCAGTGCTCCTCTTTCCTAGAATTCACTGACTCTACTAATACTACTACTACCACTACTCCTACAACTGTTACTTCTACAACTATTACTACAACTTTTACTACTGCAACTATTACTACTACTATTGCTTCTAATGCTGTTCTTGCTGTTCTGCTTGTACTTGTTTTAAGGGACAGGCTTGATCATTGTTTTGTTTTTGTTACATTCTACCCCCTTCTCCTTTCCTTACCTTCCCTTATTCCCCTTCCCCTTACATCGTAACTTTGCCATTTCTAGGATGTAACTCTAGTTGATAACTAAGACACTGTGCAACACCAAGGTATCTTTCAGAATGGAAACGTTTCGCCAAACCTGTGAATTTCCAGTTCAGTACAGATTATATACTGAATACAGCTGAAGTTGGGCTAAAAAGGCACTTGGCAAGTGTTATAATCTTCAGAATAACTTGACCTGACCTTGGATGTCTGCTCACTTCCTTAACCTGACCCCTCTCTCTCTCTCTCTCTCTCTCTCTCTCTCTCTCTCTCTCTCTCTCTCTCTCTCTCTCTCTCACACGTGGTTTCAACTTGACCGAAATGTCATCCAGTTTTTATTTACACTTGGTGGGTAATTTAAAAAAAAATTGATATATCAGCAGTGTGCTGCTATCTAAGTTTATGTAACAAACTTGTGGGAACCAAAGCTACCTAAGTTACCCTGTCATAGTCCATCACGCAGGATGGGGGTCATACAAGCTGTTGAATTCTTTCAGCCCGAGTTGGGAGACTTCGGTAGTGTCAGCCCGAGTTGGGAGACTTCGGTGGTGTCAGCCCGAGTTGGGAGACTTCGGTGGTGTCAGCCCGAGTTGGGAGACTTCGGTGGTGTCAGCCCGAGTTGGGAGACTTCGGTGGTGTCAGCCCGGTCTTTATCACTTGTATTTTCATTTTTGGTACTTTTATATTTTCTTGATACATATGCATGTTTGCTGGGTACCTGCTTGTACAAAGACAACCTGTTGGGTACCTGCTGAACCGAAGTTTAAGTTGGAACAGATTTCCGGGGAGGGAATATCGAGGCTGCTTACCTGCAACTTACTCGTACCTGTGACCCGGGAAATACCTGGCTAGGACTCTCAGCCAGGTAGGCAGGGAATGGAAGGGTATGGAGGAGACGGGAGGTGTTTAGGAGATTAGGTGTGGAGGAGACCAGGCAGGTGGTGGAGGCCTGGCAGGTGGTGGAGGCCTGGCAGGTGGTGGAGGCCTGGCAGGTGGTGGAGGCCTGGCAGGTGGTGGCGACCTGGGAGCCAGGTACTGTAATTCAGATCTGTATCAGAATACATAAAAACAGAATATCACTAACAAGTATTTTGTAACTAATATTTGTATTATTTTACAAAAATATATATAAAATTCGTAGCATTTTACAGAATTTAAAATCCGTAGGAATTTTCAAAATGTAAAATTAGCAATTATTTACAAAATTTAAAAATAGGTAAAATGAATATAATTTAGCCAAACATATTAAATTAAATAGCAGTAATTTATATTGCTTAACTATTCTTAAATTTTGTTTTTAATTATGTTGATTCAGAGGATGAGTGGCACTGCCCAGTACTGTCGCTGTGGTTTTCGGACACTAATATGTCTTTTTTTGCCTAACGATGCCGGGGTAACGATGCCGGGGTAACGATGCCGGGGTAACGATGACGGGGTAACGATGACGGGGTAACGATGACGGGGTAACGATGACGGGGTAACGATGCCGGGGTAGCGAGGAGAGGGTAGCGAGGAGAGGGTAGCGAGGAGAGGGTAGCGAGGACAAGGCAACACCTCACACTATCTCTGTTTCCCTTCACCCAGTTTATCCTCACTCTTTCACTCCCCACACTTCCCTCCCCTCCCCACACTTCCCTCCCCTCCCCACACTCCCTCCCTCCCCACACTTCCCTCCCCTCCCCACACTTCCCTCCCCTCCCCACACTTCTCTCCCCTCAGGTAAGGTCCTCACTGCCTACCCACGAAGCCGCCAGCCAAGCGAGGTCGGGCCAAAGGCACCGACTCTCCTCCTGAGTCTAATGCAAGATGAAGACTGGACCAGCCCACCTCTGTCCCAACCCACTCCACTGTCCTTGCCCACCTCCACCACCACTACAATAGCTATACCCCTTCCACCACCGCTCTCAAGGGGGTGGAGGTAAGTAGGGGTAAGTGTCTTCTAAGGAAGGGTTGGAGGGAAGGGGTGAAGGAGGTTTTGAGTGCTAGAGGTTTAAATATTGAACAGGCTTATGCGAACGCATTAGATCACAGTGGAGGCAAGTGGACTCAACGTGCTGTTGGAGTGTGAGCAGGGTAAATTTTATGAAGGGATTCAGGGTAACTGACTAGCCGGACTTGAGTCCTAAAGTGGAAAGTGCAGTGACTGCACTTTGAAGGCTGGGTGCAGATGTTGTGGTGAAGAGGGCCATCTGAACTGTGATGTCAGCATGATTGTGTCAAGACAGTGATTGAACGAGTGATGGTGAAAGCATTTCCTCTTTTTCGTGTCACCCAACCTCAATGGGAGACGGCCAGTGTGTTAAAAATAAATAAAATAACGATAATAATAATATGAACTTGGGCCTGGTGATGCTGTGGTCAGGAGATGCTGAGGGAAGGTGATGCTGAGGGAAGGTGATGCTGAGGGAAGGTGATGCTAGAGTCAGGATAGGTGGTGGTGCTGAGGTGGTAGTGGTTGCTGAGGTGTAGTGGTGCTGAGGTATAGTGGTGCTGAGGTGGGGTGCTGCAGGGATCTGCAGTTCCCCAGTACGACAGAAACAACAGCAAATCACAGACTGTGGCCGCTGTAAACAAAGGAACTGACAGTCTCCCCTCGAGGTAAACAAAAAACCTAAGCCGTGCTGGACCTGTGGTCGGTGTGGGCGGTCAGGCCCTGACCAAGGGAAAAATATATAAAAGTTTTTTAGTGTGTATGTTCCCTTAAGTGACAGGGCCAAGAGCTAAGAGTCAACCCTTGTAATCACAAATAGGTGAGTTCGTACGTACGTGCGCGTGCACACACACACACACACACACACACACACACACACACACACACACACACACACACACACACACACACAACACACACACATACACATATATCAGCCTACACAGCTTGGAATATATACATCTCTGTCTCTATATAGTGGAGGGAGTAGAGTGATATATGTAAGTTGTCCCAAAATACGCATTGCAATTTTTTTAAATTTTTATATAGTTTTCCAAGATAGCATGTGAGCTCATCAGAATTTATTTTCGTGATATATATTGTGTTACACACATGTATAACACAATATAGATACCCAAGTGTTGCACAAGTGCCTAATTCATCATCATCACAACTATATCCCTCACTATCACCATCACCACCAACAATATACACAATAATTATACAACCACTAGTGATCCTTGACTGGCGATGTTATTCAGAGTCGATATGAGAAATGTTTATCAGTGTTCAGAATGTCTAATTTTATTTTCAATTTTTCAGCGGGGTTTGTTATTCAGTTTATATCACGGAAATCAATAGACAAATCTTAATGAAACTCAACACGTTACAATGAAGGGACAGTGAAAGATCACGATAATGATGGTAGTCATCTCTCATATTTTTGTGGTTAAATTGCATAACTGTTGGCATTGACGTCGATAAAAATGCAGTAGATGGGGATAGATACATAGCTAATAGATATAGCTATCTTCATTGGAAACTATAGAAAACTTGCTTACATTTCCGAAACCAGAATTTACATTCATTTGCTCCCAAATGCTTTTAGAAATATCCTGAAATTGATTATTATGTATTTAAAGTGTTAATGTGTCTCTTATTCACTACTGACGAAAGTGCATCCCGATCTTCAGACAAGACAAATGATCAGTAGGTACAAGAGGCGTCTAAACAACACCTCCTAACTTGAAGCAATGTGGCAGCACTTCTGGTAGAGGCGGGGGAGAACAAGGAAGGCAGCGTCTTCCTGTCACTCCTGCTGATCCTTGCTCCTTCCGACCCGCTGCTCACCACCACTGACACTACGAGATGTGATTGTATGTTGGTTCCGCCTCCTGCCTCGCCCTCCACGCCTTCTGCTTCGCCCTCCACGCCGCCTGCTTCGCCCTCCACGTCTGTTTCGCTCTCATGGCCTATTCCCACACCATCTATAGTGCTGCCTACTACCATACCATCTACAGTGCTGCCCACCACACCATCTACAGTGCTGCCTACCACCATGCCATCTGCAGGGCTGCCAAATCATATATTATGGTTTGAACAGTGACAGATTCACTGAGGGAATGTGTAAGGTATTAAACACTGTTTCAGAGTGTGTTACATTAAATGGTTGTCTTAATGTAAAGGATTTGAATCCCAAACATACAGCTGGAATGGAGAATACTGAAATAAGTCAAAATAATTTAAGAAGTGGATTCTTAATTTAACATAAGAAAGAATATAAGGAATGAGGAACACTGCAGCAGGCCTGTTGGCCCATACTAGGCAGGTCCTTCACAATCCATCACACTAACAAGATATTTGCCCAACCCAGGGGGTTAAGCTTGCCACCAGTACATTACCAGGCATCCCAGGTATAGCCATGAACCTCAAAAGACTTCCTTACATTTATCTAACTAGTGAAACGTTTTGTAAAGAGCCCAGCTGTTGATATATATATATATATATATATATATATATATATATATATATATATATATATATATATATATATATATACATATATATATATATATATACATATATATATATATATATATAATACTTATATATATATATATATATATACATATATATATATATATATATATACATATAATATATATATATATATATATATATATATATATATATATATATATATATATATATCGTGCCGAATAGGTAAAACTGGTCAATTAGCAAGAACTCATTTAAAATTAAGTCCTTTCTAAAATTTTCTCTTATGCGTTTAAAGATATATTTTTTTTCATTTATGTTAATGTAAAAATTAATACTTTTGTACCAAAAGAACCTTAGAAAACTTGCCTAACCTTATAACAAGCGCAATTTAATTTAGCCTAATCCAACTAAATATATTTTACATTATTTCACAATAATTTAATAAACAAACAATGAAATAATTTTTTCGTTAGGTTCAGAATGATTTTTCAAAAATTATTGCATACACAAATTTTCGCTTGCCTTATTCGGCAAGAAGAGCATTGCTATTTAAGCCAAACTAGCAAGTTTTACCTATTCGGCACGACGTATATATATTAGATATACATATATATTACAGCATATACATAGGAAAGAATCTGATTATTTCACTTACTGTCACCTTCACCCTGAATCACAGATTCCTTATTCAGGAAGAGAGCTGCTAAGCCACTCTTATTATCTGTATTTATTTGTATGACTAGTTAGCCAACACCTGCTGCTGACATGCTATTATGATAAAGGTGAAATATGTGAATGAAAGAGAGAAGAAACTGCTCGTTCGCACTACGTAAACAAAGTTCAATTATCAAGTCGAATTTCCAATAATGTGATTGTAAGATTTGTGCATAACCTTGTGAAGAAATTTATATATTTGCATCTGTGGATGTGGGTGGGTGTGGGTATGTGTGTGGTTAAAGGAGGCCGAATGCAGGGAAGGGCTGAGCAGAGGTGAGTAAGGTCACGATTTTATTAAGATAATGTGGGTAAATGAATTATGCATGTGAGAAACCTGACTACCCCCTCACACCTTGTTCCGGGTGTAGTGTTGCTCCTTAAGTTACTTAAGATGCGTCGTAGTAACGAATCTGGGTGTAATGTGCATTCTCTCTCTCCCTAAATCTCTCTCTACCTCCCTCCTTTCCCCTCCTCTCTCTCCCTCCTTCTCCTCTCCTCTCTCTCTCCTCTCCTCCTTTCTCTTCTCTCTCCTCCCTCCTTCTCTCTCTCCTCTCCTCTCTCTCTCTCTCTCTCCTCCTTTCTCTCTCTCCCTCTCTCTCTCTCTCTCTCTCTCTCTCCTCCCTCCTTTCTCTCTCCCCTCCCTCCTTTCTCTCCCTCCCTCTCCTCCCTCCTCCTTCTCTCTCTCTCTACCTCCCTCCTTTCTCTCTCTCCCTCCTCCTTCTCTCTCTCTCTCTCTCTCTCCCTCCTTTCTCTCTCTCCCTCTCTCTCTCTCTACCTCCCTCCTTTCTCTCTCTCTCTACCTCCCTCCTTTCTCTCTCTCTCTACCTCCCTCCTTTCTCTCTCTATCTCTCTCTCTCCCTCCCTCCTTTCTCTCTCCCTCTCCCTCTCTTCCTCTCAGATATGAAAAGTGAGGAGAATAAAATAGTTGAAGACAAGGGAAGGCTACAAACGGACCTGGACAAGCTGCAGGAGTGCTCTGACAATACGTTTTTAGAATTCAACCTTATCCTGTGCAAGGCTATGTAAATTTCAGTAGGGCAAAGAAACCCCATAACTGGAATACAGGTTCTGGTGGACAGGGGATGCAAACCTCACTCAAGGAGGACCTCGAAGGTGAGAATAATATCAACTGAGTATTCCTTGCATTATAAGTGCGTTTGGTATTTCTAAGATTAGGTTTCATTAATCTCAACAGAGTCATTGACAACAATGTATACGACATATCAGGCCCATGCTGGAGTACCTAGCAAAAGTAGTGAACTCACATCCCGGCAAGTCAAGGAACTGGACAAAGTGCAGAGGTTTGTAACGAGCCTAGTCCCAGTGTATTGAGTTTTGTATCTATGAGAGGAAAGGGTGCTATTCTCCTAGCAGGTGTGTCACCCTTCCCACACGGTAATTTCCTGATTAAAACTCCCATATTATTCGGCGTAAATGGTGGGGGCGTTTTCCCTTTTGTCTGAAAATTTTGTTGACACTTATAGCCGATGACACGAGCCAAATTATTAATATAGAGTTTAATATGTAAAACTTAGACCTCGAGCCATTTCACTTGCCTTAATGATGGTGTAAATCTGATGGTGTCAGAAACTGAATGTTTACAGCGCTAAATAACCAAATGGTTCCTCTGTTATGCAAAGAAAAATTAAAGTGAAATTTTAGGTTCGCAGAATTGATGAAGCCTGGTGTAGTAGTTACTAGTTGTCAGAGGCACTTGTCTATAGACACTTTGCCTGGCGGGTGGGTGTACTCGCCTAATTGTTGTTGCAGGGGTTGATTCATAGCTCCTGACCCCGCCTCTTCACTGGTCGCCACTAGGTACACTCCCTGCTCCTTGAGCTTCATCAGACGTCGTCTTAAAGCTATGTATGGTACCTGCCTCCACTACCTCACTCTCCAGAGTATTCCACTTCCTGACAACTCTGTGACTAAAGAAATACTTCCTAATATTCCTGTAACTCATCTGAGTCTCATTTGTGTGTGTGTGTGTGTGTGTGTGTGTGTGTGTGTGTGCGAGCAAGCATGCGAGCGTACGTACATGTGCTTGCGTGTGCTCACCGAATTTGACTCACTAACTATACCTGGAGGGAAGAGTTTCACCTCCTGGCCTCCACTTATAACTTTTAATCAACAAGTGCTCTTAATCTCTGGATTTATTATTCCTTCCTTTAAATCCATATATCACAATTGCCTCCAATATTTACACTGAGCACATTCTACTTTTTTGTTTTTTTAATATTAGCTTTATACCCAGGCACCTTCTAACCTTAGGAATCATCTAGGTGTTCATCGTTCATTTCTGTTTCTTGTTCTAGACTTTAATGTCAGAATTCTGCTCTTATTTCATGTTAATACCTCTAAGTTTTCTTGTTAGTCATGATCGTATCTTCCTTGATCCTTTGCTTCTCTCCATGTTCATGCAGTGCACGCCTGGAATAGGTTCAAGACCCAACATTTCTGTGATTAATACTGGAAATCTCACAATCTCACCCCGCACTCTCACCCTACAAGCCACAACCCCACCCGCCACAACCCCACCCGCCGCAACCCCTTCTCTCTGTATCCGAACTTCCACTAATTACGCTGTCTTGCATCCTGTTCCTCTACCATATTCTTCCCTAGCTGACACTTTTTACCCCAATCTACCCTAAGACTCTAGCAGAATCCTAAGAATCTACCCTAGCAGACTCGCCCTCCTACCCTAGCAGACTCGCCCTCCTACCCTAGCAGACTCGCCCTCCTACCCTAGCAGACTCGCCCTCCTACCCTAGCAGACTCGCCCTCCTACCCTAGCAGACTCGCCCTCCTACCTAGCAGACTCGCCCTCCTACCCTAGCAGACTCGCCCTCCTACCCTAGCAGACTCGCCCTCCTACCCTAGCAGACTCGCCCTCCTACCCTAGCAGACTCGCCCTCCTACCCTAGCAGACTCGCCCTCCTACCCTAGCAGACTCGCCCTCCTACCCTAGCAGACTCGCCCTCCTACCCTAGCAGACTCGCCCTCCTACCCTAGCAGACTCGCCCTCCTACCCTAGCAGACTCGCCCCCTTGCCCTAGCAGACTCGCCCCCTTGCCCTAGCAGACTCGCCCTCCTACCCTAGCAGACTCGCCCTTGCCCTAGCAGACTCGCCCCTTGCCCTAGCAGACTCGCCTGCCCTAGCAGACTCGTGCCCTAGCAGACTCGCCCCTTGCCCTAGCAGACTCGCCCCTGCTAGCAGATCTTGCCCTAGCAGACTCGCCCCTTGCCCTAGCAGACTCGCCCCTTGCCCTAGCAGACTCGCCCCTTGCCCTAGCAGACTCGCCGCCCTAGCAGACCGCTCCCAGCAGACTCGCCCCCTTGCCCTAGCAGACTCGCCCCCTTGCCCTAGCAGACTCGCCCCTTGCCCTAGCAGACTCGCCCCTTGCCCTAGCAGACTCGCCTGCCTAGCAGACTCGCCCCTTGCCCTAGCAGACTCGCCCCCTTGCCCTAGCAGACTCGCCCCTTGCCTAGCAGACTGCTCGACCCTGCCTACAGACTCCCCTTGCCTACAGACTCCCCCTTGCCCTAGCAGACTCGCCCCCTTGCCCTAGCAGACTCGCCCCCTTGCCCTAGCAGACTCGCCTCCTTGCCCTACCAGACTCACCCCCTTGCCCTACCAGACTCACCGCCTTGCCCTATCAGACTAATCCCCTACTCTACCTGACTAACCCCCCCTACCCTACAAGACTCACCCCTTACCCAACTAGACACTAGAAGAAGACACAAAACAACATAGACGCAACCCGACACAGACTACAATATTTCTCTTGCGTCATCGACTAGTAGTCTCGTCTAGTAGTCTCGTCTAGTAGTCTCGTCTAGTAGTCTCGTCTAGTAGTCTCGTCTAGTAGTCTCGTCTAGTAGTCTCGTCTAGTAGTCTCGTCTAGTAGTCTCGTCTAGTAGTCTCGTCTAGTAGTCTCGTCTAGTAGTCTCGTCTAGTAGTCTCGTCTAGTAGTCTCGATCAATAATCAGGAAGCGAATTTCTTATACAAAATTGTTAACAGTTTCTCCAGTGGTGGGATGACAGGGCGCTGTTAGGGACAAAAAGACGACGGAAGCTGCGAATCCAGCTCCTGGACCCTGCTGCTGGACCCAGCTGCTGAACCCAGCTGCTGGACCTAGCAGCTGTACCCAGCTGCTGGTTCCAGTTACTTGTCCTAGCTACTGATTTCAGCACAGCTGCTGATCCCAGTTTATAATGGCTAGCATAAAATGTCAGCTGTTAGTAGCAGCAATCAGCTGTTAGTCCTTGCATACAACGTACTTACAATACCAGAAGTACCATTACCAACTTTCCAAGATTCATATAACGAAAATTTAGCTATGTAAACTTACTCTGAAATTACTTAAATATCGTTTGTATATATTAGAAGGATAACTTAATTAAAACAAAATAAACGGTTCACTTGTTATGAACGCGTTTCTAAGATTGGAAAAGCAGCAGGAATGTTATGGTTGCGCTTATTAATTCGTGTCTGCTGAAATTCCTACTTATGTGAGCAAGTGACTTAGGAACGTGAACACCGACTCCTGCATCCACAAATAGGTGAGTATGAGGTGAGGTTCTGTGGGTATGTGGAGGTCCAGCGAAGCCAGCGTCTGACGCAAGCGTCGTCGAACATGTAAATAACAGCCACAAATGACATTACCAAACATGCCGACGACAGATTCGCGAGCATGTCACACTAATGGGCATTCCACGTTATCCAAACACCCTCGCTATGTCGTGCACAGTAAGGGTTACCAACAACCTGATTGATCAAGTCCCTAACTGATCGAACCTCGAACACTGCTTACCCTTAATGATCCACATGAGTTTAGCGCTTCGCGCCGGAGAGAGGAGCGGAGGCCGCTGCACTTCAGCTATCAGAACACGCAAGGTATCGTATCCACCAGCTGATCTTCCGCTCAACGAGAGACATAGAGACAGACAAGGAGACAGGCAGGCAGACGTGAGAAGAAAGAAGGAAAGGAAGAGAACAAAAACAGGTGGGCAGCATCTCTCAGGACTTGACACTTAGAAGCAATTCAATATCAGATGTGTCGGGGCTCATCACGCTCTCAGACTCACCGCTGCCGTGATGGTGATCGCCTGTGTCGCTTCCATCTTGTACGGCTCGCAGCCGTTACACACACATTTCCGGTATATGTTCGAGCGCTTGGTTTGTTGTTGTTCGGCTTTGCGCATCACAACACACGGGAAATGAATGACTCCTTGAGACACTTGCTGGATACCTAACGTTCATTTCACGGAAAGAATTGGTTCACAGTATTTCGAGTTTTGGCCAACGTACTCGTGAGTTGTTTTCGAAGGGATCTTCAGGTTTCAAAACATTGTTATTGGTCTCTGGATGGTCATGCACGAGGATAAATCTGTCTGCTTGTTAAGGTAATCGGACACACTCACGCGTGTGCTCATACTTGCAGAGAGATATGCAGACGCAGATAGTATTTGGTTTCAGCAGACGGGGAAAGATTACAGGACGGTGTTGATGGTGTCACTGAGGCTGGTTATCCTGTCCAAACCGACGGCTCTCAACTAATTTGTTTTCTGTCGCTATTGTTGCTACAAGAGCTGTTCATTTTGAGATGTTGCTATTGTTAGAGCTGCTGCAGCTAGAGCTATTACTTCTGTTGTTGATAGAGCTTCTGCTGTTATAGGTTGTGCTTTGTTGATATTGGAGCTGTTGCTGATGCTAGAGCTGCTGTTGTTGCTTCTGCTGTTGTTGCTTCTGCTGCTGTTGCTTCTGCTGTTGTTGCTTCTGCTGCTGTTGCTTCTGCTGCTGTTGCTTCTGCTGCTGTTGCTTCTGCTGCTGTTGCTTCTGCTGCTGTTACTTCTGATGCTGCTTTTAGTGCTGTTGATGATTTAAATAATGATGGTAGTCGAGCTAGTATGTAAGGGTGGTACCAGCTGACGTAGATACAAACTGGCGTAGGAACCACGGGAAGTAGGCACCACCTGGAGTGGGCACCACCTGCGGGGAGAATAAAGGGTGTCAGGTACCATCATTTGGTCACCCTCCGACATTTCCACCTTTCGACACGCCAGACCTCACCTATCATCGTCACCTGTGTGTGTGTGTGTGTGTGTGTGTGTGTGTGTGTGTGCTCACTCACCTAATTATATTTTCGGGGGTCGAAATTCAGTTTTTTCTCACCAGTCTGTATTTCCTTATTGTTTGGAAACTTCGAGTTACAGCTCCTGGCTCCGCCTCGTAAAACTTTGCTGATTCCTGACCTCTAGAGCACGGTCATACCTTTCCTTAAAAACTGATGAATGGGTTAGTGGTATTGGTGTTGGTAATGATGTATGAGGAAGGAAGGTGGTGATGGGTCGTGGTGGTAAAAATGTACGTGTGGTGGAGTTGGTGATGTTGATTTATGAGTAGATGTGATTTATGGGTGGTGGTGCTGTGTGCGTGCTTGAGTAACGTGACTTGAGAGTATGTTGATGTACTTATTGAGTTGTATATGCGGTCCGATCTCAGAAAAAACATCTTTAAATTGAAATATTTCAAAAATAAAAACCATTAAGGAACACACAGGAATGTAAAGTTAAGTATATATTGAATGTAAATTGAAGCTTTTAAGATTCATCCTTATAAGATTCATCCTCTAGATTCCTACTTCTTGATACTTTGTAAGAAATTTACCTCTTTCTCCCTCATTAAGATGATTCAGTTGTCTTACCACAGTGAGAAAGGGTGATTCAATTGTCCTAAAGAAAAGCACAATTCCGTTTATTTTACCAAAAAAAAATTTTCTAACTGCTCAGTTTATATTTGCATTTTGTGCAAATGCGATATTACTCTTGTAGGGGATGCAACATTATTAAACATTTCCTAGGGGCACGGGATATAGGAAAGTTGGGAACCCCTACTCAAGGTGTTCCACCAACTCCCTCATTTTCCATCCCATAGTAAAGTAAATATGCCAGTAAAACCAATCAGCATTCTAATGCATCTTGCCCACCCCATTATATACAGGTACAACCGACATGATGGAAAATGACAAATACCTGGAGTATAACTGGAGAGTTTCGGGGGTCAACAGCCCCCGCAGCCAATGTACCGCCCACGCAGTGGGCTTTTATCAACCACAAATAGATCTGATGGTAACATGACAAAGCGATATGTTGTCAATAAAGGATTGCATTATGTTGTATTTGTGACTCTCCACATAGGAACCACATTGGTATTTTCCCTCTGTCCGGTAGTTGTTTCGTCTCTCGTGACCGTAGAAATTTGCTAACAGTTCGCTCAGTATTCACCAGAATACGTTACCAGATTCTTATAATGTTGGTGTACGATTTTCCCCTCATTGCTTCCCCGCGTCTTCAGTCTGAAGAATGAGGCAGTTTTGCAACATTTGGGAATCTTTATTGATTCCCAGATGTTGCATAAGTGTCTCATTCTTTAATATAAGAGATGAGCTTACGACGACGTTTCGATCCGACTGGGACCCCTTACAAGTCACTCTTAAATGGTCCAAATCGGACCGAAACGTCGTCGTAAGCTTGTCTCTTCTATGTGCGGGTCATTTGTGTATTTATATCACGTCTTCCTTTTGCGTCCCTGAATGCATAAATTATTGTGTTCACGAATGAGCTAACGATGGGAATGTTTGCTTGTGCATCCATGCCTAAGAGCACATTGATGCTTGCGTTCGTGATTGCGTGTGTGCATAGATTAATATTTCCTCGGAACATGCTCATGATTTCGTTGCTGTGTGCGTGTGTGGGCGCGTGATCCCGTTTGTGATGTTCTGTCTCCGCACACGTCTGGTGGCGCACAGGGCATTTAAAGAATTACCTTTAAGCTTACCTGGGAGCCAGAAGATGGCTTCTCACCTGACTTTCCACTCTGACTAATACTGGTTAGTATCCAAGTACGTGTTGACGTCCACAGAAGGGTGTATTGATGTCTATACGCGTGGGCATTGACGTCCATAAACGCGCGTGTTGACGGCCACAAGTGTGTGTGTGTACTCACCTATTTGTGGTTGCAGGGGTCGAGACTCGGCTCCTGGCTCCGCGTCTTCACTGATCGCTACTAGGTCCTCTCTCTCCCTGCTTCATGAGCTTTATCATACCTCGTCTTAAAGATATGTATGGTTCCTGCCTCCACTACCTCACTTTCCAGACTGTACTCACCTATATGTGGTTGCAGGAATTTATTCATAGCTCCTGGCCCCGCCTCTTCACTGTGTGTGTGTTTACGACCACAGGAGCGTGTGTTGGCGTCCACAAGAGCATGTGTTGACGTCCCCACGCGGGAGTATACATGTTTACACATTCGCGTGTTATCCACCAAACGGTAACTCTACCCATATAGTGTTGCCTCCAGAAACATCAATCAACACTGCCTCCTGCACACCTCAATAACATAAAAACTTAAAATCAATTCGATGGGATTTTTGTTGTCCTAGGCAGGCACACGTGATTTTCTTATTGCACCTCATTTGACGTTATTTATGTTACCTGTTTTCTTCACAAGGGGCTCGTCACTCTCTACCTGTTCGTAAATAAAGTGTAATTTTCTGGTTCACAGCCACGATCCCCTTAGGGTAGTGCAGTTATTTAAACTTAGTGCGATAAATATTTTTTGTGTGTTTGTGTGCGCGTTCTCTTGCTGTTAAAAATAGTTTTTTTATGATTTGCATTATAGTTTTGGCTTTCGAGGTAATAATTGTATGTTTTTTTTTTAATTGTTCGAAGCGCTGGGTGAACTTGTAGGTCAAAGCGCTTTGTTATTATATTTACTAGTTATATAGCGCCCTGAGTTTGATCCTAGGATGGGAAGGATAGCGCTATGCAAATCCTGCAGTTTCTTTACCATAGAGCAATATACAGCAGCGGTGTGGTGTTGATGGGTGTGTCCGGGAGTCGAGATAATCTACCCGTCGTAATATATATACCACCCCAGTGGAAGTAAGTCACTTTGTCTGACCTTTTTTGGGTTATCTTTGGTAATTTACACATGTATGATAATTGCACTTGTGTGTACATGTGCCTAAATAAAGATACTTGCCAAGTGTAAACTCGGAGAAATGGGGAGAAAAAAGCACTTGCACATAACATGTGAGGTGTATTACAGTGGCCACTGTGAGGTGTATTACAGTGGCCACTGTGAGGTGTGTTACAGTGGCCACTGTGAGGTGTGTGTTACAGTGGCCACTGTGAGGTGTGTGTACAGTGGCCACTGTGAGGTGTGTTACAGTGGCCACTGTGAGGTGTGTGTTACAGTGGCCACTGTGAGGTGTGTGTTACAGTGGCCACTGTGGGGTGTGTGTTACAGTGGCCACTGTGAGGTGTGTGTTACAGTGGCCACTGAGGTGTGTTACAGTGGCCACTGTGGGTGTGTTACAGTGGCCACTGAGGTGTGTTACAGTGGCCACTGTGAGGTGTTCTGCCACTGATTTTCCGCGTGGGAACAAGTCCTCCTCCCATGGTTCCACAAGGCCGGTGTATCGTAGGAAAGCATAGGAATCTCACCCTCAAGGGGCGTGTTTTTCCCTCATCAAGTCGTCCATGGCGTGTTTATGACCCGCCATGCAGACTTTAGAGACCTGCCAGATCTCTACGCACCGAGGGCTGCCTTGACACCGATGAAGGGCTCTTGATCCATTTAACTGAAGCTATCCTGACGGGCTCCCAATCCCCAAGCTCCGTATAACGCCTTTGCTTTATCATAGATACAATAATACGCACTTGTTACGCTGGCTACGTCGCCTGTGTTGAACTGCGTAAAGGCCGCACTAGCCTAGCAGCTCGGGTAATTTGACAAGTCATAGGAAGTGGGTAAATTAGGTCCAAAGTCGTAAATTGTCTATAGTTCATTGCTAATTTGGTGCCTGAGTGAGCTGTTGTTTACCCAGTGTGAGATGTGCACAGCACCACACGACTGCTGCACACATTAACGTACACACGCACGACGTATGTACGTAGACGTACACACACATATATACACACATGTACACACACGTACACACACACATACACACACACACACATATATATATATACACACACACACACATATATATATATACACACACACATATATATATAAACACACATATATACACATACACACACACGCACATATATACACACACATACGCACATATATACACACATATACACACACATACACACACACACACATATACACACACACACAGCAATTAGTATACACCCTCACTAACTACCCGGCCTAATTACCCTGTTGGACTATTTACGATCCTTAAATGCACGATAAATGGGGACTAATAACACTTTAATGTTGACATGTTCCCTTAAAACAGAGCGTGTCATATTTTAAGACACACGGAGACGCTGTAGGTCGGAGCCCAGGTGGAAGTCCCTCTTTGATTTAGAAACAAAAACATGACCTTCAAATAAAACGCTTAGGATCATAAACTTGAGAATACCCATAAATGAAATAATACCACATGTTGCCGTTTATTTATGCGCAATTAGCGCCGTGAATGACAGCTGTGATCCCACAAAAAGCGTCAGAAACCCATTCCACGTCAAGTTGTTTGGTGTTATTATAAAACTGTGCAACACAATCGCCGTGGAGCCCCGCCAGCTATACTTTATTGTAAGCTATTTGCTGAAAACTTGTTGGATATTATATGAGGCGAGTATTATAGCCCGTGGACGCCCTGTACTTTATGGGGAATAATAACATGGACTGCAAGTTGACCAGATTGATTCCTGTGCTTACACTCTCCTGACTTTAATGCTCATAACTCTCCTCAATTGTGCTATTTCCACTGGCCAAATCGTGGCGTTCTTTTGAAAAGGGGATCCGAGTTTGGCGATTTTCCTTCCAGAAATATTTCCAATACTTTAGATTATTGGGATGTAGATATCTGTCGTTTAGTGTATGTATTGATAATGAATCTATCAGGGCTATGCAAGAATGACTTGTGCTGTCGTGATGTAGGGAATCACACACCGTGTCAATGAAAAGTAAGCAACGCTCACCGTAGCTACAGGCTCGGTGGCTAAATTACACGTGTTGACTCGTTGCAAATGTTAGTTCAATATGCAATACTATTCCCCGTAAGCTATTAAACATAGTTTCGTAAAAAAAATTAACTGAGGCAACAAGACTTTAACAGACGCAGTCTAATAGAATCCAATACAATTTTCAGGGTTTCCTTGCGTCAAACTGCCTCACTGCATCGACCAAGAGAGCTGTTGTGTACAGCATAATGTAGTTGTCAATTATTGTCGACCAGTAAACCTTCATAATACAAACTCCCGAACCTGATTTTTTCTCCCGTTAAATTTGACTATTTCTAAGCTTTATTACGCCTTTGTAATTATCACCCAATAAAGTGGCGCTGAAACGTATTATTGAGCGATCGTTGATCAGTAAATAATTTATATAATAAGCAAGTTACCTCCGTTCATATACAAGTTTTTAATTGACGTCTACGTCAGGATGTTTTATGTACCTGCAGTACGTCTTCCTTGTGAGAATTATCTCAAAATGATCCTCAAATTTGACGGGAATTAATGGATTGTTTTCAGCCACTGTTTCAGACAAAATAACTTCTTAATAGGCAATTTTGACCCATCAATTTGCGAAGTAATAATTAGGGATCCCTGAAGGCAGGTCTTTAAGTGCTTCCCTGATTTTTTTTTCCAACTCTTCGTTTTAATTTTGGTTACAGTTCGAAAAATTCTTATTCGATCGGCTTTAAGTTTTCAAATGGTTATGTACGGTAACTAGGAAAAGATTCTCGGAACAGTTAGCATGCCGTATGATCAAACTTGCCTAACCCATTCTCAGCATCCTAGTATTGCACTGATAACCTCCAAACCCCTCTGCTGTTTGGCTCTAACGTTCGAAAAAGGTGCCTCCTAATTCGACGATGGCACAGAGTCAAATTCAGTAGGTGCTCACCTAACGATTTTACATGCAAAACTCCATCAAATTTTTATTCCCCTTCAATCACGTTAAAAATATTTGAGTCTAAAACTACTGAGTGGCTTCAGTATGTCACTGTTGATTTATCTTACTACTAGCATAGTACCCATTAAGTTTAGTGTGCAGGTAACATTGTCATTGTATTAAATTTATAAAATTTAGAATCGTTGGAATCCTTGAAATAACTGGTAAAAGCCTTTTCTGATAGGCTTCAGATTTTCAGCCCTTATGACCTTAACAAGTTTCCCTCTTATACTACGAATAGCCTCAACACGTTTCACTTCTTAAATGATGGCACTGAGATGTTTTGCTCCTGATAATGCTGGTGGCTCCAACACGTTTTCCCCTTATAATACTGGTGGTCCAAATACATCTAGGCACTGTGTCGGCAGTCCTCTCGCCCTCTACCGATAATTATAAAGTGTGTCACGTTTATAAGGTGCAGTGTATAGACGGATAAACAACTCCAATATCCTTATTTTTCAATTGAAACAAATCTGCAATGAATTTTCAAACTTATTTGCTGAAGTTTTACTCTCAGAGATTAAAAAAAAATCTAAATAATCTTTACAGTGTTCATAATCGTGACACGAATAGCTAATGGACACAGCAGATTAAAATTCGTAACTTGTAAAAATTACAGAAATATGGCAACAACAGACTAATAAAATGGTTTATAATAATAACAATAATACTTTATTTCTACAAGTACACGTACAAGGTATAAAGACCTAGCTGACATCAGTGACATGCTATGCAGAAAGCCCCTTATTATGCAGAGCATTTTGGGCAAATTAGGTTAATTTTGTCTCCAGGATGCGATCCACACCAGTCTGTTGGGTGAACAGAGACAGCAGGTATCTTAAGGAAACGCCCCAATGTTTCCACCCGTACTTGGGATCGAACTTCGGACCTCATTGTGTGATCTGAGTGGCTACCAACCGAGCTATGTTAGCTACGGTGCAAGGGATATTCCTTAGGTTTTTACAGATAGAAAATAAATCGATAATGTCATGAATATTACGTTTTCTTGCCGGAGGAGGTTAGGTTAGGTAAGGTTTGTCAGGAAACTGGACAAGTGTTTCCTGACGCGGGTTTCAGTTATGTGATGACCTACCATTTCCAATATATCTAAACTGTTTAGTGAACTCTGACACACAGTTGATCTCAGCACGTGTTGATGTCAGTACGTGATCTCAGCACGTGTTGATTTTAGTACGTGATCTCAGCACGTGTTGATTTTAGTACGTGATCTCAGCACGTGTTGATTTCAGTACGTGATCTCAGCACGTGTTGATTTCAGTACGTGATCTCAGCACGTGTTGATTTTAGTACGTGATCTCAGCACGTGTTGATTTCAGTACGTGTTGATTTCAGTACGTGTTGATTTCAGTACGTGTTGATTTCAGTACGTGTTGATTTCAGTACGTGTTGATTTCAGTACGTGTTGATTTCAGTACGTGTTGATTTCAGTACGTGTTGATTTCAGTACGTGTTGATTTCAGTACGTGTTGATTTCAGTACGTGTTGATTTCAGTACGTGTTGATTTCAGTACGTGTTGATTTCAGTACGTGTTGATTTCAGTACGTGTTGATTTCAGTACGTGTTGATTTCAGTACGTGTTGATTTCAGCACGTGTTGATTTCAGTACGTGTTGAATTCAGCACGTGTTGATTTCAGCACGTGTTGATTTCAGCACGTGTTGATTTCAGCACGTGTTGATTTCAGTACGTGTTGATTTCAGTACGTGTTGATTTCAGTACGTGTTGATTTCAGCACGTGTTGATCTCGGCACATATTTTACTCTGCCCCGAGTACAGAAAGTGTTGTATCTCTGCAACAGTAACTGCTAGAGTGAAAAATATTCTCAATTCAGTACTAATATTTACAAATAAAGCGATAAGATATAAATATGAAATGTTAAATAACTGAAAGTCTGTTAAGTGTTCTTCTAGATTTATTTAATGATTCCCTTTTTTAATGCCGTAATTCCTCTACTAAATCCTCGGACACATCTACGCTATATTTACCACACAAATTTCTAGTTATTTTCTTTTTACCTCGTCTACATTCATTACAGAATATTTTCCCCGAAACTCTGAAATTTCATTTCATTTTATGTTTCCTGTAAGGCAGTCCAGAAAACATTGAGAATACACATATAACCCTTAAATAGGAGAGAGGAGCTTTCGACGACGTTTCGGTCTGACTTGGACTGTTTACAAAGTCACCCTGACACATAAGAGGCAGGTATAATATTTGTCAGGAAACAGGACAGGTGTTTCCTGACGGGGGTCTTAGTCATAGGTTGACCCACAGGTAGAGTATTTGGTCATCTGACCGAGGACTTCCGCTGGCTTACCCGTCCACATCTTCTAAAAATCATGATTATTAAATAAAAGAAAGAGGGAGCCAGTATATATAGGCGAGGGGGACAGGGACGGGACCAAGAGAGGAAGAAAAAGAAGTAATGGTAGTGTAAGACTTGATTTTCTAAGCTATTTGTCGTTTTCTGGCTCTTTGGTATGTGAACGTCTTTCTAACGTCTCTTCTTTCTGATACTGAGGCTGTTAACCCATTGTTTTCAGCAACATACATTCTGATGTTTTACCGGTTAGCCGGACTTGAGTCCTGGAGGTGGAGAGTAGAGTGCTTGCACTCTGAAGGAGGCCTGGAGAGATGTTGAGGTTTTTGAACTGTTTTATCGGCATGCTACTGGCAAGACAGTGGTGGAGTGAGTGATGATGAAAGTTTTTTTTTTTTTTTTAGGTCACCCTTCCTTGATGGGAAACGACCGATGTGTTAAAAAAAAAATCTGATAACATTACATCCCAGCTTTTTCTTAAAAAAATCCTTCATGAAGTTTTCTAAATTTTTTTACCTCTGTATCTGTTATTGAACTTCTGCTCGGAAGACTTTTGTGTCTGTAGTCAAAGGCTCTTTGAACTTGGAACGAAATCGAATCCACGAGGAAGCACTAGAAGGCTCCATAAAGTTTAGACTTCCACGCAAAGATGAGCATCCATTATGTAGTACACTTAACCCCAGCTGACCAACGTGTACCACATACATATTATGAAGGGAATAACCTGTAGTCTAGGATAATATATATACGAAAGGGGTTAGTCCGGGCCTCTTGTCCTTCCCTAGAAGGCACGTGCCCGGGGATAAAGCCGTGTCTTCTCTTCCTCCATCCCCGACTTCGCTCCTGCATGTGTGTGGGACAGGCTACAGTGACCTGCCAGGTGTCTCACTTTCTTATAGTGGACCTGTTAGTGTTTTGTATTTCGCATCTATCTGCCAGGTGTGTGAGGAAGACTGTAGTGATGTGGAAGGTTTGTAAGGCAGTCTGCAGTAGCTTGAAGATGGGACACTGTCATAGTTCCCTCTTGTTGTTGGTAAGTTGGTAATTATTTCTCTGTCTGTCTGTCTGTCTTTGTCTGTCTCTGTCTGTCTCTGTCTGTCTCTGTCTGTCTCTGTCTCTGTCTGTCTCTGTCTGTCTCTGTCTGTCTCTGTCTGTCTCTGTCTCTGTGTCTGTCTGTGTCTGTCTGTGTCTGTCTGTGTCTGTCTGTGTCTGTCTGTGTCTGTCTGTGTCTGTCTCTGTCTGTCTCTGTCTGTCTCTTCTGTCTCTGTCTGTCTCTGTCTGTCTCTGTCTGTCTCTGTCTGTCTCTGTCTGTCTCTGTCTGTCTGTCTCTGTCTGTCTCTGTCTGTCTGTCTCTGTCTGTCTCTGTCTGTCTCTGTCTGTCTCTGTCTGTCTCTGTCTGTCTCTGTCTGTCTCTGTCTGTCTCTGTCTGTCTGTCTGTCTCTGTCTGTCTCTGTCTGTCTGCTTGTCTCTGTCTGTCTCTGTCTCGTCTGCTCCTCTGTCTCTGCTCTCTGTCTGCTCTCTGTCTCTCTCTGCTCTGCTCTTCTGTCTGTCTCTGTCTCTCGTCTGTCTCTCTGTCTGTCTCTCCTCCCGTCTTCTCTGTCTCTCTCTGCTCTCTTCTCTCTGTCTCTCTCTGTCTCTCTCTGTCTCTCTCTCTGTCTCTCTCTGTTTTCTCTCTGTCTCTCTCTCTCTCTCTCTGTCTCTCTCTGTCTCTCTCTGTCTCTCTCTGTCTCTGTCTCTCTCTGTCTCTCTCTCTCTCGTCTCTCGTCTCTTCTGTCTCTGTCTCTCTTCTCTCTCTGTCTCTCTCTCTCGTCTCTTCTCTCTCTGTCTCTCTGTCTCTCTGTCTCTTCTCTCTGTCTCTTCTTCTCTGTCTCTGTCTGTCTCTGTCTCTCTTCTCTGTCTCTCTCTCTGTCTCTCTCTCTGCTCTCTCTGTCTCTCTCTGTCTCTCTCTCTCTCTCTCTGTCTCTCTCTCTGTCTCTCTGTCTCTCTCTCTCTCTCTCTCTCTCTCTCTCTCTCTCTCTCTCTCTCTCACACACACATACACACACACACGCGAGTAAAACAGAACCAAATAAGTTATTTACGTCTGTAAAAAATGTAACGAAGATAAGAGATATACTAAGACAAAATACAAAGAATAACAATATGACTGGATGACTGAAAGAAACGAGGAAATGTATGAGGTGTTAGACAGAAAATTTTAGTGTAATCATAAAAGTTATTTTAAATGCGGCAGATTTGATCCCATTCAACAGAAATGTAGGATCCTGAAAAACGTGAGGAGGAACTAAAGAAATTTCTCCTGAATGCTTACAAGAAAACAGTAATGAGATCAGATAGGACAGCACCGTGGCGTTGCGACCAGATAGGACAGCACCGTGGCGTTGCAACCAGATAGGACAGCACCGTGGAGTTGCGACCAGATAGGATCGCACCGTGGTTTTGCGACCAGATAGGACAGCACCGTGGCGTTGCGACCAGATAGGATCGCACCGTGGCTTTGCGACCAGATAGGACAGCACCGTGGCGTTGCGACCAGATAGGACAGCACCGTGGCGTTGCGACCAGATAGGACAGCACCGTGGCTTTGCGACCAGATAGGATAGCACCGTGGCGTTGCGACCAGATAGGACAGCACCGTGGCGTTGCGACCAGATAGGACAGCACCGTGGCTTTGCGACCAGATAGGATAGCACCGTGGCGTTGCAACAATGTACAGAGGAATTACTCTATCCGCTTCGGAACATTTTTATGATCTCACAGCAAGACTATTAATTGGCAGATAAATAAGTAAAGTGGCAACCTGACTAGTATTTGTTTTAGATTCCCTATACTGCCACCACTTCACTACTGCCACCACTTCACTACTGCCACCACTTCACTACTGCCACCACTTCACTACTGCCACCACTTCACTACTGCCACCACTTCACTACTGCCACCACTTCACTACTGCCACCACTTCACTACTGCCACCACTTCACTACTGCCACCACTTCACTACTGCCACCACTTCACTACTGCCACCACTTCACTACTGCCACCACTTCACTACTGCCACCACTTCACTACTACCACCACTTCATCTATTTTTTAACCTAAAATAATGGATACTGTGACAGAAGCGGTTTTTATGTCTTCAGAATAATACTGATTCCACCATCCATTATTAATAACCCGAGTCTCACTAATATTAGCTAGGTGTTGTGTCTTCATAAGAAGTGCATAATTATGTACCAGCAAGTGACTGAGGCATGGTCATGGACCGGGCCGTGGGAGTGTTGACCCCCGCAACACCCTCCAGGTAGCTGGCCTCCTTCGAGACGCTTATTTCCTTCGTCCCCCACTAGAAGAGTGGGGGGTTACGCATTTTTACCCCTGATATAGGGAACGTTACCACAACTGTTTCTTACGTGTCTGAAGACAGTATTGTCTGCATTATAAGTGTACGCATATACGTGTATAAATTATATTTGTATACTTGCATGAATATACATTAATACTTTTATGTGAGTGTATTTGCGTATACGCCCACAGCCGTGCTTTGCAAGAAGCTATATGATTTAATACAATGTGCATTTTTTTATCGGACTTGCGTAGGGACCGGGCCTTTGACAAATTAATGGATGTAGGGCAGCCTAGCCCTGCCTAGCCTGTCTTGGGTCAGCCTACATGTACTGACTGTTGTATAGTTGAGTGGAATAGTTTGTTTCACGATGTTCAGACTAGTTATTGCCAGGCAGGCTGGTGTAAATATGTATTATCATAGGCTTATCAATACATACTAGAGCAATGACTATTGTCAACGTACTTATGTAAGTATTCTTAGAGATATAATGTTGTCCAAATTTCTCTCCCTTTTCCCAGTCCTAAATAAAAATTCCGTTACTCCTATGTATGGGATAGATCATCCTCAGAAAAGGTAGTTCCGAGTAGTAACTCCAGCTCTGCAGAAACCTCTGAAGCTCCTGTAGCTGCTGAAGCCTTTATAAAATACTCAGTGACAACCTCAGTGATCTAAGTATTACAGCTCAGACGACGGATTTCAACACTAAGTAAATGGGAAATTTAACCTGTGTGATGAAATATGAAAAGAAGACATAGCTAGCTTTTGTTCCCACTGTGTAGCTGTCATATAAAATAGGACAGAAGCACATTGTTGTTGTTTACAATTCTGATATACAGAATTTATCGTCCTCGCCACCACTCGCCCAGAATTCCTCCCACGTCATAAGCCACTCACACGCTCTGTCTCGCCCTCACTCACTTGTATATTATAAAGAACCTCTATATTACCTTACACCTAGTTTAAAAATAAATTATTATGAAGCACCTACTGGCTCATACTCACACTGGCCCACACCCCCGCATACACCCTCTCCACCACCCACTCTTCCACACGCCCTCCACCACCCTCACTCGCGCCTCAACCCTCCCACAGCCCCGCAAACACCCTCTCTCAGACACCCCCACACACACCCTTCCCACAGTGGGTAGCGTACTCATCAAAGAGCTCACAGGAGTCACCCTCAGGTTCATAAGGCACCCAACAAGCGGGAAATGAGGTGCAGATAAGGTGCCAACGGGCCTTGATGGATGACACCCACATGGCTCCCGGGATCAGCTGCTGCGGTGCCAGAGTCAACGGTGCCTGGCAAATGGCTCTTGCTAACCTCGTCAGCAGTGCATCAGGCTGGCTCGAGACGCTGTTGCTATTTGTTTCTCATTGTAGAAATCCTTACAAGGGTTTTGTCGTATGAAACGTTCAGTTGGCGGACTTGGGAAGACGATGCAATTGCCTATCTGTAATTGCCTTTTTGTAGAATTTAATTCCAATGGATGTAGCATTTACTTCATCCCCCTTTTTTAATTCAATCCATTTTTTACCACTAAAGAAGGCACAATACCGTGACTGGAACAATACACACAAAACCCGCACATTGGATAGTGAAACTTACTACGACATTTTCGGACCGATTTGGACCATTTACAAAGTCACATTTACAAAGTGTGACTTTGTAAATAATCCAAATCGGGCCGAAACGTCGTCGTAAGCTCCTCTATCCTATGTGCTGGTTATTTGTGCATTTTTACCACTATTTGTAAAAAAAAAAATTAGTAGCCCTTAAGCTCGACTTTATTTTACTCTCAGGCGGATTCTGGTTATCTTTATTGTGGAAAAAGATACTCATGTACAGTTCAGGACATTTATTAGAGGAAACGTTTCGCCACTTGACGAAACGTTTCCTCTATCTTTTGTCCACATGTTGTCGGTATCACCAGACAACTCCTGCTGTATTTAAGGACAGGTGAAGGTGGGGTAGTTGATGGCTCGCTGAAGCATCACGGTAGCAGCGACCACTGGCTTACCTGTGCTGGGCTCCCTGATACGAGCGTCGCTATGTCAGACTGGTGAAACTAGGACACCAGACAGGTTAAGCAAATATCCTAAATGTGCTGGCAACGGATTGAACATTGTAGATATAAATCCAGATGTACTCTCGTTAGCGTTTTTGGGCCTAGTTCCTAGGCCTTCCGTGGATTCACAAGTTCTTGCATTACCGGCCACACGATGGAAATATGCTGCACAGTAGGCAGTCGCTTCTTCGGGAAAATCCAATCTATGATAGGCCACCCCAGCATACGACCGCTGGTTTACCAGTGCACGGCTCGCTGGTCTGAGTGTACCCTAAGGTGCTGGTGACAGCGTTTTATATCTCAGTAACAGCCTGGTTGATGAGGCCCTGATCCACCGGGAGGCCTTGTCGGAGAGAGGGCCGCGGGAGCGTTGACCCCCCACAACACCCTCCAGTTAGACTCCAGGTACTTGTATTCATCACTTCAAGGGAAACAATGACTACTTTTTAAGATCCGGTAGCTGAAGCCTAGTGTTAACGGCAAGGATATCTGAGGTCAAAGGTCGCCAGTATTGATGGCAGATGACAAGATCCTAATCGTTATTCTGAAGTGGGGAAGAATTCCTGTATGACAACCAAACAACTGACCGTGTATATTTCCAGTGTTATGTATATATTTGTATATACATCTAGAAGTGTTTTTCAGAGAAAATAGAGCGAGAATTGTTTATATAGAGAGATATTGTACTTGTATCCAGGTGTATATAGCAAGACTATCTCTTTATATACACTTAGATGTGACTTCCCTGTGTATATACAAAGAAATGTATATAAACACCGAAAAAGTATATATTATATATATATATATATATATATATATATATATATATATATATATATATATATATATATACACACACACACAAAATCACAGTGAAAATTAATGAAATTCGGGTTTTCACACATCAAAAAAAGGCCTAGTTCCTAGGCCTTTTGTGTATCCATATGCTCTTGTGCTACCGTTCACTGGATATGGGATGCACAATAAACTATCTACATCGGGGGCAAAACATCTAAATCATCACATTTGAATTATTAAAAGAAAAAACAAATTTGCAAACAGGCTAAAAAATTATCAAAGTCATTCTGTTTGGTCACAAAAATTATCAAAACTATTTGTGTTTGTGACACCGAGTGTTTTGTTTGTCATGTTTCCTTTGTGTGTGTATCTGTGCGTGTATGATTGTATGCGTTTTGTTATAAATATGAATATGTATGATGTGTGAAATCGCTGAGAGCATATGCGGCCTGTCACAGTAGGCTGTTTTTTTTTTTTTTTAGAGGGCTTTGAAAAATTCATTTTACACTGGATGTGAAATTGGCTAAACTGCCACAACACTGTTGATATGTATGTCGTGCGTGTGTGTGTTCGTCCGTAACACCGGGCATTCATTATGTAGTGAATACTGGGGGCATTCATGGTGGACACTGGGCATTCATGGTGGACACTGGGCATTCATGGTGGACACTGGGCATTCATGGTGGACACTGGGCATTCATGGTGGACACTGGGCATTCATGGTGGACACTGGGCATTCATGGTGGACACTGGGCATTCATGGTGGACACTGGGCATTCATGGTGGACACTGGGCATTCATGGTGGACACTGGGCATTCATGGTGGACACTGGGCATTCATGGTGGACACTGGGCATTCATGGTGGACACTGGGCATTCATGGTGGACACTGGGCATTCATGGTGACTACTGAGCGTTCGTCGTGTGCATTGGAAATTCATGGTGTATTGATCATGGAATTTGTGTAAAGTGGGCATTCACCTTGTACACTTGTTCATTCACCTTGTACACTTGTTCATTCACCTTGTACACTTGTTCATTCACCTTGTACACTTGTTCATTCATCTTTCACACATATTCATTCATCGTGTACACTGAAGTACACTGAGCATCAACAATAGACATAAAGGAACATAATTAATACCTACATACAAGACCACTCAAGGAGACACACATACACACACACACACACACACACACACACATACACATACATACACATACATACACATACATACACACACATACACACACACACACACACACACATGTATGTATGTATGTATATATATATATATATATATATATATATATATATATATATATATATATATATATATATATGCCGTGCCGAATAGGTAAAACTGATCAATTAGCAAGAACTCATTTATATATATAATATACTAATTATATATACCAGATGCTGCACCACCATTGACGGGGAGAACAGGAAGAGCATCTGGAGGCCACATCCGCAAAGAAAAAACGATGTGCAATAAATAGCAGAATTAATTCCTTTATAAATATGGGTACACTATTGGAATGGGCCTCTGGAAGAGGGAGTCTAGAATGTAGATGTGAGGTTCTCAATCGATGGGCCGCGGACCACTGATCCATGGCCCATTGCATTGAATGGGTTGAGCTACCACCGGCTGGAGAAAATTAACAATAATTTTTAAAGGGATGGTCCGGTATGCAAGTGGAAGGCCTCGGTCATAAGACCAAAAGCTCCAGCTGTGGGCCATCATATAACTAAGACCCACCGCGGCCGGAAAAGAACACAAGTGGATGAGTACGACTCTGAGAGTACGACTCGGTTCTTTTTTGACGGTATTCCTTTGACGGGTTTCGAGAGTTTTCCCTACTTCTTTAGCCCTGCCAAGAGCCAATCTTCTCTGTTGCTTGCCTGGTCAACCAGGCTGTTGGTTCATATCCATCACAGCCTGGGTGATTCGACACTTAGCGAACATACATGTCGACTTTCCTCTTCAAGATTTCTACATTTGTTCCAGCAGTGTTGCTGAGTTTTATTCTGACAAGATGTTAGGCTGTACCCACGAAAGTTGATACAATGTTCATTTAGATGTACCCCTCTCTCCATCACTCAAGAGAATACATGTTGAGGACCTTGAGACGTTTCCGGTAGATTAAATGTTATATTACCTCATATGCGAGTCGTAAATGATCTCTGTGTTTGGTCCGGTTCAGATATCTTACCTGCTCTGAACGTAGCCGTCAACACCACACATTAAGAGAGCACAAGTGATTTGAAGAATGCCACCTTAGGTGTTATTTCTTTGATTTTGACATTTTTCATTGTGTCCCAAGTCATTTTCCTGTCTTTCGTGATATTTGCCCTACTGTATTTAAAAGATAGGTCAGCTGATATTATTACACCCAGGTCCTTCACGTGTTTCGTTTGTTTTATATGATTATTTCTCTTGTGTTTTGTGTAGTGCCCATTTTGAGGTCTTCATTCTTTCCATATCTTAGAATGATGTGAAGAGTACGAATTCACTCATGCTCTTAACAGTAATTAACAGTTTTTTAAAACCGGAGAGAACTCGTCAGAGAAGTCGAGTGATGCGTACTTGAGAGTGCTTGCGTGCATGTACGCGTACCTGGTAACAACCGTGCGTGTGAACGTGTGGGCAAGTGTGTGCGTGTGCGATTGCCCCGTGGCGTCCCTCCACCACCTGTTGACCTACTTAATCGACTTGACTCGGTCTATCGATTTAGACTGAGCCAAGTGAGTCGACTGACTCCGCTGAGCTGACGCTGCTTGCTGAGTCGAGCTGCATCGCCTGAGCTGTGAGTGAGACCAGTCTCACCTGTACCCTTCCACAAGTTGACAGTAATGTATCTTTCATGGTCGTGGAAGGGGTGGAGGCAGATAGCCAGTGGAGGGGACATGGTTGTGTTGTTGGGGACCATAGTGTAGCGGAGAGCTCCACAGTGTTGGAGGGTCTTCATAGTGTTGGGGAGCTGTCTCGTTGTGTAGGGAAGGAGCTCCATAGTGTTCGGGAAGGGATGGGGCCCCAATGGTATTAGGGAAGGGGGACCCCGATGGTTTTCGAGGGTCCCCATGATATTTGGGAAGGGTATCCATGGTGTTGGGAACTGTAAGCCCTGTCTTAAAATTAGTTGTCTCAACAATCCACCATCACTAACGACTGTTTACATTAAACAGCTGACCAGTGTCGAACGTGTTTACATTAAACAGCTGATCTCCATGCCTGTCCTGCTTACATATAACACCTGATCTTATTCATAAATATTAGTTTGTTGCATCTCCTATTGATATAAATACATATATTTTTTCAGCTCTTTGGCATGTTAATTTGTTACTTGTTAACTGTTCTTCTGAAACGAAACTCCTAAGTTTTCATACAGGAAGATACAGAATACAGTATGAATGAAGCCCTTCCTGTATGATGGAGTATGACAAGAGAAACATAGCCAGCTGCCGCTACTAGTATGTAACTATTATGCTCAATAGTGTACCAGCACACTGGGGGCGTCTCTACATACCTGGAGAGGGTTTCGGGGGTCACCGCCCCCCGCAGGCCCGGTCTGTGACCAGGCCGCATTCAACAAGCAACACTGTGGGTGACCTCACAATTAAACTGAAAAAAAGTCTGGTTCTGTGTTGAGCAGCTTCTCTTGTATGGTTGACACATGGTTGCTGCTGGTGTTACCTAAGCCTCTACATGGTTGCTGCTGGTGTCACCTTAGCCTCTGCATGGTTGCCGCTGGTATCACCTAAGCCTCTGCATGGTTGACACACGTGCTGCTGGTGTCACCTAAGCTTCTGCATGGTTGACACATGGTTGCTGCTAGTGTCACCTAAGCCGCTACATAATTAACCCTCTGTGGCCCTCGTTAGCATTATCTCCTTCCTCCACTTCCTTCTTCCCTTCCATCTTTCCACTCCATCTGGCACTTCCCGCATCCCTCACATCCTCATCGCTCATCCCCGCATCTTCATCTGCCACTTTCCCCCCTCATGAATTAGGGCCTAACTGACACTCGCTGACAGTGCCTTAGTGCCAATTTGTCATGGGTCATGTTTCATCAGCCTGGTGCCAAACGTTGTCATGCCTCTGTTACTCGCTATCATCTCTTTAATGTGACAGTCTACCTAGAGTAGATTTCAAGAGTCACCGACCCCGCGGCCCGGTTCCCGACCAGGCGGCCCGGTTCCCGACCAGGCCTCCCGGTTCCCGACCAGGCCTCCCGGTTCCCGACCAGGCCTCCCGGTTGATGGTCTGATCGACTAGGCTACTGGTGGCAACCCTCACACAGTGCAACGTAGTTAGCACACCCCGGCTGATAGGAACTGACTTAAGGAACTTGTTAAGTTTCCTTGTAATGATTGAGACACATGTGCAACAGATGGGTATCATTTTTGTTGAAACGTTTCGCCTACGTGGTAGGCTTCTTCAGTCAAATACGGAGAATGGATTGAAGGCAGTAGGAGTGACGAGGTTAAGATGTAATCGGTCCATCAACGTTGCAGTAATAGTGTGAGGTGGTCAGTCCCTCAGCCTGGAGAAGACTTTAGCTTCATGGTCTGGAACAATGTTTTCAACATTTCACTTGTAATATCGTTGGCAATAGAGTTGGGTTAAATTTCAAGGTATATTTGTTTATATTAATTGGGTTATGCTTTGGGAATTGGAGTTGAAGTTCCACTTAACTAATTTAATCAGCCCTGAATACCTCCCATTCCATTCTGGTGCTGAATTGCCCCTACGGTTTTAATGTTTTCGAAACGTATCTATCAGTGCTTTGAGAGAATTTCCCTAAGAATCTATCAGGTCGGTTCGGCTTGTTTGACTCGGCTTAAAAATACGACATACACGATGTACAAGGTGTACCGGGGATCGATCCTGTGACCTCCCACACGAGAGATCACCTCCGTACTGACTGTGCCACTCTTGTACACGAACTTTCTAACCGTAAGCTACAGCAGCGCAGATATATAGGTTGAGAAAATATTATTGATCTTCGCAGGTTTGCGTAGGAGAGCGTCTGCTCTGATTGGCGGCAGAGGGAAGGATAGTGTGGGGGGGGGGGGTATTGTTGTGGTGGCGGTGATGGTGAGATAGTGACCAAGTCATCGATCTCGCGTCACGTGAGCTGATATGTCGCGTGACGGAGGCAGTGACCACCAGGCTGAGCAGTGATCTCGGTGACGCGTGTTGGTGCGCACGGTGAGGACGCTGGAGTAACTTGATCACTCCGTTCTCCACTATTCCCTTCCTCACCCCATTCCCTGTCGCCACCACTCATCGCCACTACAATTCCTCATCACCACAACTCTTAACCACCACCCACCCTTCACCACAATTCAACCACCATCACCACAGCCTTTCAACACAGATACCACAATACTTCACAATCACAACCACAACCCTTCACCACTACCACTACAATGGAAAAATAAACACATAAGCAGTATAATGTGATCCTTTAATGACAACGTTTCGCCCACACAGTGGGCTTTATCAAGTCACAAACAGATCTACGTGGGTGAAAGGTATTCCATCCGTCACCACCATCACACACCACTACTAACCCTTCATAACCATCCACCACAGCTACCCTTCACAAGAATCACCACCCTTCAATCCACCTCCTCAGTATAAGTTGTAACTTCAACATATACGATTTAGATTAAACAACATAGGTCCAGGGACCCTGCCTTAGTGTATAACATACGTACTTAAAACACCATAGGTGCGAATTTCAGCATAGTGTATGCTCTTCCATAGACCATTTAGTCCCCAAATGTATCATCATAAATTAACGATAATGTAACCTAACGTCTAAATAACGTTCGTAGAGAAATCGCAAGAAAAAAAAGAACCGAGAAGCTTACGGTCTCGTTGCGATGTCATAAAGCCGAGTGTGACTTGTCTGGTGGTAAATCTAGAATGTTGCATTTTTGCTTCTGCATATGTTGAAATCAAACTTATGCAAACAAGTTGAATAACTAACAAGCTAATCCGAGAACAGGTTGATCCTTCATCACCACTACTCTTCACTACCCTCACCACCACCACCACCACTCTTCACCAGCACCCTCCCTCACCATTACCACTCTTGTTGACATGTGAGACAGTCCCCATCCTGACAGGCCATTTTTAGTCACGAGCCTCTAAAGTGTGAGCCAGAGTTGCTAGGGTGCTAAAGTGAGGAACTGCTACAATGCCCTAATTAACACGTCTCTTCCTCGTGGTGTGACATTTTTATATGAAGGAAACATATTTGAGTCTGTTAAATAGTAGCGAATCTTAGAAGTGTTGGGGAGCAGCCAGACACCCTTACAACACCAGCTCTGGACGGGAGAGGGGTGAGGAGGAGGGATAGGGAGAGAGAAGAGGAGGGAGGGGGATGGAGACGGAGGAAGGAGAGGGAGAGGGAGAGGGAGAGGGAGAGGGAGAGGGAGAGGGAGAGGGAGAGGGAGAGAGAGAGGGAGAGAGAGGAGGAGAGAGAGGGAGAGAGAGAGGAGAGAGAGAGGGAGAGAGAGAGGAGAGAGAGAGGGAGAGAGAGAGGGAGAGAGAGAGGGAGAGAGAGAGGAGAGAGAGAGGGAGAGAGAGAGGGAGAGAGAGAGGGAGAGAGAGAGGGAGAGAGAGAGAGAGGAGAGAGAGAGGGAGAGGAGAGGAGAGAGAGAGGGAGAGAGAGAGGGAGAGAGAGAGGGAGAGAGAGAGGGAGGAGAGAGAGAGGGAGAGAGGGAGAGAGAGAGGGAGAGAGAGGAGGAGGAGAGGAGGGAGAGAGGGAGGAGAGAGGGAGAGAGAGAGGGAGAGAGAGAGGGAGAGAGAGGAGGAGAGAGAGAGAGAGAGAGAGAGAGGGAGAGAGAGAGGAGAGAGAGAGGGAGAGAGAGAGGGAGAGAGAGGAGAGAGAGAGGGAGAGAGGGAGAGAGAGAGGGAGAGAGAGAGGAGAGAGAGAGGGAGAGAGAGAGGGAGAGAGAGGGAGAGAGAGAGGAGAGAGAGAGAGAGAGAGAGAGGAGAGAGAGAGAGAGAGAGAGAGAGAGAGAGAGAGAGAGGGGGGAGGGAGAGACACACACACACACACACAAACTCAGATACAAACACGCACACACAGACATACATACACAGACATACACACACAACAAACAAACAGACATACACACACGACATAACACACAACATACAACACAGACATACACAGACATACACACACAGACATACACACACAGACATACACACACATAGACATACACACACATACACACAGACATACACACACACATACACACACACATACACACACATACACACACAGACAGATACACACATACACATAGACATACACACAGACATACACATAGACATACACACACAGATACACACAGACATACACATAGACATACACACAGACATACACACAGACATACACACAGACATACACAGACATACACACACACACAACACACAACACCGTGTCAGTGGAGCCTGCTTCACCACGGAGGCCCGTTCATCGACAGCGGAAACATTTCGAAGTGTTCTACACACACACACTCACACACATACATACAACAGGCCTAGTGTCAAAATCGACATGTGCCTAGGACAAAATGGTAACTAACACACACAGAATGTTCCAGAGATGGGACACAGCAACAAGGGGACACAGTTGGAAGTTGAAGACTCAGATGAATCACAGGGATGTTAGGAAGTATTTCTTCAGTCACAGAGTGGTCGGGAAGTGGAATAGCTTGTGAAGCGATGTAGTGGAGGCATGATCCATTCATAGCTTTAAGAAGAGGTATGATAAGGCTTACTGCGAAGGGAGAGAGACCCAGTAGCGGCCAGTGAAGAGGCGGGGCCAGGAGCTATGAATCGACCCCTGCAACCACAACTAGGTGAGTGTACACACAGACAAATACACAGAGACAGAGAAGAGGAGAGGGGGGGGGGGAAGGGAAAGGGATCAAGTTCCATTCCAGCCAAAAGCTTCACTCTCACGGTTATTTATTACCAAACTATCATATTTTTTTCGATTTATTTAAGTCACGTTAAATTTGTTTATTCAGTGGTAATGGATGAAAATAAAAGTTTAGACGTACACAGGTTTTACCAGTGTGTTTGACAAATGTTTCCCAGACTGTGCTAAACACCTGTCCTAGCATGAACTAGTTCAGGAAGAAAGCTGAAAGTAAGTTTATTCAGGTATACATCAATACAGTACCACAAATTATCATACATAGCAGCATGTGTGTAGATGTGAACCTATTGAACGAAGCTACAGAAGAGGAGAGTGATTTCTTGTATAGCTTGGTATAACTAACATTAGTCTACGTACTATTGTAAGTTGATCCTCTATTTTACGTTCATGTAAATTACTCTGCTCACTGTATTCCTACTGCATCTCTTTTTACTGTAACTGATTTTCACACAGTTGAGTTACTTGGCTATTTTAAATTTTCAGGTTATAATCATGACTGATTTCTACTGTACCTTACAGCTAGGCTTTAAAAACAAGATATTACAGGGACCCCAGTGGAAATAAGTCTGACTGACTTTTTTGGGTTATCCTGTGCAATTTACACATATATTACTAAGTTTGATAATTGCACTTACGTGTACCTGTACGTAAATAAACTTACTTAATTATAGAATGATTATGGTCGTACAAGAATAACGGGTCAAAAGCTGCCTCATCGCTTAAATTATTAAGCAAAAACAACAGTTAATACGATGATTGTGATCTCTAATGTGATCTCTTAGTGGTTTAGCGCTTCTTTTGATTATAATAATAATAATATAATAATGTGATCTCTAACATGACAGAAAACAGCATTACTGGTGTCGACAAGCCTAATACTTTTTTGTTTGTTCTTTGAGTCTGCCAGAAAGAGAACTGCCAGTGTCTCCAAAGTACTGAAGATGCCAAGAGGGGCATGAAATAGACACCTGGAGCATCTATTGCAAGAAGAGAAGTACGTGTATATGTAAATTAGATAAGGTTGACTTATAGTTGTGTATTAATGCCATCCTACGTCACTATTTAACAGTGTCATTAGGCTTTGTTTTAAATTAGGCTTATTGACCTAGGTCCTAAATTACTGCTTATTAAAGAAATAAGACAAGAAATAAGACATTTTAGATATAAATCTAGATGTACTCTTATTAAGTCTTATTGAGGCCTAGTTTCTAGGCCTCTTGTGTATCCATCTGTTCTTGAGCTATAGTTCACAGGATGGAAATGGGGTACACACACACACACACACACACACACACACACACACTAGCAGCTTTGGTTAGTGTGTGTATGTGTGTGTGCACCCTTAGTACCTGTTGGAATGTCATATACAAGGTTTAAAGCACTAGTGCCTGTTGGAAGGGTCCAAGTATTAGGTAGAAGGTATCAATGTGTCGGATGATGCTAACTGAAAGTCTCTTAGTCATTCCTCTTCTGTTTTTCTCCTTTCGATCCTTCTCCTTCTAATCCTTCTCCTCCTCTTCCCTCCCTTCCTCTTCCCTCCCTTCCTCTTCCCTCCTCCCAGCCGTCCTCACGGACGGAAGAGAGGGGAGATCAGCACAACCATTCTTATCAGTTCAATTTCCCTCGGCATGCTCCCCTCGTGCATCAACCTGTCACCCCTCCCGCCCCCTCTCCCCCTTCCTATGCTGCCGCCCCTCACTCCCTAATGATGCTAATTTAAAAAAAAAACTCACCATCACCCCCTTCTACACCTCACCATCACCCCCTTCTACACCTCACCTTCACCCCCTTGCTTCTACACCTCACCATCACTCCCCTTGCTCCCATACCTCACCATCACCTTGCTTCTACACCTCACCACCCCTAATTTCCACCCCTCACCATCACCACTTACCTTCACACCTCATTATATTCCCCTTACCACGATCTTTCACCACATTAATTCTCTGAACATCACCAAAACTTCAAAAGTCTTCCCATCCTAGACACCCTTCAGATGTTGTGGCATCGACCTCAGGCCTCGAGATGTGTGGCACACACTCACCCCTTCTGTGGGGTGACACTCCCGCGTCACCCCTGCTAGAGCCGTCTCTCGCTCCTCCTGAAGAGGCACCAACTTGGGCTAGACTTGGCGAGACTTGGTTCTGGTGGCGTCTTAGTAATGAACTTCTCAGGACAAGAGCTGCGGCCTTCAAGTTCTGATAACGTGGCCAGGCAGTGGCTGACATCCTCTGTTACTGCTGCTTCTGCTGCTGTTGCTGCTGATGCATTTGCTACTGCTGCTGCTGTTGCTTTTGCTGTTATTGTTTCTGCTGCTGATGATACTGATACTTCTACTGCGCCTGACCCTGGTGATGATTCTGATAATTATGCTGTTACTGCTGCTGATTCTAGAGCTGCTGCTGCTGCCTGCTGCTCTGCTGACTGCTGCTGCTGCTACTGCTGCACATTAATTTATTTTCCTCTGAATTTTTAGCACCTTTATCTGGGTTCTCCAGTGAACTTTAGTCATTATGCGAATCAGTTTTTTTCAGTGATGACAACTTAAGAGACCAGCTTTTGCATTTCTTATTTATGTATGTCCATGTATAGGTGGCATTACGCCATTACTGGAGGGTCCACACCAAGATGTCCCGAAGATTTATCGTAGGGACAAGAATTGATGGGGAATGTTGGTTGTTTGTTAATATCTTGGTCATTGAAGCAGATATGATAAGTCCTAGTCGATTACATTTTGCTTAAACTTCATTAAGAATGTGAAGATCTTGTATAGGCAAAGTAAACAAAATCATGGATAGCTTCCAAAAGAGTTTAGAATACGAAAAAGTATTCTCCAGAATCGCAAGAGTAAGAATACAGAATTTCGCGGTGCGGTAGGCACAATAAGGGAACACTGTATCAACATTCGTGGTCCCGAACTATTCAACATCTTAACAAAAGATATCAGAAACACTGCTTGAACAAGTGTAGAAGTCTTTAAGAGAAAACTGGACAAGTATCTTCTCCAGGTGCCAGATCAATCAGGCTGTGATGGATTATGGGGGGGCAGCGGGCCTCCAGCAGCAACAGCCTGGTTGACCAGGCTAGCACCAGACGAGCACTTACCTATGGCTGGGCTCAGAGAGTAGCAAGCCTCTCGAAACTCATCAAAATTATATCAAAGGTTTGCAACAAGATTACAGATGATCATTTAATATTCCGGAATAATGACAATTTTTCTGTGATAGATTATGCGATTTACTTAGCAAGAATTCTGGGTCTAAATTCAAATGGCAGGAAAACACTCATAATTTGTTTTGTCGTAGTGAATATTAGCAAATTGTGAGGATGTTAGTGTTACCTCTCTTCTTCACCTGGCGTATTACTGTTATCTTCAAATATAAATCTGAATTGTGTACAAGTGCTTTCTGAACTCTCAGTTACAGTCCCTCGCTAGAGAACACACAAACATATGTACAAATAATGATGAAGATTGAACGTAAATACAATAAGAATCACCAGAGATAAGAAACCAGGCAGGGAACTATGACTCGATCCCTTCAAAACGCAACTAGGCGAGCGCGCGCACACATGAAAATAAGTTACGGAAAAAAATCTCCCTAGGACAACATAAATCTTGAGCTTAGAAGAGTGAAGATAGATTACTCGCGACAGCCAAGGGACTGTTTTGAAATGCAAAACATGGGAACCTTTTTGAGTTACGGCCCGCTCCTTCCATATTTTAGCTGCGAGACTTATCACCAGTGTTGAAGCCGACGTCAGCCTCTCAGCTGATTTGTGGAAAATGAGTTTGTTTTTCCCGCCGCCAGGGGGAATTAGTGACCCCCCTTCCCTCCCACACAATGTAAACAAACCCTACGTACAGGGTATGGGCATGCAAGGTTGAGCTGTGGGTGAGTTGGGGGGGATGGGTTGGGCGTATATGACGGGTAGTGGGGGTATATTAATGGATGGGTGATTGTGTGAATTGGGCGTTTTGTTGGGGAGGATTGGGCGTTTGAGAATGAGTTAATTGTGTATCTGAGGGCAGGTGGATTAAATGGGAAAATTCAGCAAGTTTTCTTCTCGTGTTGTGAACTCGCTCCTCCGGATGCGGTAATGAAATATCAGGTGAGTGGAAACAAGCGACTCTCTCTCTATGTTATGTATTAATTATACCTTTTCACTTAATTTATAAATTCCAGTCTGGAATAAAACCTACGTAGCTGTGTTTTAAATATGCTTAATTGATCTCAAAATGCTACCTACGTTTTGCTGGTCTAACTGACTGAAAAGTTGTCGTCTTAATTGACATTGTAAAAAGCTTATGTTTTTTACAATGGTACTGAAAAGGTACAAACAGCAGAATGATCTTTCTCGGGACAACGTTTCGCTCTGTGTAAACGTCACACGGAGGTTTGCAACCTCCGTCTTCTCGTCACCTTCACCTCAGAGCGTCATTATATTACGCGTCTTATAACACCATAACACCACATAGCATTTAGTTATATTAGAGTGAATGAAACTAAAATGACGTTGAAAGTGCTAAGCGTCGTGACTTGATAATGGCTCAAGACGGGGTCGAAACGTCGTCTAAAGTCTCCTAGCTACAAATCCTGGATATCTAAAAAACAATTTTAACTCACCTGCCATAGGTTAAAGCCTCACGTGTTCTGTAATTTAAAAGCTATGCAGTGCTTTTCGGGCATTGCAGTGTGTGCAAGAGCTTCAAACATTGATCTATTTTAGTCTCAACATTTCGCTTTTCAGGAGATACGTCAACCCGTAAGGGCTTGCCACAATAAAATGTCGAATTAGTTTCACTTGCGTCCTTTTAACTAACATATACATGTTCAATGTTGAAGAGGGTTTCAAAGAAATATTCTTTAGTGATGGAGTTGCATCCTTAGGAACCCTTCTTCCCCCGCCCCCCTTACCATGCTGTCTTCAGGCATTCTTTACTCTTCTGTGCCTAGTTGTGACTTGACAATGGGCCCGGACGGACCGAAACGTCATGTTTCTCTTCCCAAGTACGGGTTTTTACGAATTGTTTAGCCACGTTTCTGTGATTTTATTCTCGTACACATACGAGACTCAAAGTTTAAATGCCCTTCCCTCTTAACCTTATGTTTTTGCACTAGGGGAACGAATCCCACTGAATAAAAAGCAATAGTTTCAACGGAACAAAAGTCAGGTTTGCAATCATTATTACATACCAAGACTCACAGATAAATCTCCTTCATTTCCCTTAATATAGGTGAATCAGGTGGAATTACGCACCCAGCTATTTATACTATAAAAACACTAGCTAACAAGTAATTTTCATCAGATACACCGTAATTCTAGATGGGTTAGATAGCTCCTAGGATTGATTCCAAATCTGTTTTCGAGTTTTAACTAGTACTTTTGGTTTATTTGATTAATCAAATTCGAAAAATTAAGGCATTAATTGTTATTTGGGAAATAACTGCTCAAATGTGATCGGTTTCATTACGAAAGAATAATCTGCAACAGGAAAATAAGAAAATATATTTGGAATCAATGATCTAAAAGCTGTCGAGTCCACCTGCAATGTGAAAATAAAAAAAAATAGGAAACTGTAAGAAATAAGTTTTGATGAAAGACTATTTTGTTTCTTGTATTAAAGACGACCTCGTCTTCCATCGTTCTTCTCTGTATTGGACAGAAGAAGCCATTGGCTGGCGAAACGTTTCCTCAGCAAAGGTTTCCAAATGTTGCACAAGTGTCTCATTCTTTAACTTCCCTAGTACCAATAAACCAGTGGCCAGTTTCCCTATCAGTGAGAGTAATGGGATGAACATGGCCACTCACGACACAAAAGCAACATGGGTAAGTTAAGAGGCAAATACGATGAGCAGTTTTAGGAGCAGGTATACCACCGCCCTGCCGAACAAGTCTGTGAAACCTGGAGAAAAGAGTTAGCAGGAGGGGCTTCGAGCAACTACTCGACCCCATAAACAAAACTTGGTAATTGTATGTAGACGAGTGCCTTTGCCTTCACGTTTCACATATCGCCAGAGAACCCGCGTCTGTTGAACTATTCCTGTTAGCAAATTGCATAACACAAGTGGCGTAACTTTCTCTAAACTCATGAAATTCCTTGATAACAAAGTTCGCCGAGTGCAGTTTGTTTACCTATCTCAGTTCCTACTCTGACTTGCAATATTGCAGACCGATGAAAAATATCACAATGTTAGGTGTCTAGGGTTTACCTAGAATACTTTTAGGAGATCATTACAGTTTCTACCATAATTTTATCGTCTGTTGTTGAATGTTACTATTGTTACAACTCGATTTCCTTCCATCTTTCTTCACCCTCTACAATTCTCACATCCTTCTTCACCCTCTACACATCTCCCCCTCACATTCTTCACCCTCTACACTTCTCCCCCTCACATTCTTCACCCTCTACACTTCTCCCCCTCACATTCTTCACCCTCTACACATCTCCCCCTCACATTCTTCACCCTCTACACTTCTCCCCCTCACATTCTTCACCCTCTACACTTCTCCCCCTCACATTCTTCACCCTCTACACTTCTCCCCCTCACATTCTTCACCCTCTACACTTCTCCCCCTCACATTATTCACCCTCTACACATCTCCCCTCACATTCTTCACCCTCTACACTTCTCCCCTCACATTCTTCACCCTCTACACTTCTCCCCTCACATTCTTCACCCTCTACACTTCTCCCCCTCACATTCTTCACCCTCTACACTTCTCCCCCTCACATTCATCACCCTCTACACTTCTCACCTCACATTCATCACCCTCTACACTTCTCCCCTCACATTCATCACCCTCTACACTTCTCTCCTCACATTCTTCACCCTCTACACTTCTCCCTCACATTCTTCACCCTCTACACTTCTTCCCCTCACATTCATCACCCTCTACACTTCTCACCTCACATTCATCACCCTCTACACTTCTCCCTCACATTCATCACCCTCTACACTTCTCTCCTCACATTCTTCACCCTCTACACTTCTCCCCTCACATTCTTCACCCTCTACACTTCTCCCCCTCACATTCTTCACCATAAACACATTTCTTCCAGTCCCTTAAGAACTTGATATATTTCACGAAGCGCCAAATGTAAGTGCGCTGGAAGCTCGATCCTCCGACCGCTTACTCAGGTCTCTGATCAATTAGACTGTTTGGCAGTTGCATTCCTCTTTACTCCAGACCCGTAGGGCCATACAGCACTTGAAGACTGGGAAGTAGTCTGGTTTCACACATCATCGGAAGATGCTCCATCTCCACGAACCAAGAGCCCTTCAACAGCTTCAAGACACATTCCAATGGAGTCACAGAAATAAGTTAATTAAACCACATTTCAAGAGTCAGGTCGCAGTGTTTATTAATTTATTAATATTGTATTATTACTAGTTATTATAATTATTATTGCTTTTATAATTATTATTATTAGTGTTATTATCATTATTATTATTACTAGTGTTATAATTATTATTGCTTTTATAATTATTATTATTAGTGTTATTATCATTATTATTATTACTAGTGTTATAATTATTATTGCTTTTATAATTATTATTATTAGTGTTATTATCATTATTATTATTACTAGTGTTATAATTATTATTGCTTTTATTATTATTATTAGTGTTAGTCATTTTTATTATTTTATTATACATTATGATTATTTTTATTATTCCCCAGATGCTGTATAACCTTTACGGGTTTAGCCCTTCTCCATTATTAATAATGATGGGTTATGGTATTGAAAGCTTCTGTAATAGTGTGTGTGTGTGTGTGTGTTGGTGTGTGGTTGTAACGGTAAAGTACGGTACGGAAGTTTGTACGGTACGGTTGACAGGTGAGAAAAAAATACCGTACTGTACCGTACTGCCAGCCTTACCAACAATACTGTATCGTACTGCCAGCCTTACCAACAACACTGTACCGTACTGCCAGCCTTACCAACAATACTGTACCGTACTGCCAGTCTTACCAACAACACTGTACCGTACTGCCAGCCTTACCAACAACACTGTACCGTACTGCCAGCCTTACCAACAATACTGTACCGTACTGCCAGCCTTACTAACAACACTGTACCGTACTGCCAGCCTTACCAACAATACTGTACCGTACTGCCAGCCTTACCAACAACACTGTACCGTACTGCCAGCCTTACCAACAACACTGTACCGTACTGCCAGCCTTACCAACAATACTGTACCGTACTGCCAGCCTTACCAACAACACTGTACCGTACTGCCAGCCTTACCAACAACACTGTACCGTACTGCCAGCCTTACCAACAATACTGTACCGTACTGCCAGCCTTACCAACAACACTGTACCGTACTGCCAGCCTTACCAACAACACTGTACCGTACTGCCAGCCTTACCAACAATACTGTACCGTACGCCAGCCTTACCAACAACACTGTACCGTACTGCCAGCCTTACCAACAATACTGTACCGTACTGCCAGCCTTACCAACAACACTGTACCGTACTGCCAGCCTTACCAACAACACTGTACCGTACTGCCAGCTTACCAACAATACTGTACCGTACTGCCAGCCTTACCAACAAACTGTACCGTACTGCCAGTCTTACCAACAACACTGTACCGTACTGCCAGCCTTACCAACAACACTGTACCGTACTGCCAGCCTTACCAACAATACTGTACCGTACTGCCAGCCTTACCAACAACACTGTACCGTACTGCCAGCCTTACCAACAACACTGTACCGTACTGCCAGTCTTACCAACAATACTGTAGTGCATTACCAACCTTACCAACAACACTGTACCGTACTGCCAGCCTTACCAACAACACTGTACCGTACTGCCAGCCTTACCAACAACACTGTACCGTACTGCCAGCCTTACCATCAACACTGTACCGTACTGCCAGTCTTACCAACAATACTGTAGTGCATTACCAACCTTACCAACAACACTGTACCGTACTGCCAGCCTTACCAACAACACTGTACCGTACTGCCAGCCTTACCAACAACACTGTACCGTACTGCCAGCCTTACCATCAACACTGTACCGTACTGCCAGTCTTACCAACAGTACAGTGTTGTGGTGCCTCTGTTTTAGGGACGACCATGCCACCTTTAACCCCACTTCTTCAACCATTCTTTTGTCTGTTCTCCCTGGGTGCCTGGCTCTGTTGTGGCTCTGTTGGCTTGTTGGTGCTCTGTTGGATCTCTGTTGTGTTGGCTTGTTGGTGCCCTGTTGCTCTGTTGATGCTTGGTTTTGTTTGTGCTTGGCTATGTTGGTTATTGTGATTGTTGTTTGTCTGTTGTTTGTCTGTTGTTTGGCTGTTTATGTGTGTGTGTGAGCAAGAGAGCAGATAGGAGATACCTAGTAAGAGTGCGAGTGGCAAAACGAGTCACACAAAGCAAGCGAGCGAGTGGAAAGGAGTGAAAGCTTCTTAGAGAACGAGTGAAAGAGTGAGCTAGATAATAATTGAAAAAGTTAGAGGGTGAGAGTGGTTAAATGAGTGAGCCAGAGGGTGAACGAAGGGGAATAGAAGAGCCAGAAAACGAGTGAAGATGGATTTTAAAAAAAAATGAAAGAAGGAACTATAAAAACAAGAGACACTAAGAACATGAGAGAAAATAATCATTCAACTTAAAACATACAAAGAATCTTTCAAAACCAGAAACTTCGACAGGAAAATATTGACGAAGATATTGTTACTGGGACTTTAAGTGTACCAATATATGAAGGTCATATATGAAGGTCATTAAGCTGTACATAGCCTCTTTCACCATCAGACATGAATACTTAAGATAGGAATTAAGCTCTCAGCATATACACGCTGAGAGAAATGTACCTCCTGGTGCAGTGTAGTCGAAAACAGGTGGTCCTCTACAGTGCAAAACAACCCAACCTCCAGGTGGCTTGCTTAAAGGGAGGTGAGGTAAGGTTTGTCAGGGACCTGGACAAGTGTTTCCTGACGGGGGTCTTAGTCACATGATGACCCGCAGCTGGAGCTTCCACTGCCTTCCACTGGCTTACCTCTCCAGCCCTTGTTTAACACACCTTGGTATATATACCCTGTGTAAATACCTTGCACAGATTCTTTGATCTCATACCCGCCAGTAAATATTATGATACGCCTCGTAGAGGTATACTTGCTAACATAAGCATACATAAAGAATATTGAGTATATATTTTCATTCACGAGGCCTTTAAGTATTTTCGATATTTCTTTTTTAAGAAAACACTTGGCGGAGTTTGTTTATTAGGTAAAAATAAATGTTTGAAGAACCGTGTAAATATCAGAGTGTGTTTTTCAAGTTGTATTTTCAGATAAAGTTGCGTACCTGGCTCGATGCATTATTTTTTTTTATGTATATATTTTATGTTTTGGCTCAGTTTCTTAGATCGGCGCCTCACCTCAGCAACAGTTATCCAGGTCTTCGTTAAGTTATCTTAGATCAAGAGTAGCCCTTGTAGTGAGCACCAGCACGCTATCTTATATTGCTAGTAGCCTTTGTTTTGGGTACTAATACGCTATCTAGCATCGCTAGTAGCCCAGGTGGGCACCAGCACGCTATCTAGCATCGCTAGTAGCCCAAGTGGGCACCAGCACGCTATCTAGCATCGCTAGTAGCCCAGGTGGGCACCAGCACGCTATCTAGCATCGCTAGTAGCCCAGGTGGGCACCAGCACGCTATCTAGCATCGCTAGTAGCCCAAGTGGGCACCAGCACGCTATCTAGCATCGCTAGTAGCCCAGGTGGGCACCAGCACGCTATCTAGCATCGCTAGTAACCCGTGTCGAATCCCCAGGTTCAGTAAACTTCGCAAAATTAAAACCTTGTTTACAAAATCTTTCTCAGTTTGTGTTGATATCGGAGAGGCATCGGGAAGAGCAACAGCTTCTCGGAAATCTTCAAAAATACCGTCAGAGTAGGATGAAAAAAAGGTGGTAGCAAGAACCTACCTTTAATAACCTCACTCAGAGGTGAGCGACAACGTTCACTAATAAAGAACAAAAAGGCATAATACCGTGACTGGAACAATACACAAATAACTAAACGTTTCGGTACGACTTGGACCATTTACAAAGTCGCACTGATGAACCATAATCAACTATCAGTTTCACAGAATTATCCAAAGGTATTATTCATAATTCAGATTCATTCGATAATTCAATGTTTAGGTCAGCATTAATTATCATCCTTAGTGTGAAACAAATGATCTTGTTTGTAAATTAGGCAAAATTAAGCGAGAAGAGAAACGAGCTAAATTGAATTATATAAATGTTAATATTTGTGTATATATGAAGCGCTAAACTCTTGAGTTTGTTCATAGTAAGAAGAGGTGAAGGCTCGATCCTTCTTATGCTAACAGCGAGACACTACTATCAGTCAGTCTTAACAGCGAGACACTACTATCAGTCAGTCTTAACAGCGAGACACTACTATCAGTCAGTCTTCACAGCGAGACACACTACTATCAGTCAGTCTTCACAGCGAGACACACTACTATCAGTCAGTCTTCACAGCGAGACACACTACTATCAGTCAGTCTTCACCGCGAGACACACTACTATCAGTCAGTCTTCACAGCGAGACACTACTATCAGTCAGTCTTCACAGCGAGACACACTACTATCAGTCAGTCTTCACCGCGAGACACACTACTATCAGTCAGTCTTCACCGCGAGACACACTACTATCACAGTCAGTCTTCACCGCGAGACACACTACTATCACAGTCAGTCTTCACCGCGAGACACACTACTATCACAGTCAGTCTTCACCGCGAGACACACTACTATCACAGTCAGTCTTCACCGCGAGACACACTACTATCACAGTCAGTCTTCACCGCGAGACACACTACTATCACAGTCAGTCTTCACCGCGAGACACACTACTATCACAGTCAGTCTTCACCGCGAGACACACTACTATCACAGTCAGTCTTCACCGCGAGACACACTACTATCACAGTCAGTCTTCACCGCGAGACACACTACTATCACAGTCAGTCTTCACCGCGAGACACACTACTATCAGTCAGTCTTCACAGCGAGACACACTACTATCAGTCAGTCTTCACCGCGAGACACACTACTATCAGTCAGTCTTCACCGCGAGAGACACTACTATCAGTCAGTCTTCACCGCGAGACACACTACTATCAGTCAGTCTTCACCGCGAGACACACTACTATCAGTCAGTCTTCACCGCGAGACACACTACTATCAGTCAGTCTTCACCGCGAGACACACTACTATCAGTCAGTCTTCACCGCGAGACACACTACTATCAGACAGTCTTCACCGCGAGACACACTACTATCAGACAGTCTTCACAGCGAGACACTACTATCAGTCAGCCTTCACCGCGAGACACACTACTATCAGACAGTCTTCACAGCGAGACACTACTATCAGCAGTCTCGCGAGACACTACTATCAGTCAGCTTCAGCGAGACACTACTATCAGTCAGTCTTCACAGCGAGACACACTACTATCAGTCAGCTTCACCGCGAGACACACTACTATCAGACAGTCTTCACAGCGAGACACTACTATCAGTCAGCCTTCACTGCGAGACACACTACTATCAGTCAGTCTTCACAGCGAGACACTACTATCAGTCAGCCTTCACCGCGAGACACACTACTCTCAGTCAGTCTTCACAGCGAGACACTACTATCAGTCAGCCTTCACCGCGAGACACACTACTATCAGACAGTCTTCACAGCGAGACACTACTATCAGTCAGCCTTCACCGCGAGACACACTACTATCAGTCAGTCTTCACAGCGAGACACTACTATCAGTCAGCCTTCACCGCGAGACACACTACTATCAGTCAGTCTTCACAGCGAGACACTACTATCAGTCAGCCTTCACGCGAGACACACTACTATCAGTCAGTCTTCACAGCGAGACACTACTATCAGTCAGCCTTCACCGCGAGACACACTACTATCAGTCAGTCTTCACAGCGAGACACTACTATCAGTCAGCCTTCACCGCGAGACACACTACTATCAGTCAGTCTTCACAGCGAGACACACTACTATCAGTCAGTCTTCACAGCGAGACACACTACTATCAGTCAGTCTTCACAGCGAGACACTACTATCAGTCAGCCTTCACCGCGAGACACACTACTATCAGTCAGTCTTCACAGCGAGACACACTACTATCAGTCAGTCTTCACAGCGAGACACACTACTATCAGTCAGTCTTCACAGCGAGACACTACTATCAGTCAGTCTTCACAGCGAGACACTACTATCAGTCAGTCTTCACAGCGAGACACTACTATCAGTCAGTCTTCACAGCGAGACACACTACTATCAGTCAGTCTTCACAGCGAGACACTACTATCAGTCAGTCTTCACAGCGAGACACTACTATCAGTCAGTCTTCACGCGAGACACTACTATCAGTCAGCTTCACAGCGAGACACTACTATCACAGTCTTCAGCGAGACACACTACTATCAGTCAGTCTTCACCGCGAGACACATACTATCAGTCAGTCTTCACCGCGAGACACACTACTATCAGTCAGTCTTCACCGCGAGACACACTACTATCAGTCAGTCTTCACCGCGAGACACACTACTACACAGCGCAAGGAATGACAGAAACTGTATCATTCTATCGATATTTCTGGCCTGGACTCTGATCAGTCAGACTGTTCGTTTAGGAAGACACGTGAGCAAACACTAGGACATATTTATCAGAAAACGTTTCGGTCCTGGGACCTTGATCATTCTTGATCAAGGTCCCAGGACCGAAACGTTTTCTGATAAACATATCAGTGTTTGCTCAGGTATCTTTTTGGTGCATACCAGGTTGTTCGTGGTTCACGAAATCGTAACTACACGATTGCAAGCAAACCATACCACGGGTGGGGTTCGAATCCGCGTTAGTGGTCACAGTGGTGCCTATGCTAATCCTCCTATGGTGTATAAATATACCTAGTTGATTGAAACTTATTGTAACCAGCTGGCCCAGTGGCTAGCGCGTCCGTCTGGAGTTTTATAACCCTCTGGTCGCGGGTTCTATCCCCGCCCGTGGTATGGTTTGTTCGTGGTTCCTAGTTAGTATGTAAAACATACTAGGTGTCTAGGTTCTTAAGACGGTGAGATTTTCTTCGCATTTCAACTTACTTCGTTGGACGTAAATCTTGTATTGCCGACAATGGTGAAGAAATGACAGATTGCAGAAGACACCTTAATTCTATTATGTTTCGTATTATATATATAGCATTATCAAAAGTTATCAAGTCTACACCGAGCGAAACGTTGTCCAGGTAAGACCTTGTTTTGCAACCTCTCTTTTCTTTATATCTCATTATTGTCTCTCGAGAATATTGGGTCTCTAAAAATTTTTTTTTACCTCTACTCTCCAACATGAGGCAAGATATGGCATCCCCAAGCCCTTCTAATAGAGTTTTAGTCTCCCAAATGAGTTTAAGCGCCACCCATCCTCAACCAGGGGGTCCCCTGAAGGAACCCCAGGTCGGCCTAAAGGTCTTAAGACTCCCCGCCACTATTGATCCCAGGCGGTGGTGCCTGGGGCTCACACACACACACACACACACACACTGTGTGTGTGTGCAACTACAAATAAGTGAGTACAGTGAAGAGGCGGGGCCAGGAGCTGCAAATCGACCCCTGCAACCACAACTAGGTTAGCGCGCGCGCACACCTGGGGAAGGGGGGTCACCTTCGCCACGATGATATTACGAAAATATTAGAGGCTGTTGTAGCTGCAGTGACTTCACTGCTCTCCAGGATTTATCACTGTTTATTCGACAGCCTTCAAAGTTCCACTGTTGTCTCTGCGACAGACGGAAAGCGTGTCTCACTGCTAGTGCCGAAGACAGCCGTAAAAGCCTCCCTTGCTGTCTTAGTCTGTCTCAATGTCTGCTTGAAACGGCCCTTTAGCATTTCTGTCTGCGACTGCCTTAGTCTCGCTGTCTGTATGAGAGCCGTCAAGTCTTTCTTACCGTCTGTGGCAGCCGTCAAACCTCCCTCAATGTATGTCTCGGTGACAGCCGCCAAGCCTGCTTCACTGTCTACTCCTGACAGCTGTCATGCATCCCTCACTCCCTGTCTCTGACAGCCACGGGGGACTTGTCCAATACTGGCTCCGTTTTTCTTCTATTTCCTACTATCACGTCGTCTCTTCTTGCACTTGTATTTTCTTGAACCCAAATGTCGTTCTGCCAACGACAGTGAAGAAAAACCCACTGCAAAACAAGCTGTTTGTAGAGCTTTGTCAAGTCATGTTTCACTGTTTAGAACTTTAATCAAGTCATGACTTGATTAAGTTTCCCAGAGGGCAAAACGTTGTCCCAGTTAAAGTTCTTTCTGTATCCTGTAGCCCTTCCTTCTGTTATTCTTCCTGTTTTCCTATCCACCCTGCAGCTGCTGGTCACAGGTAAGGGAAAGCATTCCTGGGTGTCAGCGCGGGTGCCACTCTCCCTGCCGCCTTGGATGGCAACGCGGGTGCCACTCTCCCTGCCTACTTGGATGGCAGCGCGGGTGCCACTCTCCCTGCCCTCCTGGGCGGTACTCACTGACACGATAACCATTGTGCGTGTTGCTGTGAGTTTTTTCCTGTCACGAACGGGTCTGTGAATCAATGAATAACCTTGAAGCCTTGAGAGAGGCAAGAGGGAAGGACCTACCTTATGAGACGTCAGGAAGGAAGGCAGTACCTCACGGGAGGGAACGAAAAGCCGAGGTAGCAGAATCTACCTCCAGAGAAAGGAAGGGGGGTTGTATATATATATATATATGTCGTGCCAAACAGGTAAAGCTTGCGATTTTGGTTTAAATAGCAACGCTCTTCTTGCCGAATAAGGCAAGCGAAAATTCGTGTATGTAATAATTTTGCAAAAATCATTCTGATCCTAACGAAAAAAAATATATTTCATTGTGTTTATTATTAAATTATTGTAAACTTATCTAAAATATATTTAGTTGGATTATGCTAAATTAAATTGCTCTTGTTATGATAAGGTTAGGTAAGTTTTCTAAGGTTCTTTTGGTACCAAGAGAACCTTAGGAAACTTACCTAACCTTATTATAACAAGCGCAATTTAATTTAGCCTAATCCAACTAAATATATTTTAGATAAGTTTACAATAATTTAATAATAAACACAATGAAATATATATTTTTTTCGTTAGGTTCAGAATGATTTTTGCAAAATTATTACATACACAAATTTCCGCTTGCCTTATTCGGCAAGAAGAGCGTTGCTATTTAAGCCAAAATAGCAAGCTTTACCTATTCGGCACGACATATATACACGGCAGGACACCACAAGATATAATGTTGAGATCCCACTTTCGGAAAACATGAGTTTCATGACATCGGTAGAAACAGATATTGTGAACAATAAAGAAAAGATATAAGAATGATAAGTAGATAATATAAACATTGCATGTATAACTGAAGCTTATAAATATAAACTTTCATATAAATATGCAAAAAGCAGCGAAATTATAATACTGTGAGGTTATATATTTTCATGTCACAATCTTTCCTCTCCCTTTCACCTTCATCTCTCTCTCTCTCTCCCTTTTCCTTCCTCTTTCTTTGCATTATCTCCTCTTCAACTGCTATCTTCTTCCTTTTCTTACCTCCCTTCTCAAGTCCCCTTCCCTCGCTTCTCCAATACCCTTTCTCTATTACTCCTCCATTACCCCTCCCTCCTCCGTTAACCTTTCTCTCCACCATTACCCCTCCTCCCTCCTTCCTTCTCGCCTCTCGTAATCCATCAAATCCCTATCACTTTCTCCTAAGGTCCTAATTCTACCTCCCTCTCCTAACCTCACCTTCCCTCTCCTTTCTTTCCATCCTTCCCATCTCCGGCCATCATTACCACCTTCCCTCCGTATTCTCTCTCCATTTTTTTTCTACCCCATTTTCCCTGTTACCTACTCGTCTTCCCTCATTTGCTTCTCCCTCATTCCCCTTGACGCCTCCAACATCATGTTATCTCCAGAGAGGTCGTAACGCATTCTATAAAGTGGCAGTAATGCTTGTTGCTTGTCCGTCCTTCCTGTGTAAGGAACATCCTACACGACCCTGGGTGTAGGGATTTCCTACACGACCCTGGGTGTAGGGATTTCCTACACGACCCTGGGTGTTGGTATTTCCTACACGACCCTGGGTGTTGGTATTTCCTACACGACCCTGGGTGTTGGTATTTCCTACACGACCCTGGGTGTTGGTATTTCCTACACGACCCTGGGTGTTGGTATTTCCTACACGACCCTGGGTGTTGGTATTTCCTACACGACCCTGGGTGTAGGGATTTCCTACACGACCCTGGGTGTTAGGGGTATTTCCTACACGACCCTGGGTGTGGTATTTCCTACACGACCCTGGGTAGTTGGCATCTCACGACCCGGGTTCACACACCCTGGGTGTCGGATCCTACACGACCCTGGGTATTCACATCATCAACGACCCGGTCAACATCCTACACGACCCTGGGTATATCGACATCCTACACGACCCTGGGTATATCGACATCCTACACGACCCTGGGTATATCGACATCCTACACGACCCTGCGTGTATCGACATCCCACACCACTCTAGTTCTAAGTCGTTCTCGACCTAATTCACACAAGAGCCTCGGTATTACCCTTGAATGACCTCGTCACCAGAAAAAACATCTTATCAACTAACACAACTATCGTTCCCTCTCAGCCATTCAAAACAACTTCAAAGGATTTACGTTTTTTTTCACTCTCCATTTTAATGCCAAAATTAGAGTCATTTTAACCAGTTGACAATTGTGCTACGTCAACCTGTCTCGGTCTGTTTACATAAAATTGAATGTCATTATATATATACATTTTTTTTTTGGGGGGGGGGGGTAGGGAGGACCTTGTTTGGGTAATGATGTCGACAGATTTTGAGTGAGTTGATTATTTGCTCCTCCCTAGGGTTATATATTGTGTGTGTGTGTACTCATCTATTTGTGGGTGCAGGGGTCGAGTCATAGCTCCTGGCCCGCCTCTTCGCTGGTCGCTACTAAGTCCACTCTCTCACTGCTCCATGAGCTTTATCGTATTGTGTGTGTGTGTGTGTGTGTGTGTAGGGGTGGGAGAGGGGAGATGATTGGAGGGGTGGTAGAGGGGAAATGCCTGGGGAAGGAGCGGATAAAATGTTTAAATTCAAGTTTAGAACAAGTAAGGTTATTGAATCACATGAACACGAGAAAATTGGATCTCGTACATTACACAGGAGAACAAAGATTCGCGCAAAGTACGTACACTAAGAGAACATAGTCCAAAGAACATGAGAACCTATCACAAAGAACATGAGAACCTATCACAAAGAACATGAGAACCTATCACAAAGAACATGAGAACCTATCACAAAGAACATGAGAACCTATCACAAAGAACATGAGAACCTATCACAAAGAACATGAGAACCTATCACAAAGAACATGAGAACCTATCACACAGAACATGAGAACCTATCACAAAGAACATGAGAACCTATCACAAAGAACATGAGAACCTATCACAAAGAACATGAGAACCTATCATAAAGAACACAAGAGTACAACACAAAGAGCATGAGAACATAGCTCAAAGAACGCGAACATAGAACAAGCAGCATAAGAGAACATAGCACAAAGCGACGAGAACATAGCATGAAGAACACAAAAGAACATAGGACACAAAACATAAGAGAACATAAAACACAGAAGACAAGATAACAGAAAAACCAAAAACACACAAGTAAACAAAAATAAAACAAGAACATAAAACATGGACAAAAAATAACAAGAACACACACAACAAGAAAAACCATCCCACAATTCTGCCCCACAGTATTATCCCACAATTCTGCCCTACAGTATTGTCCCACAATTCTGTCTCACAGTATTGTCCCACAGTAATATCCCACAATACCATTCCACAATACCATCCCACAATATCCCACAATACCATCCCACAATATCCAACAATACCATCCCACACTATCCCACAATACCATCCCACAATATCCCACAATACCATCCCACAATATCCCACAATACCATCCCACAATATCCCACAATACCATCCCACACTATCCCACAATATCCCACAATACCATCCCACAATATCCCACAATACCATCCCACACTATCCCACAATATCCCACAATACCATCCCACACTATCCCACAATACCATCCCACACTATCCCACAATACCATCCCACACTATCCCACAATACCATCCCACACTATCCCACAATACCATCCCACACTATCTCACAATACCATCCCACACTATCCCACAATACCATCTCACACTATCCCACAATACCATCCCACAATACCATCCCACAATACCATCCCACAATAGCAGTTATTGAACATTTAAAATCTTAAGTCGATATCTTAACGTTTAACTTCTTTTGCATATATATTAGAGATTACTATCTTTGTGGGAGAGGGGAGATTGTGGGGGAGATGTATGGAGGGGTGGGAGAGGGGAGATTGTGAGGGAGATGTATGGAGGGGTGGGAGAGGAGATTGTGGGGAGATGTATGGAGGGGTGGAGAGAGGAGATTGTGGGGAGATGTATGGAGGGTGGGAGAGAGGAGATTGTGGGGAGATGTATGGAGGGTGGGAGAGAGGAATTGTGGGGAGATGTATGGAGGGGTGGGAGAGGGGAGATTGTGGGGAGATGTATGGAGGGGTGGGAGAGGGAGATTGTGGGGAGATGTATGGAGGGGTGGGAGAGGGAGATTGTGGGGAGATGTATGGAGGGGTGGGAGAGGGAGATTGTGGGGAGATGTATGGAGGGGTGGGAGAGGAGATTGTGGGGGAGATGTATGGAGGGGTGGGAGAGAGGAGATTGTGGGGAGATGTATGGAGGGTAGGGAGAAGGAGATTGTGGGGAGATGTATGGAGGGTGGAGAGAGGAGATTGTGGGGAGATGTATGGAGGGGTGGAGAGAGGAGATTGTGGGGAGATGTATGGAGGGGTGGAGAGAGGAGATTGTGGGGGAGATGTATGGAGGGGTGGGAGAGGGGAGATTGTGGGGAGATGTATGGAGGGGGAGAGGGGAGATTGTGGGGGAGATGTATGGAGGGGTGGGAGAGGGGAGATGGTGAGGAAATGTATGGAGGAGTGGAAGAGGGGAAGATGGTGGGGAAGATGTATGGAGGGTGGGAGAGGGAGATGGGTGGAGATGTATGGAGGTGTGGAAGATGGTGAGGAAGATGTATGGAGGGTGGGAGAGGGAGATGATTGGGAGATGTATGGACGGGTGGGATGATGTATGGAGGGGTGGGAGAGGGGAGATGGATAGAGGGGTGATACAGGGGAAATGCCTGGGGAAGGAGCGGGAGAGGGGAAACAGACACGACAGAACGGAGAAAGGAAAGGGGGTTGATGTTCAAGGGCAGAGGGAAGGGGTAGCAAAAGGGAAAGTTGACCAAGGGGAAATAAGGGGAGGAAGAAGTTGGGTTAATGTTAGGAGAAGAGGAACGAAAAAGGGAGAGTAAACGAGAAAGAGAAAGGTAGAAGAGCGAGGGGAAAATGATAATTTTATGTGATGTGAAGGCTCAATCCTCAGTCCTCTAATGGCCATACAGACCTAAAAGAAAAGAGGGGAATGTAGCTGAGAAAAATAGTTAAAGGTAGACAGAGGGGAAGAGAGAAGTGAGGGATGAGAGGGGATGGATGAGAGGGGATGGATGAGAGGGGATGGATGAGAGGATGATGAGAGGATGATGAAGGATGATGAGAGGATGATGAGAGGATGATGAGAGGATGATGAGAGGATGATGAGAGGATGATGAGAGGATGGATGAGAGGGGATGGATGAGAGGGGATGGATGAGAGGGGATGGATGAGAGGGGATGGATGAGGGTGATGGATGAGAGGGAATGAATATGAAGAATGGATGTGAGGGACTTTCTAATGAGAAAAAGGATAGGGGATAGAGGATAATGAAGAAGATGGGTGGACAAGAGAAGAATAAAGGGAGGAGCTGCGTGAGATAATCAAGGGATTGAAAACGGAGAGGGTATTCAGAAGGAAAGGGAGAAGGTAAAGAGGGGAGTAATTATGAGAGAATGGCAGGTGAGAAGGGAGGTTAGAGAGAGAGAGAGAGAGAGAGAGAGAGAGAGAGAGAGAGAGAGAGAGAGGAATGAGAGAGAGGAATGAGAGAGAGGAATGAGAGAGAGGAATGAGAGAGAGGAATGAGAGAGAGGAATGAGAGAGAGGAATGAGAGAGAGGAATGAGAGAGGATGGGGAGTGAAAATAGTGAGTGGAAAGAATTGAAGTAGGGAGAACTGGAGGGAGATTGTAGTGATGATGGAGGGAAGGAGGGAGGGAGATGCTTGTGGTTAGTTATTAAGATGGAAGGGTGAGAGAGGAAACTTGTGGATGGTTGAGAATGAGGGAGGAAGTGAAGCTTGGAGGGAGTGAAGGAGGGACGGAAGAAGTTAGAAATGGAGGAGGGGAGGAAGTGGAATGAGGGAGGGAGGGAAGGAAGTAGGAATGAAGGGAGGGAGGGAAGGAAGTAGGAATGAATGGAGGGAGGGAAGGAAGGAGGGGAAAGAATCAAGGAGGGAAAGTAGGATTGAAGGAGGGGAAAGAATCAAGGAGGGAAAGTAGGAAGGAAAGCGGGAAGGAAGCAGGGAGGGACAAAGGGATGAATGGAGGGAATGAAGGAGGGAAGGAGGAAGGTCTTGGCTTATACCTTCACTCAGGGCGGAAAATTACCCGGGATTTCATTTGTTTCATCCTTAGGGATAGATGGAAGAGGAGTGTAGTTGTAGTACTAGTTGTTGTAGTACTAGTTGTTGTAGTACTAGTTGTAGTAGTACTAGTTGTAGTAGCAGTAGTTGTAGTAGTACTAGTTGTAGTTGTAGTAGTACTAGTTGTAGTTGTAGTAGTACTAGTTGTAGTTGTAGTAGTACTAGTTGCAGTAGTTGTAGTACTAGTTGTTGTAGTACTAGTTGTTGTAGTACTAGTTGTAGTAGTACTAGTTGTTGTAGTACTAGTTGTTGTAGTACTAGTTGTAGTAGTACTAGTTGTAGTAGTACTAGTTGTAGTAGTACTAGTTGTAGTAGTACTAGTTGTAGTAGTACTAGTTGTAGTAGTACTAGTTGTTGTAGTACTAGTTGTTGTAGTACTAGTTGTAGTAGTACTAGTTGTAGTAGTACTAGTTGTAGTAGTACTAGTTGTAGTAGTACTAGTTGTTGTAGTACTAGTTGTTGTAGTACTAGTTGTAGTACTAGTTGTAGTAGTACTAGTTGTAGTAGTACTAGTTGTAGTAGCAGTAGTTGTAGTAGTACTAGTTGTAGTTGTAGTAGTACTAGTTGTAGTTGTAGTAGTACTAGTTGTTGTAGTACTAGTTGTTGTAGTACTAGTTGTGTAGTACTAGTTGTTGTTGTACTAGTTGTAGTAGTACTAGTTGTAGTAGTAGTAGTTGTAGTAGTACTAGTTGTAGTTGTAGTAGTACTAGTTGTAGTTGTAGTAGTACTAGTTGTAGTTGTAGTAGTACTAGTTGCAGTAGTTGTAGTAGTACTAGTTGCAGTAGTTGTAGTAGTACTAGTTGTAGTAGCAGTAGTTGTAGTAGTACTAGTTGTAGTTGTAGTAGTACTAGTTGCTGTAGTTGTAGTAGTACTAGTTGCAGTAGTTGTAGTAGTACTAGTTGTAGTAGCAGTAGTTGTAGTAGTACTAGTTGTAGTAGCAGTAGTTGTAGTAGTACTAGTTGTAGTAGCAGTAGTTGTAGTAGTACTAGTTGTAGTAGCAGTAGTTGTAGTAGTACTAGTTGTAGTTGTAGTACTAGTTGTAGTTGTAGTAGTACTAGTTGCAGTAGTTGTAGTAGTACTAGTTGCAGTAGTTGTAGTAGTACTAGTTGTAGTAGCAGTAGTTGTAGTAGTACTAGTTGTAGTAGTACTAGTTGTAGTAGCAGTAGTTGTAGTAGTACTAGTTGTAGTTGTAGTAGTACTAGTTGTAGGTGTAGTAGTACTAGTTGCAGTAGTTGTAGTAGTACTAGTTGTAGTAGCAGTAGTTGTAGTAGTACTAGTTGTAGTAGCAGTAGTTGTAGTAGTACTAGTTGTAGTAGCAGTAGTTGTAGTACTAGTTGTAGTAGTACTAGTTGTTGTAGCAGTAGTTGTAGTAGTACTAGTTGTAGTAGTACTAGTTGTAGTAGTACTAGTTGTAGTACTTAACGTCTTAACTCATCAAGACGCAGAAGAAAGGACGTACGTCGCAGGAGAAGCTATCGTTTGTGAACATGTTTCGCCCTCTATGGAGTTCTATCACGTCATGCTTTGCTGTGTAGAGTTCTATTGAGTTATGTTTCGCACACACACACACACACACACACGACAAAATGGTAACTAACTAACACACGCCCCGATGGCATGGTGGCTAGCGCTCTTGCTTCACGCACGGAGGGCCCGGGTTCAATTCCCGGCGGGGCCGAAACATTTCGAAGTGTTTCGTTACACACACACACACACACACATACATACATACAACAGGCCTAGTGTCTAATCGACATGTGCCTAGGACAAAATGGTAACAAAATGGTAACTAACACACACACGATGGTGGTATAGGTGAGCATAGCTGCCTTCCAACAGTTGACCCGGGTTCGATTCCCGGCCATCGCATGTTGTGTTTCCCAGTAGCGGCCAGTGAAGAGGCGGGGCCAGGAGCTACGACTCGACCCCTGCAACCACAACTAGGTGAGTACACACACACTATATATATATATATATATATATATATATATATATATATATATATATATATATATATATAATGCATTTGTCAATGACGCCTTCATCATCGTCCCAGCGGACTGGTCTAAGACCAAATTTGTAAAATTGTAATGGAAATATTACAGAACTAAGAACTTTTAAGAAACAGACAGGAAAATTTAAGATAGGGTAAGTAGGAACTTTAAGATAGGGTAAGCAGGAACTTTTAATATGTTCTGGTATTTTTTTCGTGTCCAGGTGACGGAAAAAAATAGTGCGAAAAGTTTAGCAAGCTTTTGTTTTATATATTTATGAAAAGAAGGTAGTAACACCCTGGAGGGTAGTGCCTTGTTGGAGGGTAGTGCCTCCCTGGAGGGTAGTGCCTTGTTGGAGGGTAGTGCCTCCCTGGAGGGTAGTGCCTCCCTGGAGGGTAGTGCCTCCCTGGAGGGTAGTGCCTCCCTGGAGGGTAGTACCTCCCTGGAGGGTAGTACCTCCCTGGAGGGTAGTACCTCCCTGTAGAGTATTATCTCCCTGGAGGGTTGCTGTCACCCATCCTACTACCAGAATGCACAATGTTGAACATCGTTCATTCCCTCCATGTAGTGTAGCACCCTCCATGTAGTGCAGCACCCTCCATGTAGTGCAGCACCCTCCATGTAGTGCAGCACCCTCCATCCCACTGTCCATCCATCCCTCTTGCAACAGTGTTGGGATGGAGGGGAGAAAATGATGCAGCGACCATTTTCTGAGCCAGAAGGCATTCTCTCTCTCTCTGTCTCTCTCTCTCTCTCTGTCTCTCTCGCTCTCCCTCCCAGCATCTTACTATCTACAACGACCTATTCGTTTCCCCTCACTTCCCTCCCATCCTTTCCATTTCCCCTCCTTCCCCTCCGTTCTAATTCCCCATCCGTCCCAAGTCCACTTCCTCCCATCTTCGCAATTCTTTTCATTCTTCACTTTTCCAAATGTTTTCCTTCCATTCCTTGTTCCACGTTCCACACCCATCTGTACCACCCCTCCCATCCTTTCAACAGGTTCCCTCGCATCCCCCTTTCCTTTCTATCCTTTCATTCCCTCCTATCTCCACCATTCATTCCATCCCCTCCCTCACAAGTTCCCTCCCATCTCCATTCCTTACATCCCTACCCTCCCTCACAAGTTCCCTCAAATCTCCCCCATTCCTTCCGTCTCTCCTTCCCCATTCGGCCGCCATCGTCGCTTCAAGGATCGCTTAAAATTACGTTTGGTAGAGGGGCCGGGAGAGACCAGCTCAGTGCCACCAACGTTCCCACCAGCCAACATAAACCAGATCAAAACACGTTCAAACTACCCACTTATTTACACTTACATACTTAGGCTTTCGTCACCAGATTCTCCTCATCACCAAAACTACTTCCACGAAAACCCGGTCCCTGTGCACCTAGATGATTATGCTGTAGTGGATGATGCTGGGTGCTTCTTGGCACTGGCACCACTGAGGCACTCTTCGCTGCTGCCGGCACGAGGGGACACATTTTCCTTCGGTAAATTTTTCCCCTCGGAGTCGTCTCTGGGCGAAGGAAATCCTGGTTGAAATTTTAAAATCTGGGCGAATGGTTCAGGCGTCTTGTTTATGCAAGATTTTACGGTGTTAATTTATGTTGGGCAGCGCCCCTTCCCCTGCAGTGTTAATGTTAACACGAGTGCCATCCTGGGAGAGCCAGAGGGGAGAGATAGAGGGGAGATTTAGGGGGCGGTAGTTTTAAAGTTTTGAGTCGAGGGATTGAGGAGTTGTGCAGCGAGAGTCCCTTATATTCCGCCTCTACTGATGGTAATCACCTGCCTCTCAACTCTCACCTATTTCCCCTTAATGTATGTACACACACACACACACACACACAAACACACACACGCAAACACACGCACACGCAAACACACGCACACTAGGTAATTCATAATGAACTACTACTATCATTGAATAAACAAGACTGAACGGGGGGACTCGAACTGTGTCTTTATATATATTACTTTGAGCAAAGGGAGACTTACGAGATACTGATCAAGCTTTATCATGGCATGATTAAGCATTACGTGTTCGAAACGTTGTTTTAATTATGACTTGGCTTCCTGTGTCTTTCTCCTTATTACTCATGGTTATAGAAGTGAATGCCAGTTGTAATTATTATTATTCTTATTGAAATCAATTGCTAAACCTGTATGGGGTGTTCAGCGCTGAAGTGATTGTTTGAGGGTCAGAGATGCGAGGTGAACATGAGAGATGACGCAGTTCATGTGTGTTAGTGACGCACTGTTACCCGTAAGTTACCTGCAGTCGCCTCCGGGGGTCACCGCCCCCGCAGCCAGGCCCCACACCAGGCTTCTCTGGTTGCTGGCCTTATCGATCAGATTGTTGGTGCCCGTCGCCCGCAGCCCAATGTATGTACCACACCCCTGCTGATTCGGAATTGATTTGAAGAATTAGTTGAGTTCCTCCTTTAAGACAGCCAGGGGTCTTGAAAACAGCCAGGGGTCTTGAAAACAGCCAAGGGTCTTGAAGACAGCAAGGGGTCTTGAAAGCAGTAAGGGTTCTGTTGGTAATCCCCCTTATGCATGAAGGGTGTTGAACCCTTTACACTTATTGAATTCTCTCTCTGTACTCATCGCTCCCCTGCTTTTCACTGCAGGTATCTTGCACCGTCTGCTAAGCCTCTTGTGTGTTTATATGTAGTTATTTCAGGGTACAAGTTCGGGACTAATCCCTCCAAAATCTTCCAGGGGATGATTATGATGTATCTTTCTGCCCTACTCTCTAAGGAGTACAGTTCGAGGCGATCCCAATAATTTAGGTGCTTGACTGAGTCTTATCTGGAAAGTCGCAAGATAATTGGTCTGTTGTGTGTGTGTGATAGAGAGACAGACAGACAGACAAACACAGACAGACAGACAGACACAGACAGACAAACACAGACAGACAGACAATGAATGCCAGTATAGCTCATTCACCCAATGAGCAGAGGAGGCTCGATATTCCGTCCGCTAATCATGAGATACATACGTTACCTAAGTGTCCTCGCCTAATTCGGAAATAGCGATGAGATTAATGGAAGGAAGAGTGAGCGAAAGTTGTAAAACTTGTTTGGAAGGAGCATGGAGGAAGCGAGTGTAAATAAAAAGTTGAGAAGTCTATGAAGCATAACGGAAGGAAAGTGACATGAGTGATGACGAATCTGTGTAGGAGTTTGCAAATGAATGAATACACAGAAATGTGTCATATTTGTGCCGACTCTTTTGTCGGAGGAGGCGGCTGGAGGCAGTGGAAATCTCGCGTGATGTGAATATTATACAGAGAATTAGAACCGACGAAATTTGAATTAGTGTTGTAATATAAAAGGTACACTTCAAAAACCGGAATAATATTACTGACTGTTTCTTCTATTATAATAATAATAATAATAATAATAATAATAATCTTTGATACTACAAGTACATGTACAAGGTATACAGGCATACTACTATATAGAAAGCCCCTTGTTATGCAGAGCATTTAAGAGTAAATTAGGTCAATTTTGACCCAGGATGCTACCCACACCAGTCGACTAACACCCAGGTACCTATTTCACTGATAGGTGAACAGGGACAGTAGGTGTCTTAATAGTGTATACACAACATGTAAACAGTGAATAAATCTGGAGTGGATTCGAGGTGGAGGACACTTTCGAGAAAGTGTGTGAAGGAGAAAGTAAAAGGAGTGTTTAGAGGAAGGAGCTTAAACATCTAGTCAGCATGCGTGAATTGTTTAGATCAAAGTGCATGGAATAACTGATCAATGGGATTTGACATGTGGTTGGCACATAGCGTGGTTTGGCTGGGCTTTTACAATATCTTGTACCTCAGAGGTAGGGTGCTGACCTAGAATGCACAATTCCTTGATTACGACGAAAAGGCTATCACTTAACTCTTTTAGCATCTTAAGTGTTCATCTGAGCACTTAAGATGCCTTTTAGACCGAAGTTATAGCACTGTCCAACGAGTCTTTTGGGTCTACTTGAAGCTGAAACCATAATATCATTCAGATTCACTGCATATTTACATGTGTAGGTCTATATTTTTGTATTGAATAGGCCTTATGCGCCTAGTAAATTATGATTAGATAGATTTGAATATCTTATTATACTCGTATATGTTTGTATTTTTTTATTCCCGTTAGTCTGAAGTACTCAAAGCTGGAATATTTTAGGAATAAATAAATGCGTGTTAATAGTGACTTTGTAAATATTATTTTAAGTATATATTTTACAATATAGCATCATATATTGTGTTGGTAGATTGGTATGCGCGTGAAGCATTCAGGTGTATACTCTCCTCTCAGTGTATATTCTCTGAGAAATACACACCTCTTGATGTAAATATACACAGATATACATCTCCCTGTATACATGCACACCATCCAGGTATATACCCTCCAGGTATATACCCTCCAGGTATATACCCTCCAGGTATATACCCTCCAGGTATATACCCTCCAGGTATACACCCTCCATGTATACACCCTCCATATATACTCCCTCCAGGTATACTCCCTCCAGGTATACTCCCTCCAGGTATACTCCTCCAGGTATACTCACTCCAGGTATACTCACTCCAGGTATACATCCTCCATGTATACAACCTCCAGGGATACACCTTCCAGATATACAGATCGAGTTAAACTTGTTTTGGGGTCAATTCCATTTAGAAATATTGAGACCAATATAATTGGGAATCGGGTTAAGGTGGAAGAACAGTTAATGAGAACGAGGGAGAACAGGAATAATTAACAAATGTGAAACATATTTCAAGGTGAGAAAAATATGAGCAAGTTAGCTTATCGGTGTTATAATTTTCGAAGGAAATTTATTAGGCCATCGGGCGTAGTGAGAGAGAGAAAAAGGAGCGGAAATAATTGGGCTTTTTGACTTCCAAAGGCAAGAATGGGGTGAGATAAGGACGGGAGGGAAATGGAAGGAATTAACCATTATGAGGGATACGTTAAGCTAGGATAGATGGGTAAGGTAGTAATCTAATACGAGTCGAAACTAGACTAAGGTAGGCTAAGGGTAAATGATCAAAACGTCATGAAGTGAAGTAGAGAAAAACAAGTTGAAACCACGTGTGTGTGTGTGTGTGTGTGTGTGTGTGTGTGTGCGTGTGTGTGCGCGCGTGCGTGTGTGTGTGTGTGTGTGTGTGTGTGTGTGTGTGTGCGTGTGTGCGTGTGTGCGTGTGTGCGTGTGTGCGTGTGTGCGTGTGTGCGTGTGTGTGTGTGTGTGTGTGTGTGTGAGAGAGAGAGAGAGAGAGAGAGAGCGAGAGAGCGAGAGCGCGCGCGCGCGCGAGCGAGCAAGAGAGCAAGAAAGCTGTATTTGTCAGGTAGCAGCCCATCTAGTAAGTTACACACACACACACACACACACACACTAAGCAATATGACTCACAAAATCGCAATAACACGATTGCAAAGAACCCACGGAACGGGTGAGGTTTGAACCCATGGCGAGAGAGTTCTAAAACTACAGTCCAGTTTTTTTCAAGCAGTGTGAGGGGGGGATACCATCACGTACTGTGGAGAACACTGAGCATCTTTGCGTTCTGCTGTCTAGTATTGGGGAATTGGCATCTGCCTCGTCGGCATCGGCCTTCCCGACTCCAGGTGGATATAAAGTCCATTGTGTCATGTTGCGGCGCCTCCCTCATTTCTTCCCAGCGTTTTTATTGGATATATTTATTTTTTATTGACAAGTGGGGTGCTTTACCACAGCAGCAGCTTGTAGTTCTGGTTTCCAGAGTCCAGAGAAGATGCAAACTAGTGCCCAACTCTCCGACGAGCTGCATCTGCAAGTTGCAGGAAGGAAAGAATGTTGAAGGTTCGTAATGTCTGGAACTTAGAGATGAAAAATTGCCTCTCATCCGTGTAGTTTGGCTTCCTCAATTTCTAGCCAGTGATTGACTCCTTGGTTCGGGTGGCCGATGGCATCCAGTAAGGTTTCACCAGACGCCTTCATACTCCAGCACCTTTTCGACCTGTGGAAAGCCAGTGACACAACTTGGAGGGTTGATGTTCTTTGCCAGTCTCCAGTTGTTGGGACTGGAGTCCGTCTCTTCCAGTTCCTCCAACAGTTTCTATCTAGCAGATCGTTCAAGTTGAGAATGGTTTGTGCCACTCGTGGGAGGAGGGAATCCAATAGGGCAGCATTTTGAGCACCACATGTTCTATTATAGCCATGGCTGGTATGGTCGGGGTTATCCTTGAAGTCTTGGGCTGCTTGCATGTGGACAATCTTGCAGTGTACTGCACTGCATCTACTCCTGGGGTAGCTCGTCACCGACTTCAGGTGGCAGTGGATAACATAAGAATGCACTGCTTCTAACGGCTACTGGTTTTCCACTCGGAAGAAGGTGGCTGTTCCCTTCACACGGTCCTGGGTCAGACAGCCTGCTTCCTATGTGCTTCTTCAGGGCGTGGTCCTCCTAGTGAGCAGCAGGTAACATTTCTGAGGATATTTGAGCGTTGCCAGACGTGGCCTCTGATATAAAGAAGCACAAAGATAAGGCTCTGGGGGCGCTAGACATTCTTAAAGTGCTCTCCCACCATATCTGGAAGCGAATCAATTGATCATGCTCCACTTGTATGAGACCTTTTGGAGTTCCAGGCTGGATTATGGTTGATAGATCTAGTCCTCAGCTAGGTCTCGCCTACCGTGTTTGCAAAATCCTCTTCATCATAAAGGAATATGGCTGTTTTACAGGTTTATTCCGTATTTCCCATGTTAACCCCCCTCTGTTGAGTCGGGTAAGCTTTCCCTGGATCTCCACCACGGAAAGCTAGGCTTGAGCTAGTTGTTTTGGTGTCAGCATACACTTCTCAGTCTTTGTGAAGGAGAGATGAAAAGGGCCCTTTGGCTATCATGTAAGGCTTCATGTATCATTTGGTATTAGGATAAGGGTCCCCTCTCCTGGATTGTGGCCTCTATGTTTGCGATCAGAAATGTTGGTTTATCTTCCTGCCCTGATTGGACAGTGCTAAAGGTTTCCCTTTATAGACAGTGGAAGGGGACTCCTGTGTTTCAAGCCCTGGTGATGACTATGGTTGTTGTTTTTTGTGAATTAATTTATTCATTTATTTGGTGTTTAGGCTTCCTCCTTCAACAGGAATCTTCACTTTGAGACTAATCTTTGTCGAATGAGAATCCGCTACACAAACACATCACCCACAGCCACCTATTTGCTGGTGCTCCTGCCTTCTCTTTATAGAATGTGTTGTGCAACTCACTGGGTTACGTTTTTCCACAGCTTATGCTATTCAGCTTTCGTCGTGGTTTTTATGATTACTGGGGTGCCTGTAGGGATCTCGAGGAACTTTTAGAAGTGTTTTGACATTAACAATTTTAGTGTATTTTTAACTGACGCTGCTTATTTTTAACTTGGAATGATAGTATTATTTTTTGCATGTCTTATTTATATTAGTAAACTTCATTATTTGTTAAATTTACCTTTGTTTTTCTTGTCTGTATTGTATACATTTTTTTTATTGCCAAGCTCGCAGAATGATCTACAAGGGTCAAAGCTCTCTTCAAATATCAAAATTACCTACCTACCCTCACTGACGCCACGACAACGGAGTAAACACAAAGTGTCGAGTGATTTACACACCTGTTGGCACTATTGTAATTGAGGGTTGTGTTAGGACAGAAGAACTTGCAGAAGAAAAAGAATAGAAAATAACTCCTTTGGTACCTCACTAGATGGCAGAGCAATCGTCTGTAGATTTAACGCAAATAAGAAAAATACTCCTAAACTGTTGTAAGGTCGATAATTGATAACGATCCAGGTCGGACCGAAACGTCTGTTTACTCAAAAAAAAACTGTGGGTTGTGAATTGCTCCATTATGTGGTATTATGGATTTTATTCTATATTTAAATATCAAAATTATGGATTGGGTGTAAATTGTTCCACTCATGGAATTGTGACTTTTATTCTGCACTTAATTATATGAATTGTTTCGTGTGAATTATGCCAACCACTGGTTTGTGACTTGTTTCGCTCCTAAATCTCAAAATTGAAGGTATTGAATTGTTCCAGCCACATTATTGGTCTTTATTCAACACTAAAACCGCAGAATTGTGGTTTAGCGTTAAATTGTTCCGGTTGCAATGTAGAATTTAGGCTTTTATTTAAATTTTGAGTAAAATTAGGAGTTACAGTATTCCAACAACAGTACCATGATTTTTATTCTACAAACAAATCCACAATTCGTGATAAAAAGCTTTGTAAAGGAGCACGGTGGGAGCCGAGGTGATTTACGGTTCAGTTTGATTCTTCAGCAAACTGTAGTGGAATGCGGTACCATTGTAAACTAGCGTGGGACGCTTCGCAACAGTTTTATAATCCGAGACTTAAATAGACGAGCGGTGAGCATGCGATCGTGCAAGGTTCATTCAGTAGTGGTGGTGCAGGTTCAACTCTGTCCTCCTAAGAACACCTCTCGGTGTATTGGCGCAGGGATGGAAGGCTGAACCTCCAACACTTCCCGTAACACCCTTGGGGGTTCAACTTTCTTATGGAATTCAAGGCCTAAAGGCTATTCGCCAATGGCCACATCATCGTGGGCGTTGGCATGCTAGATACTGTCATAGTCTGAGCATGCTAGATACTGTCATAGTCTGATCATGCTAGATACTGTCATAGTCTGAGCATGCTAGATACTGTCATAGTCTGAGCATGCTGGATACTGTCATAGTCTGAGCATGCTGGATACTGTCATAGTCTGAGCATGCTGGATACTGTCATAGTCTGAGCATGCTGGATACTGTCATAGTCTGAGCATGCTAGATACTGTCATAGTGTGAAAATGCTGGTAAGGCTCCTGGAGAGAATCTCGGACACACAACCTTGCAAAATTTTGCAATTAAATTTGTTTTGGATCAATTTCTTCTCTTTTAAAATGCAGTTCGAAAGCAAATTTTATCTAAAATTATGATAATTTGTGTTTCTACACAATATAACATTAATTCCGTTATTTTTATGCATATCGTAGTTAAGATTATAAATACGTCAGGTGACGCCTAGAAATTATATATATGCGTTTCTTTTCTTGCCTGGTACCTTCATGCTGGTGAAGAGCTCTTGATCCAAGAGATCTGAAACTCCTTAATGCAAATGATTTAATAAGATTATTCCTCGGGCAGCATTGAAAATGGGTGGAGCAAATATTTTTTGGTAGTGGGTTTGGGTTTAAGAAGAATCCCCCTACTATGGGCCAGTAGGCCTTCTGCAGTGTTCCTCTTTTATGTTCTTATTTCCCAGGCGCTGTATGACTCCTACGGGTTTAACACTTCCCCCCTATGAATTGAATAATAATTTCTTTACCCGACCAGTGCCGTAAAGCACATAAAGTCTTACCTTATGTCATGTCCTGATTGTGGTAGAGAATTATTGCGCTCTGGGTTGCGGCCACACACGCAACCGCGTAAAATATTCAACGAGCAAATAAAACTACCAGTGGTAGTTTCTTGCAGGTGATGGCGGGTTTAACGAACAAATAAAATTTCTATTACATGTTTCTTGTAGGTGGTGGCGGGTTTAACGAACAAATAAAACTATTACATATTTCTTGCAGGTGGGGGCGGGTTTAACGAACAAATAAAACTATTACATATTTCTTGCAGGTGGGGGCGGGTTTAACGAACAAATAAAACTATTACATGTTTCTTGCAGGTGGTGGCGGGTTTAACGAACAAATAAAATAACCATTCATTTTTTTTGGGCACGTTGTGGAGGATTTAGCTAACAAATGAAACTACTATTTAGATTTTATTGAATGAGACTTAAGATTCAGTGTACTCATGATAGTGGTGAAGGGTGTCTACGACTGTCAGTGTACTCGTGGTAGTGGTGAAGGGTGTCTACGACTGTCAGTGTACTCATGATAGTGGTGAAGGGTGTCTACGACTGTCAGTGTACTCGTGGTGGTATGTGTCTACGACTGTCAGTGTACTCGTGGTGGTGGTGGGTGTCTACGACTGTCAGTGTACTCGTGGTAGTGGTGGGTGTCTACCACTGTCAGTGTACTCGTGGTGGTGGGTAATTGTGCATAGCTGTCCTGCCCTCACGCTCGTAAAACATCACTGCTTTTTGCAACACATCTTCATTAACCCTGTAAGTGTCATGCAATGCCGACTAAATCATGCATGGGCAAGGGGAAAGGTGTGTGTGAGGGGAGAGCACTATGCCTGCGGGCGTAGGCGGCTAATGTTGACATTATCCTCATTAATAAAACGTTCAACAATAAATATTATGTTCACCGGCCGTTAGGTTAATGAACATGAGAAAGGAGGAACATTGCAGTAGGCCTACTGGCCTATTCTTGGCAGGTCTTTGTCAAACCCAAACCCACTTACAAAATTATTCGTCTAATCAATTATCAATGTTACCCAGAATATTTACAAACATTTAGGTATATCAAAATACATGGGTGTGTTAAACACAGGAGGCAAAAAAAAAAACCATGAATTTTGTGGTGACGTTTCTGTCCTGAGCCATTGTCAAGTCCAGGATGGACCGAAACGTCGTCGTAAGGTTTCTCTTTTAAGTGTGGGTTTTTGTTGTACTGATCCAACCACGGTATTGTGACTGTTTTTTCAGGAGTACTGTATGCTTGGAAGATCCTTAGCGCAGAGCAAGACTTTTGTAAGAACGTTTCCTTCAAGAATATTGTTTATCAAGACTTCATGAGGCTCTCTGAGCGAAACGTTGCCGTAACAAAAGCCTCAAATGCGCTAAGTGTCTTTGCATTACCCTCAGGAGTATTGTATATTTCTGCTTCCCCTCAATGTACAGCAAATCCCAACATATATAGAATGTAACTACATTTATATCAGGTGTGTGAATCTTAGTATACATTAAGTGTTTTCCCTCAGTATCGTCATCCACCATCTGCCAGAACACTGCAACAGTGAATCGTAGCCACAACACCGAGCATTTGGAAGTTTACAGAGCGTGGGATGCTGCGGGAGTCTCTCCGGTAAAATGAATGTTATCCCGTAAGTTTCTTGCCATATCCTGAAAGGTTGTCGTTATAAAACATGGAAGAGGGTCCAAACCTGCTTTTATGGGTTAAATTCTGTAGAAGATTACACTGCTTTCTGCTTAAATATATATATATATATATATATATATATATATATATATATATATATATATATATATATTGTATGACCGAGTCGTGTCGGTCATACAAATTAACAGTAACAACTTGGTAATAGTGGCAGAATTACCGACAAAATGTTAGGTAAATGGACACAGGTGCCACTAACGGGACATTTTATTGGGGCAACGTTTCGCTCTCCAGGAGCTTTGTCAATACGTAACGGTTTGACAAAAGCTCCTGGAGAGGTAAACATTACCACAATAAAATGGCACAGTTACATCTGTGGTGATTTACCCATCAGTAACAACATCTCATTATAAATGAATGCCAGCAATTATTTATTATGTTCTGTTTATTATTATAAGTGTTCCTCAAGGTATGGTTATTTTGTAACATTGGGCAGAGCATTGGCAGCCCGCCCATCACTGGAGGCAAAGTACCGAATAATTTTCTAAGCAGCTGAAAAATGAAATATATAAAAAAAGGGAAGCTGTATGAAAATAAAAGATACTTTTTTCTAGTACATGAGAGCAGTGTGTGACTCTGGCAGCTGTGAGGGTTTAAAAGAGTGTACGAATCTCCTCATATTGATCCTAATATTGGCAAATATCAGTTTCAGTCCCACGAAGTGAAACTGTTCTACTCTTAGACCACTACAGAAAATAATGTACAGTATATGTTTAGATTTTATTTGCATAATTCGATGATGATTTTTTTACCAGGGGGCAAATATTATATATGCTACCTTAGGAGTTGTAGGGTAGAGCGCGGTGTTCGCCTGAGAGGACAATATTGGCCGCCCAGTCGTGGGGAATGTTGTGATCCTTAATCCACTTGGCGATATTCACCCGAACTGGTCGGCCCCGCGCCATCCTTGTGCTGTCACCCCGAGTCGGGATACGGATTTATGGAGGATTTCTCCCCGTACTCTGAGTAATAGTGGACGGAATTTCAATCAGGTATGTCTTATGTAGGGAATGATACGAGAACAACACTACTTCGTTATATATTACGTGTACTTAAAATAAGAGATTGGTTTTTGTTTATTAAGGTCTCGTGCCATAGCAGTGCGCGTGTGCTTAGACGGAAGGAGGGAGAGAGGAGAGTAACGAAGATGATGAAGGAAGAAGCATAGGTAAGGAACGAGAGGGAGGGAAGATGGGCATATCCTCCATTGTGAAGATGGACCGTGTCACTCCCTGGCTTGTTTGCTCGGTCAAAATATGAGCTGGAATGTCTGTCGGAAATATAATCCATCTATTGTCCAGAAGACTTGTGAAATTTGTTGTCAGGAGTTTGAGGAGGATGACAGACATTGGGGGAGAGGGGATGGGAGGGGGGGAGAGAGGTTGAAGCAATCTAGTATTGGGGATGGAGAGAGGGGGAGAGGGGTGAAGGAGAACACACGCACACACTCAACACACGAAAATAAAACACACACACACACACACACACACACACACACACACACTCAACAGGACAAGTGTCTAACGACAAGCGTCTATGAAAACTGGTAATTAACACACAAATGCATACCCCAACTACACAATAGGCTAAGTGTCTATCGACAGGGAGCCTTTAACAACCGGTAACTAACACACCAGCGAAGAGGCGGGGCCAGGAGCTGTGAATCGACCCCTGCAACCACAAATAGATGAGTGAATACATACACACACAAAGAAGACCGCAGACAGAGTACAGTCTATGTGGCCAAAGACTGCAAATCCCACTCAATGAAAAGGATCTTGGGGTGAGTATAATACCGAACACATCTCCTGAGGCGCACATCAACCAAATAACTGCTGTAGCATATGGGCGCCTAGCAAACCTAAGAATAGCGTTCCGACATCTAAGTAAGAAATCGTTCAGGACCCTGTACACCGTGTACGTCAGGCCCATACTGGAGTATGCAGCACCAGTTTGGAACCCACACCTGGTCAAACACGTCAAGAAATTAGAGAAAGTGCAAAGACTTGCAACAAGACTAGTCCTGGAGCTAAGGTTCATGTCCTACGAGGAGAGGTTAAGGTAAATCGACCTGACGACACTGGAGAACAGGAGGGACAGGGGAAACATGATAACGACATACAAAATACTGAGGAATTGACAAGGTGGACAGATGGAATTGGAATTTGAAGACTCAGATGAGTCACAGGGACGTTAAGAATTATTTCTTCAGAGTTGTCAGGAAGTGGAATAGTTTGGAAAGTGATGTAGTGTAGGCAGGATCCATACATAGCTTTAAGAAGAGGTATGATAAGACTCGTGGAGTAGGGAGAGAGTGCACCTAATAGCGACCAGTGAAGAGGCGGGGCCAGGAGCTAAGACTCGACCCCTGCAACCACAGTTAGGTGAGTATGCACATAAAAACGCCGTGTCCATCGACAATTCTTTGACAACCTGTATCTAAGATACGCACCTGGAGAGGAGAGGTTTCGGGGAGTCAACGCCCCCGCGGCCCGTGTCGAATAGGTAAAACTTGTGATTTTGGCTTAAATAGCAACGCTCTTCTTGCCGAATAAGACAAGCAAAAATTTGTGTATGCAATAATTTCGCAAAAAAACATTCTGAACATAACGAAAAAAATATATTTCATTGTTTATTATTAAATTATTGTAAACTTATCTAAAATATATTTAGCTGGATTAGGCTAAGTTAAATTACGCTTGTTATAATAATGTTAGCTAAGTTTTCTAAGGTTCTTTTGGTACAAAATTAGTTTTTACATTAACATAAATGAAAAAAAAAATCTTTAAAAGTATAAGAGAATATTTTAGAAATTACCATTTTAAATGAGTTCTTGCTAATTGACCAATTTTACCTATTCGGCACGATATATATATATATATATATATATATATATATATATATATCATAATTTACAAACTAAACAATACGTTAATAATAGCATGATGGAATCACTCAACGTCAATTTTGCCAGAACATAAATTATGAGCAGTAACAAGTAAGTGTTCAGAGCTGCCACAAATCACTCGCTTGACAGACCACTGCACTAAAATATTCTATTAGACGATTTTTTTTCTTTTAAACTCTGGTCGACACTTATTGTTTTTATTACGTCTCTCAAAATTCATGCTGATAACGTCGATACAGGTTTCTGATACATTGGATACTCTCGATACTCGATACCGAGTACCACATGATTTGTTTTCAAATGTTGGTTCCGTGTAGGACATAACGTGAGGATTGTATTTGTGATATGTGGTCAACATACATGTAATGTGAGGTAATATGTATTAGTTTGATTTTTAATCCATCAATATTTATTAACGGATTTTAATCTTTTATTTAATCGCTTAAAAAAATTATGTTAAATATGACGGATCACTCTTTGGTATTAACTGCGTATCAATGCGCTTATATATGTAATTGTCTAGCTGTAATAAATTAGCTGGGTTTATGGAGGTCAAAACGGAGCTCAAAGGCCATTCTCATTATTTTGTGTCGGTTAAATTGGCTGAGATCAGTGATATCTAGTTTGTATCCCATGTGTGCATGTGTGAAGTCACTCTTTTCCGTCGCGTTCTAGCCTCTTCTGTTTATTTAATGCTACTACCCATTAACAGTAGTGATAGTGGCAGTTTTTGTCGGAAGAAATGGGAAAGTATCTCCTAAACCGGTTCCTGTCTTATGTCTTACTCAGCGAAGTTTTTGTTTTTTCAACCAAATCTTTTCCCGATTTACTGGTCAGACCGATGTTAAATTAGGTATCACAGCATAGGATGTGAAGAAATGTTCTTCCCCCGATATAAAAAATAAAGAATCACTATATAGTAGTGTATCAGGATCTCTATAAAAGTGTTATAATGTATTTTTCATCAGTTCGTTCTGCTCCCATGAGTGTTCTCTCGTTCTCATCACACCCTTGTTAAATAGTTTGCCCTTGCTCTTCCTTCCTCAATATTTCGCATCCCGCAAGCCTGTAAAACCTTTTGGGGCCTAGTTCCTAGGCCTTTTGTGTTTCCATATGTTTTTGCGCTACCCTCCACAGGATAGATGTGGGAGGCACAATAAACTAGCCACTTCGGTGGCAAAATCAGTCAATCACGGTCATATATCCCCTTAAAGAATAAAAAGGCACAGTTCCGTGACAGGAACAAAACACAAATAACCCGCGGGTTATTTGTGTATATATCTGCTTTCTGTAATGTCGGCGAGTCGATATCATACAACTTTTCCATATAGCTGTTGCTCATTCTTTTGCAGTGCCAACCTGGTGTCGAATATCCCAACTTTACCTCGATGTTTTAACTGTGTTATGGTTGGGAAGGGTTGCTAAAAAAAAACTATCCCCGGGAAACTTTTACAGAAAGTTTTCACTTAGACGCCAAGCTTCGTGTCCGAGCCAGACTTTGGTCTCCATAAAGGTTTCCATTCTCTTATAAGGTCTTGTTTTTATAAGCTTGTCGACTTTATAACCTCTTCCCTAGGAAAGGTTTCTACACTGTTGCGGTCACACCTATCTTCCACTGGTGGTAACACCACTCCTGTACCACTGGTGGTAACACCACTCCTCTACCACTGGTGGTGACACCACACCTCCACCACTGGTGGTAAACCCCCACCCTGACCACTGGTGGTGACACCACACCTCCACCACTGGTGGTAACACCACTCCTGTACCACTGGTGGTGACACCACACCTCCACCACTGGTGGTAACACCACACCTCCACCACTGGTGGTACCACCACACCTCCACCACTGGTGGTAACACCACACCTCCACCACTGGTGGTACCACCACACCTCCACCACTGGTGGTACCACCACACCTCCACCACTGGTGGTACCACCACACCTCCACCACTGGTGGTACACCACACCTCCACCACTGGTGGTACCACCACACCTCCACCACTGGTGGTGACACCACACCTCCACCACTGGTGGTGACACCACACCTCCACCACTGGTGGTGACACCACACCTCCACCACCACTGGTGGTGACACCACACCTCCACCACCACTGGTGGTACACCACACCTCCACCACCACTGGTGGTGACACCACACCTCACACCACCACTGGTGGTGACACACACACCTCCACACCACTGGTGGTGACACCACACCTCCACCACCACTGGTGGTGACACCACACCTCCACCACCACTGGTGGTGACACCACACCTCACCACCACTGGTGGTGACACCACACCACCTTACACCACTCACCACTGGTGGTGACACCACACCTCCACCACCACTGGTGGTGACACCACACCTACACCACCACCACTGGTGGTGACACCACACCTACACCACCACCACTGGTGGTGACACCACACCTCCACCACCACTGGTGGTGACACCACACCTCCACCACCACTGGTGGTGACACCACACCTCCACCACCACTGGTGGTGACACCACACCTCCACCACCACTGGTGGTGACACCACACCTCCACCACCACTGGTGGTGACACCACACCTCCACCACCACTGGTGGTGACACCACACCTCCACCACCACTGGTGGTGACACCACACCTCCACCACCACTGGTGGTGACACCACACCTCCACCACCACTGGTGGTGACACCACACCTCCACCACCACTGGTGGTGACACCACACCTCCACCACCACTGGTGGGGACACCACACCTCCACCACCACTGGTGGGGACACCACACCTCCACCACCACTGGCGGGGACACCACACCTCCACCACCACTGGTGGGCACACCACACTCCACACCACCACCTGGTGGGGACACCACACCTCCACCACCACTGGCGGGGACACCACACCTCCACCACCACTGGCGGGGACACCACACCTCCACCACCACTGGCGGGGACACCACACCTCCACCACCACTGGCGGTGACACCACACCTCCACCACCACTGGCGGTGACACCACACCTCCACCACCACTGGCGGTGACACCACACCTCCACCACCACTGGCGGTGACACCACACCTCCACCACCACTGGCGGTGACACCACACCTCCACCACCACTGGTGGTGACACCACACCTCCACCACCACTGGTGGTGACATCAAACTTTATACACATGCACTACGATGGCAAAATGTTCAAGAGGATTATTATTTATTCGACTGCCGGAGGTTCGAGTCCACACTACCTGTTTAGACAAGTTGTCACGTTAGCGTCAGTGTGAAATCTCCATTTTCATAACACTGTCAAGATCACGGAAATTACAGTAATTTGGCAGTATTTCGATAGTATTTTGACAGCTCGTTTATTCATCAGAGAAATTACTCTATATATTTATCAGGAAAATTATAGGATCTGGACAGCTTTGCGACGGCTGTTGATTTATTCATCAGAGAAATTAACTTGGCACTGCCATCTTCACACGATAAACCGTTTAGTGGTGCCAGGTCTATGGTGGGGAAGCTTCAAGACAGTGTGGTGTCTAAGGAGATAAAAATCACACGATCCGAAATAATACACTGTTAATGCCATTAATTTTCACAAATCCACGAGAATATTAACCCGTAGGTTGATTACTAACGCACTCAGCTCACACATTGAGGTCCGTGGTTCGATCCCCGGTACGGGTGGAAACATTAAGGCACCTGCTGTCCCTGTTCACCCATCAGTAAAATAGGTAACTGGGTGTCAGTCGCATCCTGGAGGACAAAATTGACCTAATTTGCTCGAAATGCTGTGCATAACAAAAGGCTTCCTATATAGTATGTCACTGGTGTCAGCTATGGTCTGTATACGTTGTACCTGTACTTGTAGATATAAATATTTATTATTATTATTATTATTATTATTATTATTATTAGTGAGGCATTCAAAGGTGTGGTGAAACAGCATTTTGAAAAGCCTTGAGTTCACTTCATTGATTTTTACTTTTCATGTTCCTCAATATCAACAATTCTGATTGGGGCGATTATCTTTTAAAATTTGACCTCAGCGGGTACAACGCAGCTGGGTATAACAGATGAAGAGAGTTTCCAGGCACGTACCTCCGTAGAGTCGAGGAAAACATACTGCAGCATCAGCAAATCGCAGTGTTTAAATGGTTCAGAAAACCGACAAGTTGATAAATGATGATAAATGAGACACTTGTGCAATATTTAGGAGTCTTTATTCTGGAAACGTTTCGCCAGCCAGTGCCTTCTTCAGTCCAATGCAGAGAAAGGTGGAAGTTGAGGAGTTTGAGGTAATCAGTCCCTCAGCCTGGAGTCGATGTGTTCAGTCCATCAATCTTTATCAAGATTGATGTCCAGAACACATACAAACTATTGTATATAACACTTCGCTTCGATACCTTGATAGATCTCCAAGGGAAATGGTATTTTAAATCAGGTTTCCATACTGGTAAAGTGTTTTTATTTATCTGTATAGTAAGCTCTCCTATTAAGCTCTACGGTACTTTTTTATTTTTTGCAAATGCGATTGAAAAAGCCCATCCAAAAATTAAAAGCCCGTGGAAAGACCTTAACAGGACGTACTTTTCATGCGTATATCAAAAAAATATCACAATATATAGAGGAGCTTTGCAAAAGGTTTATCTTTTTTTCATATCTTTAACTTCCAAATTTTCCAAGATTCGACAGAGAAAGTCTGATTAGCTTTTAGAAATTTTGGATGAATTTGTGTTTTGTAATATTTCTTTACTAAATTAAAGTGCTTTAACCCTTAGTGTCGAAACGTAGATCTACGTATCGACAGTTTAAGGGTTAAATAGGCGGCAGGAGGACTCTTAGTTACGTGTGTTTTGAATAATTTACTTTTTAAATCACAATATTACATTCTGTGGAGTTTCAAAGAATGTGGAAGAAACTTTTCTCTAGGAAAGGCTTCTTCTGTCCTATTGGGACCGTATATAAGAGTGTGTATACGCTGCCAGTGTCTCCAAGCGCAGTAGATCCACTAATTCAAGAATAATACGCATATATTGCTCATGTTTTTATTGTTTTAGTAATCTTTGTGTGTGTGGATGTTGGGAGACCTCGTCAAAGCAAAGAGAGGAGGAGGGGGGGATGAAAGCAAGAAGGGATGGAAAGTGGAAAGAAATAGAGGAAAGAGAGATGAAGATGAGAGGAGGAGCGTGTGAAGAGCATCTGTTTATTGAAAACTATTTCTTCAAGCTCACCTGGTTGGTCGAGGGGGTTAAAAAACGAAAGGAAAAATCGAGAGAGTTCCGAACGGCACTTTCTCTAGAACGAGTGCAGGCACTGGAGTTGGAAAACCTAACTCACTAACTCTCTCTCTCTCTCTCTCTCTCTACAGATTTACTCTCCAACCTGCGTGACACGCTCCAGGTGAGAAACATCACTGGAGGAGCATTGTTGCTATGACAGGAGAGTCTTAAAAAGTATGAAATCTGGGGAAAGAGTGAGTGGGAAGTTTGTGATTCAAAATTTTAAGACTATGAAAAAATAGCACTTTCTAGTTATGGGAATTATAAGAGTGATTGAGACTCGTGTCTCTTCTTCATTATTAGCGATCGAAGTTACCCAGGAAAGTGACTTCAGAACGGCACTGCTTCTTTGTGGGTGACAGGTTTATAGTCAGGACCCCAATGGAAATAAGCCAGACAGTCTTAAGGCACTAATTAAACGGGTTATCCTGGGTTACAGACCCTCCTTCTTAAGAATTCCAACAAACACAAATACTTCTGGGTTTTCAAGGCAGCTCTATATTTAACTCAGGACTCACCATTACACAACAGCGAATGAGAAAATAAAAAAGAAATAAATTAAATCTGATAATAAATTAATCCAAACATGCAAAATAGAATAAAAAAATTCTTGGGGCCTTTTCTGTTGATTTTGAGAAGAAGGGTATCAGTTTGTCGTACAACCAATTAGCATTCGTTCCCTTGTACGCTTAATGAACAATTAGCAAACTTATTTTAAAGAGTCAAAAGGGTTGGCAACTGGCTTTCCTGTCAGTCACTAAACATGTGCATTTAAGGCCATCAATCCACTATGGGGTACTTCTGTAAAATGCTTTTGGGAAATCTAGAGAAACGATGTCATACAGCTCCTGTGTGGAATAGAGAATATAAAGATGCTGGACAGGAAGGTTAGTGTTAGTAAGATCATAAAAAGTTGACGTAGAAAGAGAACTACAGCTCTTGGTATGGTGATAGCCACAGTATGTACCCGTACAGTAGATGAGGACACACATGCGTAAATCAGTGCATTTATTGAACTGTGCAAATGTGTTTTTTTTCCACTTGTTTCTCTAATTTGTACTCTCTTATCAATATCCAGAACCCTCATGTGGTCTAAGTAGACTTCTTTAATAGTCTCCTCACTAGTAATACCTCTGGTTTCAGACTAGTTAACAAGTACATGTTAGTGGTTAAGTTAGGTGACATTTGTCAGGAAACAGAACAAGTCGACACGGAAACAAAAGTTCGTACATCATTTGCTTTTCATTCCCACACCCATTAATACTGCTAACACCCATTAATACTGCTAACACCCATTAATACTGCTAACAAACCCGCTACTGCTATCACCCATCACCACTACTATCACCCATCACCACTACTAACATCCTTCACCCTGCCAACACTTCACCTCTGCCAACACCCCACTTCTGCCAACACCCCCCACTACTGCTACCACCTCCATCACTGCTAGCACCCCTATCACTGTTAACACCCTATCTCTGTTAACCCCATCACTGTTAACACACTCACCCCCCACACATACAAACACACACCCCACTACCCACACACAAACACAACATTATCCACACACACACACGAGCCAGCAGTGATCACTCTCTTATCCCCCTGTAGACTCTTGCCAGTCTACCTTATAGACTCTTGCCATCACTTTATTACATTAATATTACTCTATTGTATTACCTTTATCACGTTACCTTTATTATTATACCTTTACTGTATTATCTTTACTCTGTCACCTTTTATTGTATCATCTTTACTGTACCACCTTTACTGTACCACATTTACTGTACCACCTTTACTATACCAGCTTTACTGTACCAGCTTTACTGTACCACCTTTATTGTACCAGCTTTACTGTACCACCTTAATGTACCACCTTTAATGTACCACCTTTAATGTACCACCTTTAATGTACCACCTTTAATGTACCACCTTTAATGTACCACCTTTAATGTACCACCTTTATTGTACCACTTTTATTGTACCACCTTTATTGTACCACCTTAACTTTATTATGTAATTTTTACTTGTCATTGTTATTACCTCTATTGCATCATTTTACATTTTTGTTTCATCCTTATTGTATCGCCTTTATTGCCACCTTCATTGTATCATATTTATTGTATCCCTTTTTCTTTATTGCTTTATTTTTATTGCAAAGCCGTTGCTTGTCCCTGCTGTATAACGATGTAGGACCCTCACGGGTTTAGCCCCTTTTCATGAATAAATAAATATTTGCTGGGGCAGAGGACGAGGGGACATGTATGGTTGCCATGGTAGTGGTCAGGAGACGTTGGGTTGGCATGGTTTTGTTCAGGAGACGTATAGTTGCCATGGTAGTGGTCAGGACAAGGGGATATGTATGGCTGCCATGGTAGTGGTCAAAATGACGGACTTGAACGGCTGCCATAGACCTGGTTCTAAGGTGTCCTTCCCTTCAAGGGACGGTGCCTTGATTCCGGTGAAGTGTGCTTGATCCGAGGGATCGGAGCTACCTACCTTTTCTTGCATTAATCATAATTGCCCCCATTCTCCAGCCACTCTATGATCCCTTCGGGTTTAGCGTATAGAAATTATTCTAGGAAGCTCCTGTCCATCATTAGTGAAACTCACATACATCTATGTGAAGCTCACATATATCTATGTGAAACTCATATATATCTATGTGAAGCAAGGGTTAGTTCCTACCATGTAACTATCATGGAAGTATATGGGAGTACATTTGCCGAGTTCATTACAGTTTATTCGGCATTTATAACACATTCATACCCTGTGTACCAGCCAAACTGGCAGTCAGACTGGAGCAGTTTGTAAAGGGGCCGCGACTACTCTGATTCGCTGCCAGATTTATAAGTCAATTCGGTGAGAGTTTGTCTAAAGTTGATTTGATGTAACGTTTCCACACCTGGCTGAGAGCAGGTGCTCGATAAGACTGGTCGAGGGTAAACTTACAGAACTGGTCTATCCTAAGGTGAAAAACCCCACTGTAGTTATTCACTTTGCTCTCTCGCTCATTATCATTCTGATGATTTATTGTGCTTTATACATACATATTGTAAATATAATGGCAAATGGAATATATGAGTACTGAAAATGTACCCCTTTGTGTTAGTCATTGCCTTTATTTGCCTGAGGACTGTTCCTTGTCTGGAAACTTGTTTACAGTCAGGTATAACAGGCCTTTCTTCGTGTTTACCTGGAGAGAGTTCCGGGGGTCAACGCCCCCGCGGCCCGGTCTGTGACTGTGTTCGTAATGGTACATGCGAAGAACTAATGAGAGATTAAAAACTATCGTAAATTATCTACGTGTGAGAGTCAATAATAGAAAAGTAGAATGCTATGGAGTAGAGGTAGATGCACATTGCTTGTGTATCAAATTTTGCTAAACTGAAAAAAATTCCTTCCTCAGCACCCCTGCTTCGTCTCCTCAGCACACTGACAAACACTCACTCTGACACTCTGCCAGACTAAGCCGGACGTGAGCCACCACACAACACGATCTCAGGGCTCTGATCCGAGATAAGCCCTCCGAGCCAAATGAGACTGGCCTGACCCCTTTGCCCTGACCGTCGCCTCGTCAATGAACTACAAGCGACTATTTTTTTTCCCCGCCTGATAAAATACATTCTTTCATTTCATTTTAAAAAAATCATATGCTCTACGCTGCCAGCAAGGAAGGAAAAAAAAATCGGATTTATTCCCACATATTCCTGTGTTAATCCTGGTATGATTAATCGAACGGTGTTTTCTCTCAGTGGGTACGGTGGGTCGAGAAGGGTAATTCATCCAGCAATTGAATTTAACTTTAGGGATTAATTTTTAAATGATTTACTCTTTGACCGATCCTTTGCCTCGGGTTTGTCCTCAGCCAACAACATGGGGTCTCAAATCCTCTTCCATAGAGCTACCTTGCCATTAAACACTTTTTGGCAACACAATAAATGCTAATTGAGCCTCTGGGGCTTAGGATCGCACCCTATGGCTTCGCTTACTGTTCCGGCATCTGTAGAAATAGCCGTCAATGAAAGGCAGGACACAGACGTGATGTATTAGACCGAGATTTAGTCTATTCTTCGACTTTCTGGTTGTGAATTTCTTTCGTATGCTGGTGTAAAATATTTTAAGATCTTTTGAAGGTGGGCTGTGCTTCAAGGGTAAAATTTAGTGTTTGACGATGTTTGAATTAGAAAGTAACACTGATAATCTCTAAATCATAGACTAAAACTGATAGTGTCTGAATCAGAGACTAAAACTGATTGTGTCTGAATCAGAGACTAAAACTGATTGTCTGAATCAGAGACTAAAACTGATTGTGTCTGAATTAGAGACTAAAACTGATTGTGTCTGAATCAGAGACTAAAACTGATTGTGTCTGAATCAGAGACTAAAACTGATTGTGTCTGAATCAGAGACTAAAACTGATTGTGTCTGAATCAGAGACTAAAACTGATTGTGTCTGAATCAGAGACTAAAACTGATTGTGTCTGAATCAGAGACTAAAACTGATTGTGTCTGAATCAGAGACTAAAACTGATTGTGTCTGAATCAGAGACTAAAACTGATTGTGTCTGAATCAGAGACTAAAACTGATTGTGTCTGAATCAGAGACTAAAACTGATTGTGTCTGAATCAGAGACTAAAACTGATTGTGTCTGAATCAGAGACTAAAACTGATTGTGTCTGAATCAGAGACTAAAACTGATTGTGTCTGAATCAGAGACTAAAACTGATTGTGTCTGAATCAGAGACTAAAACTGATTGTGTCTGAATCAGAGACTAAAACTGATTGTGTCTGAATCAGAGACTAAAACGGATTGTGTCTGAATCAGAGACTAAAACGGATTGTGTCTGAATCAGAGACTAAAACGGATTGTGTCTGAATCAGAGACTAAAACTGATTGTGTCTGAATCAGAGACTAAAACTGATTGTGTCTGAATCAGAGACTAAAACTGATTGTGTCTGAATCAGAGACTAAAACTGATTGTGTCTGAATCAGAGACTAAAACTGATTGTGTCTGAATCGGAGACTAAAACTGATTGTGTCTGAATCGGAGACTAAAACTGATTGTGTCTGAATCGGAGACTAAAACTGATTGTGTCTGAATCGGAGACTAAAACTGATTGTGTCTGAATCGGAGACTAAAACTGATTGTGTCTGAATCGGAGACTAAAACTGATTGTGTCTGAATCGGAGACTAAAACTGATTGTGTCTGAATCGGAGACTAAAACTGATTGTGTCTGAATCGGAGACTAAAACTGATTGTGTCTGAATCGGAGACTAAAACTGATTGTGTCTGAATCGGAGACTAAAACTGATTGTGTCTGAATCGGAGACTAAAACTGATTGTGTCTGAATCGGAGACTAAAACTGATTGTGTCTGAATCGGAGACTAAAACTGATTGTGTCTGAATCGGAGACTAAAACTGATTGTGTCTGAATCGGAGACTAAAACTGATTGTGTCTGAATCGGAGACTAAAACTGATTGTGTCTGAATCGGAGACTAAAACTGATTGTGTCTGAATCGGAGACTAAAACTGATTGTGTCTGAATCGGAGACTAAAACTGATTGTGTCTGAATCGGAGACTAAAACTGATTGTGTCTGAATCGGAGACTAAAACTGATTGTGTCTGAATCGGAGACTAAAACTGATTGTGTCTGAATCGGAGACTAAAACTGATTGTGTCTGAATCGGAGACTAAAACTGATTGTGTCTGAATCGGAGACTAAAACTGATTGTGTCTGAATCGGAGACTAAAACTGATTGTGTCTGAATCGGAGACTAAAACTGATTGTGTCTGAATCGGAGACTAAAACTGATTGTGTCTGAATCGGAGACTAAAACTGATTGTGTCGGAATCGGAGACTAAAACTGATTGTGTCTGAATCGGAGACTAAAACTGATTGTGTCTGAATCGGAGACTAAAACTGATTGTGTCTGAATCAGAGACTAAAACTGATAATGTCTGAATCAGAGACTAAAACTAATGTCTGAATCGGAGACTAAAACTGATTGTCCTGAATCGGAGACTAAAACTGATTGTGCCTGAATCGGAGACTAAAACTATTGTGCCTGAATCAGAGACTAAAACTATTGTGCCTGAATCGAGACTAAAACTGATTGATGTCTGAATCGGAGACTAAAACTGATTGTGTCTGAATCGAGACTTAAACGAGTGTGTACAGATCAGAGACTTACACAATACATTCTGAATCGACTAACAATAATGTCTGAATCAGAGACTAAAACTGATTGTGTCTGAATCAGAGACTTCACGAGTTAGTACGGAGGATTGAGCTTTCACGGATGATTACGGAGGTTCCAATATTCACGAATCATTACGAGTATATATGATACAACAGGTTTAGCGCTTCAAGGAAATACAACATACATATTTTATTATTAATACTATTATTATTATTATTACTACTGCTGATCTATAACACTGAACAAGTTGCAATTTAATTTTGGTATAAATACTGACGAAATTTTCAAGGTAACTATTGCATTTTATAAAGGGATCAATGTTTGGATTGACTTGGGGATTTGCAAGAGTAAAAACGTGTGACTCCAGCACCTGGGCTGTTCAACTGCTGCTGTGAATACGGATTAACTAACAGCAATGAAAGAATCTGCTGTACTTTGTTTGCTTTAACAGCCACTAATCACGTAACCCAAAGTCCTGTACTTGTTCTCAGACACGACACCATCAGCAACACTGCAAGTAGCCCAGAGGATGCTGTCTTTGCTGTTACTTACGGCAGCAATAAAACAAGTAAAATAATTTGCTGTATATGCTGTCATACACAGCCAAAACTAAAATACTTGGCTGTGTATGACACACAGAAGGTCATATCGCTATATTCATGGGGGAAGCGCTAAACCCGTTAACACCATACAACACCGGGAGAATGAAAGGTAATCATGTTTGATCCGTGAAAGGGAAGCTCCAATTTCTTGGATCAAGATCGTTAGTTATGTTTTCAACAGTCAGTGTACTTGATCACTCCCTCCTGTACGTGGACATAGTCCAGGTCTTCAGCCATAACAACCTGGTTCTTCGGTCTTTGGAGCGTTTAGGGGAGTAGAATGGAAGGTGGAAAGACCTTTGTATCTCTGAGCTGCAGCAGGCTTGACCGACAGGCCCACACTGGCTTCATCACTATAGGCTTAACGCAGACGTGATCAGTAAGCCCAAGCTGGCTAGAAAGCCGTAAGCTTAACTCAAACTTGATTGACATACGTGTGGTTTGAAGGGCTTTACCCTCGCAACTCAGCCATTTTCTGTATGTTCTCCTAAGGTGGCTTTCATATTTTATCAACAGAAAGGATTATTCGAACCTGTGACTTGTGTTTTTTATCCGTGTCTACGATGAGGATGAGAAACAGTAAAGGAGCCAGAATCGAGCCTTTAGGCACTGAGCTTTTTTCCTTTGCTAAGGCTGGATCTAGTCTTGCTTACTGCTTGTCTGCTCTGCTTCCTTGAAAACTGTACATCCATCACCCTACTTGTAAGTTATACCTGTTACTTTATTAGTTATTTTAAGAATTATCACTATGGTAACTTCTGTCAAATGCCTTTGTAAAGTCTATGTACATTACAGGAGCTTTTTGTTTTCATTCCAACGCCTCTAATTTTGTTTTAATGATATAGTTGTGATAAGTATGATCTTCGTGTTCTAAAGTCATGTTGACTTGCGTTGGGTAATTCATGTTTTCCCACAAAAGAGTAATATCCTCTCCTCTTCATATGTTTCATCCTCTACACACCCACTCACAATCTTCCTCCCACACCCCATCTTTCTCTCCTTCCCCTCCTACACTCCATTTTCCCGTCCTCACCCTCACGCAAATCCTCATAGATTCCATCCTCCACTAGCCCACTCACAGCCCATCTCATTTCATCCCCTATCAACCTATTCTCATCCCTCATCTCCAGTCCCCCATTTTATAACATCTCTTCTCACCAAAATTCCATACTCTATCGCTCCCTATTTCTGTTCCTCTTGCATCCCTACCTTCCTACTTACATCACCTATCCGTAAACACCTCTTTTCCGCCTCTATCTCTTTCCTATTCTCATCCCTCTAATTACCACTCCCTCTCTCTTCGCTCCCATTCCTTATAATTTCAACCTTCCTTCACGTCAAAATTCAGTGGCCCCTCCTTTTCTTCCTTCACGTCATAGCTCAGGGGCCTCTTCCCTTCCTTCACGTCAAAGCTCAGCATCCTCTCCTTCCCTTCCTTCACGTCGAAAGCCGCGGTGCTTCGCCAGAAGGTGATTGGAATCTAAACCTTCCCCAGTCAACAAGATCTGATACTACACTTGTTAGTCACAAATCTCTTATTCTCATGTTTATTTCTTAATTTATTTGCTTTCCGGTTATTTGTATAAATACTTGAATCTTTGTTCTTACTTTAAATTTCATATAAATTTTGTTCCTCAATGTTTACATAGTGAAAAAATATTCATTCATCTTAAATATTGTTAACAGTTGATCTGTGGCAGGAAAAAAACAGCTGAAGCACTAACGAGATATATGCCCTGAGAGGTGTATTTTTTTCAGCGTATATATGTCCTGAGATGTGTATTTCTCTCAGCGTATATATGCCCTGAGAGGGGTATTTCTCTCAGCGTATATATTTCTTGTGTAAGTAGTGTTGTGTGTGTCAGTATTCCTAAATAAGTGGACAATCAAGCACCACAGTTTTCCGGCATATAAGACGCGTTTTTTTCCCATAAAAAGTCTTGGAAAAATCAGCCTGCGCCTTATATGCTCAAGGTCCGGGTCAAAGGTATACTTTGGGTAACGTTTTAGCAGTTGTTTACTAACGTTACGTTATAACTGCTGGGAAACATCGTCTTATTTGTCTTATAAGCTCGTGCGTCTTATATACCGGAAAATACGGTTGTCTGATCATCTATAAGACTACCAGTCTTAGTTACAAATACTTCCAGATGTGTGTGATAAAAGGTTTTGAAAACCGACAGGTTGAAGATTGAGACACTAATGCAACATATGAAAATCTTTATTGCAGAAACGTTTCGCCACACAGTGGCTTCATCAGTCCAATACAAAGCAGAAAGGTGTAAGGAGAGGAGGAGTTTGAGGTAATCAGTTCCTCAGCCTTACCCCTTTCTGCTTGGTATTGGACTGATGAAGCCACTGTGTGGCGAAACTTTTCTGCAATAAAGAATCCCATATGTTGCATAAGTGTCTCAATCTTCAACTTCCAGATGTACTTGTAAGGAAGCCTAAGCCTGGCTACTGCAACACCAGTCACTCTGTTTACATTGCAAGTTGCTCTGTAAATGTATTTGATTACGTTAATTTTACGACTGCCTTCTAGATCTGCTTAGGCTTCTAACTGCATTTCATCCAAATGAATAAATTCTTAACTAATTCTTATGCATGACGTTGAAAGGTCAGAATTATTTTGGATTTTTCTTTGAGAAAGAAAGCAAACCAAAAGGAAAGTAGAGAAGCGGAGTTAAGAGGTGATATTGATGGGCGGGTCAGAGGTTTGGGTTGTGGGGTTAAGTGGGATCATGTTAAGTGGCTTACTGTTTGCAGAACTGAGGGTCACGTGACTGCTGTGGAGGGAGGAGGCCGCTATGGCCGATTTTTTTCTTTTAATTTTTTCCCCCTCTTTTTTCCCTTTAACATCAATGAATACTCGAATAACAGTTACCCAACACTTTTTATTAATCTAATATATAGGTGAGTACAAATAGGAAGCGCCTCTTGTGCTCAGCAAAGTGACTGAATAACCCTCATGGGCTTTAGCATTTAACAGGAATTAAACAATTATAAATCTAATTATTATAATAATAATTATAATTTTTAAAGTGTTGAAGGGGGTAAGCCAGCGGAAGGCCTCGATCTGATGACTAAAAGCTCCAGCGGTGAGTCATCATATAAGACCCACGTTAGGAAACACTTTCATGACAAACTTTACCTAACCTAACCCAGCCCTTAAACACGTCCAGCAGGAACCGATGCCTGAAGGAGGATACGTGAAGGATGTTTTCAGGGGTCGACGCCCTCACGACCCGGTCTAAGACCGGATCTCATGATTCAAAATCTGACGAACGAGGTTGTTATTGCTGACCACACGTAGTCCCTCGTATGAACTGAAGCCCATCTGATCAGGAAATAACCTGAGAAACTTACCAAGTTCCATCTTGAAAGCCAGGGGTCTGTTGGTAATCCCCCTCATGAAGGGAAGCTGCTGAAAAGTCTTGGACTCCTTATGGTACGCTTTCTAACCCAGAATATGACATACCAACAGGATTAAGGTTCCAGCAGATTTATTCTTCCTGGATGCCACCCACAAAAGTCGGCTAACATAGAGGTTCGAACCCCACCCGTGGTATGGTTTATAGAGGTGTTTATTTTGACTTCTAGATGGGTAGGGACAACAGGGCGTAAGGAAATTTGCTCATATGTTTCTTTATGTCAAGGAATCGAACTCCGGGACCTGACGACAGTGAGTCGAGTGCTCTGTGTTACCCCTCGTTATGTCACCTATTGGCTATGTGGCACCCCTTGTTGTGTCACCTGTGAGCTGTGTGGCACTCCTTGTGTCACCTGTGAGCTGTGTGGCACTCCTTGTTGTGTCATCTGTGAGCTGTGTTGTACCCCTTGTGTCACCTTTGAGCTGTGGGGTACCCCTTGTGTCACCTGTGAGCTGTGGGATACCCCTTGTGTCACCTTTGAGCTGTGGGGTACCCCTTGTGTCACCTGTGAGCTGTGTGGTACCCCTTGTGTCACCTGTGAGCTGTGGGGTACCCCTTGTCACCTGTGAGCTGTGTGGTACCCCTTGTGTCACCTGTGAGCTGTGGGGTACCCCTTGTGTCACCTGTGAGCTGTGTGGTACTCGTCTTGTCACCTGTCAGGGAGGAGAGGGAAGAGAAACTGGTGGATATCGAGGGATTTTCACCATCCACCTTAGTACTAGATAAATATTTCCTTAGTCTCTGCTCAGGTTGACAGATTTCAACACTATGTAACCTATCGTGTGTGAAGGAAAATGACAGGGAAACTTAGCTAGCTTTTGTTTCCACTGCGTAACTATCATCTAAAAATAGAGTAGCAACACACCTGCTGATATATTCAGTTTTACTAAATGAAAAAAAAATAAAACAGGCGCGCGTGAGCGCACAGAGACAGTTCTGTTGTCGGCTACGTAGCTCATTAAAATAATTGCAAAATGCTTGCCAATATTTCCCATCATGATTTATAGTTCCTTATGATTCCTGCTCACTCTGTCGCTCTTCCCTTCGTAGTCTCTGTCTCTCCTTCCTTTTTCTGATCGTTCTGTCACTGCTGGAGTCCTTAACAAAAGCTGGGCCACACGACACCTCAATCCCTGAGCCGCAGATCAGCCATCAGTGTCTTCACCCGCTGATCCTGGATAGTTTTGCTGGATTAGTGGCTCCCCGGGAGGCGATCTCTACCCCTCTATTGGAATCTCCACCGCCTCTCAGGATCGCCATTATCTCCTCCTAGGTTAAAGGATTAGTGTTTAAATCCATTAGGTGTTAAGCGAGGCCTACCTGTGTGTGTGTGTGTGTGTGTGTGACACACACACACACACCACAAACATTCCCGCACCTTCGTGGTGGTCTTCAAGCAAGTTCCTCCTCTCCTACACAAGAACAATGGTCTCTTGACCTTTCATTGTCCCACGGCTTCCAAAGGTATTGTTCCTGCCGGAAAAAAATAATACATCCGGCCCTCCGTCTGTAGCTCAAGTCGCGTGCTACTTCTTTGTCTTGTAATTGATGGGGAGTTTGAGTGTACTGTTGACTGGGAGGCTGCCCGTGGGGCAGCGGTGGATTATGGGGTATGGGTGACATTCGTTCGCGAATGTTTGCGCATACATTTATGTTTTGTATTATGTAGAGTGATGGTACCCTACTCTATATAGTAGTGGGAACACCAACAGTGTACTACTACCCATGTCTATATGATAGTTACATAGTGGGAACACCCACAGTGTGCTTCTACCCTAGTTTACGCCATAGTTCTATAGCAGGAACACCTACAGTGTGATGTTACCTTACCTAATATCATCGGATATGCGGCTGAGGACCGTATTTTTGAAACACGGAGACAGACTGGGCAAAATCACCAATTTATTGATTCTGCGCTCGTGACCAGTGAGGTCACTGAGACATTTTAATAACCAGAACCTATTTATGCCGAGAAAGTGCGAAGAGAAGATTCTTTGTTCAGAGTCAGATAGCTTTCACTTCTTTCGCTCGTTTGCTCCTGGTGGCCAAAGAGGAGCGCGTATACACTACCATAAAGTCACTCGTATCAGAACTGCAGTGAGGAGATGATCTGATACAGGCTCAGAGGAGTTCCGAAGGTGTCTCACTCTCTCCCAGGCTATTCTGTGCAACTGCTTGACGAGACCGTCAACTGCTTGACGAGACCGTCAACTGCTTGACGAGACCGTCAACTGCTTGACGAGACCGTCAACTGCTTGACGAGACCGTCAACTGCTTGACGAGACCGTCAACTGCTTGACGAGACCGTCAACTGCTTGACGAGACCGTCAACTGCTTGACGAGACCGTCAACTGCTTGACGAGACCGTCAACTGCTTGACGAGACCGTCAACTGCTTGACGAGACCGTCAACTGCTTGACGAGACCGTCAACTGCTTGACGAGACCGTCAACTGCTTGACGAGACCGTCAACTGCTTGACGAGACCATCAACTACATCCAAAAGCTGTAACTCGGTAGAACACAAGCCACCGTTGTCAATGTACGTCAGTATAGACAAATGAGACCATACACAGACCAGGTTCATGAAGATACGACATTGAATCTCATTGTTTATATGTTGTACGTACATATTCCTAGATATATAATGTAGTCCAATTTCGTTCCCCACACTTTCTGCCCTCATTTTTTTCTCTCTCTTATACAGTTTTGATGCCCAGCTTTGTGATGATGCAGATATCTTGATAAAAAATCCAATTTATTCAATGTATGGGATAGGCCAAGTTGTAACTTGCCATGATTGTGACCAGATCTTCCTGGAGTTCATTACCTTTGTAACTAGTTCAGCTATCATAATTTTGGGGTCCAGTCCCTGGACCCATTATGTACCTCTGTAATATTTTGACTACCGCCCACAGGATGGGTATGGGGTGCATAATAAAGTTGTTAAACTAACTGGGATAGGTCATCCTAAAAGATGACAGTTCCAAGTAAATAGTAACTAAGGCTCTGGTGGAAATAGGCCTTTAAAAGCTCCTGGAGCTGATGAACCTTTAATGGAATACTTGACGATATACTCGTTGCTGTACCGAGGTCTCGCAGCTCTGGCTGATGGAAATAAATGGTATAAAATACCGACACAATGGAAAAAATAAACACATAAGCAGTATAATGTGATCCTTTATTGACAACGTTTGTGACTCGATAAAGCCCACTGTGTGGGCGAAACGTTGTCAATAAAGGATCACATTATACTGCTTATGTGTTTATTTTTCCAGCTCTGGCTGATACATTCCAGTACTGTAGGAAAACCATCCTCTGTGATTTAATGTGACAGAAACACAGCTTGCTTTTGTTCCCACTATGTAACTATCATAAAATAAATCAGCAGCACATTGGTGATGTACTCAGTTTTATTTAGTAAAATAGATGGACTCTTCACAGTGGGTGTTCCGGCAACCCTGACACAATTCTTGAAGCACCACTGACAAGGCTTCCTGCTCAGGAACAAGAATCAGCTTACTGCAGTTCCTGACTTGTCGATGCCCACAGATCTTTTCGCACGTCTTGATCGCATTTCTCCCAGGTTCGTCGCTCCTCCAGTGACATAAGATCTAGTTTTTATAGCCTTTCTAAGTGGCTCATTCTTAGGTATCATTCTTGACGCACTCTACAATTTCTGAAGCTTCAAGATGTGTCGTGCAAGGCGAGGTGTCCTAACCACGTCCGTATAATCAAGAATGTCGCTCATATGAAGAGCTAGACAAGCATCTAAAGTCGGTTCACGACCAACCGGGCTGCGGTTCGTACGTTACTTTGCGTGAGGTCATCAGTAACAGCCTGGTTGATCAGACCCTGATCCACATCGAGGCCTGGTAATGGACCGGGCCGCGGGGACGTTGACCCCCGAAACAACTCCCCAGGTACACTCCAGATAAACAATACCATCAAGGTTTTGTCTAGGTTCCTGTATGCCACTCGTATGTTTATGAATCTTGTAGGGGCATTATCTTAGCGTACACCGTGGAGTGTTCCTCTTATTTTTGAACGAGGTGAAAATCTAACTCGCGTACGCCAGAGGATGCTTAATGGGTCATATTACGAAGATTCGTGTCGGGACAGACTGACTTGTTTTCTGAAGAATGAAACACTACTACCAAGGCAAGCTTTTTCTGTGTTACTAAAGTTTCGTGTATGTGTGTGTGTGTGAAATGGGCAGCAACAAGTAGTATAGGTAGCAGCAGGTGGTATGGGCGGCAGCAGGTGGGTGGCAGCAAGCACAGCCTCGCATGTTTGTGTTTGTTGTCGGCATCTTTGTGTCCATCCATCAACTAGTGTGGTAAAAACACGGCCCGTCCTCCCCAGCCTGTTCTTCCTAGACCATCCTCTCCAGCCCGTCCTCCCCAGCCCTGCATGCAACTTTCTCCCACATACCGGTTTACCCTTCATTTATCACGTCTATTCCTTCCTCTCCCTTCCAGGGAGCTTCCTGGAGACTGGTAAATAGCTCTTGATTTAAGAAGTTAGAGCTACCATCCTCTTTCCTGGATCGGATTTCCTCCCAGTAGATCCTTAAAGATTTAATGAATCCATACGAATATTATTCATAATAATAATAATAATAAACGCTTGCTTGCCAGACATGCAATCCCTCTGTCCTTACCTCCTGCTTCGTTACGTGATAGGAACAATATAGATTAGTAGTGAAAGATGAAAAAAATAAATTGGAAAATGAAACCGTTGTAGTAGTAGTTGTAGTTTTGTAATAAATAACAAGTTAAATCTGTGTGGGTAATTCAAGGAGTGTTATAGACTCTTTTTCTCCCTTCGAATTTACCAACCCTTTCCACTTCGGTATTTGAGGAGGTAGACCAAGATAAAGACTTAAGATATTGTGTATATGGACTTCAGTAACTTACAATAGTTCCGCGTGGGAGACTAATGGAGAAAGTAGCGGCACATGATATAGGAGGATAAATTTTCCCCTGGGTTAAGATGTGGTTAACCAATAGCCAACTATTTGCATAAATTTGGAGAAATCAGAATGGGGACCCGTTACAAGTGGAGTATAACAGGAGTGAGTACTGAGACATAAACAACACAGATGAGGGAATAAACAGACATAAGCAAATTTGCCGATGGCACTAAAACAGGACGTCAGTTCATTTCTGATTGGAGAAGTGGTAAATGCAGTTCATTGCTGACAAATGTAAGATTTTAATCCTAGGAAAGATGACTATAGCACTTATTGGCTGAATAATGTAGATCTCACTCAAACTGATTATGAAAAAAAATGTATGAGAAAAATAAAGCTAAGACAACGGTGTATAAATGTTCGCATAAATCTAATAAAATTCTTGACATTTTCATGAAATTTAAATAATAGAAGATTTAAGGTTATACTTCAACTTTATATATCTTTATTAAGGCCTTATGCAAATTAGACTACTCAGTTCCGGTCTCCATATTTCACAATGGATGTAAATAAACTAGAAAATATACCTTGAAAAATGATGACGTTGATCCCATATATCATATCTTTCGTATACAGAAAGGCTGAAGACACTGAATTTGCACTCTCCCTTAACTCTCCCTTCAACCCAAGAAGGGTTGAGGGAGGGGTAAGGGAGGTTTTTCAGTACAAAGGTCTTGGACATCTCGAGTTTGGAGCATCACGAACACCGGGGGTTCACTGTATATGACAAATAAGTAAATAACTACTGTTACTGAATAAGTTAAATAATTACTGTAACTAAATACAGTGGACCCCCGAGTTTCGTAAAAACTTCACTCCTTGTGTTAGCGTCTTAGGAGATGAAGCAAGTGCTTTTTGTGATTTGGCTTGCTGTTGGAGTGTGAGCAAGGTAATACTTAAGAAGGGATTCGGGGAAACCGGTTACCCGGAATTGAGTCACGGGAGGCGGAAAATAAGGTGCCTGCACTCTTCAGGAGTCGTGGGGATGTTGCAGTTCTTAAAGTCGTCCGAGCTGTGTTGTCAGATTCTAGGAAGGCAGTCAATGAATGAATGACGGTGAAAGTTTCTCCTTTTTATGGTCACCCTGCCTCGGAGGCAGACCGCCGGGGTATTAAAAAAAAGATAGTTTACAAATGAAAAATAAGAATAATGGATATATATATATATATATATATATATATATATATATATATATATATATATATATATATATATATATATATATATTTATTGCTGGTCTTCTTTTTTCTGTCTCATAAACACGCTGGATAATAGGTATATCTTGCTACTTACATTTAGGTCACACTATACAGGCATGCACATGCATATATATACAATACATACATCTAAGATTTTTTCTTAATTCTTGTTCTTCTTTATTTCCTCTATTCTCCATGGGGAAGTGGAAAAGAATCTTTCCTCCGTAAGCCATGCGTGTCGTATGAGGCGACTAAAATGCCGGGAGCAATGGGCTAGTAACCCCCTTCTCCTGTAGAAAATACTAAAAGAGAGGAGAAAAAACTTCATAAAATTGGGATGTTTGAATGTGCGTGGATGTAGAGTGGATGATAAGAAAGGTGATTGCTAATGTTATGAATGAAAAGAAGATGGATGTCCTGGCTCTAAGCGAAACAAAGCTGAAGGGGGTAGGTGAGTTTCAGTGGGGGGAAATAAATGGAATTAAGTCTGGAGTATCTGAGAGAGTTAGAGCTAAGGAAGGGGTAGCTATAATGTTGAAGGATCAGTTATGGAAGTAGAAGAGTGAATATAAATTTATAAATTCAAGGATTATGTGGATTAAAATAAAGGTCGAATGCGAAAACTGGGTCATAATAAGTGTTTATGCTTCTGGAGAAGAGAGGAGTGTAGAGGAGAGAGATTTTGGGAGATGTTAAGCAAATGTATAGGAACTTTTGAACAAAGTGAGAGAGTAATTGTGGTAGGGGACCTAAATGCTAAAGTAGGAGAAACATGTAGAGAGGGTGTGGTAGGTAAATTTGGGGTGCCAGGTACAAATGATAATGGGAGCCCTTTGATTAAACTTTGTATAGAAAGGGGTTTGGTTATACGTAATACATATTTTAATAAAAAAGAGGATAAATAAGTATACAAGATATGATATAGGGCGTGATGACAGTAGAGCGCAATGACAGTAGTTGGGCTACGTATTGGTAGACTTCCCTCTCTATCAGAGCATACAGCATTCAATTATATCTCCAATACCCTGACGCACTCAAGCTGCCCTCCCTACCGATACTCCCGCTTTCAGCGCCCTAACGCACTCTAGCTGCCCTCCTTACCGATACACCCGTTTTCAACGCCGCCTGCCTCTGTGACTTATATACTATCCAATTGTACTATCTACGACATGCATTTCACGCCTAACCTTAGATTGAGCCGTTTCCTTTATTATCTAATTTACCGTTGTCCTGAACCACTCGGTTCAGGACAACAAATAAACAAACAACAAATAAACTAACAAAAACAAATACTGGAAGGAAAACGTGTTTCACGTGTTAAGAGGTAAATATATTTGTTTGTATCGCAAGAAAACAAATGGCAGTGGCACCAGCAGGCACTCGTTGGGGATGAGTCATGGAAGTGACGCTGTTTTTTTTTTTTTTTTTGATGAAAAAAGTCTGTAAAAAAAAATTCTTTGGAAAATGTTTTGGAAGTGAAATGCACTGGAGATAATAAAAAATATTTGTGATGATATGATAAGAGATTCTTGGAGGATGAAACGTGTTATGGGCGATTAGTAGACGAAACGTCTTGTGGGGGAATTACTGATGAGTGAAACCTCTCGCGAGAGATGACTGGCAATGAAAAGTCTAGGTAATGACTTTTTAGATCTCCCTGTCGGTGGAATGAATAAATATGTCTATTGTGTTCGTATCCTTTTTATATTCTTATTTTTTATTATTAAATATCTCCGATTTTGTCACCTGTTTACGTTCTCCCACCTGTTTTTTTTTTTTTTTACCTGCTTTTGTTTTTTCACTTGTTTTTCCCGCCTGCTTTTGTTTTTCCCGTCTGCTTTTGTTTTTCCCGTCTGCTTTTGTTTTTCCCGTCTGCTTTTGTTTTTCCCGCCTGGTTTTGTTTTTCCAACCTGCTTTTGTTTTTCCCGCCTGGTTTTGTTTTTCCAACCTGCTTTTGTTTTTCCCGCCTGCGTTTGTTTTTTTCCTCCTGCTTTTGTTTTTTCCCGCCTGCTTTTGTTTTTCCCGCCTGCTTTTGTTTTTCCAACCTGCTTTTGTTTTTCCCTCCTGCGTTTGTTTTTTTCCTCCTGCTTTTGTTTTTTCCCGCCTGCTTTTGTTTTTCCCGCCTGGTTTTGTTTTTCCAACCTGCTTTTGTTTTTCCCGCCTGGTTTTGTTTTTCCAACCTGCTTTTGTTTTTCCCGCCTGCGTTTGTTTTTTTCCTCCTGCTTTTGTTTTTTCCCGCCTGCTTTTGTTTTTCCCGCCTGCTTTAGTTTTTCCAACATGCTTTTGTTTTTTCCCGCCTGCTTTTGTTTTTTCCCGCCTGCTTTTGTTTTTTCCCGCCTGCTTTTGTTTTTTTCCCCGCCTGCTTTTGTTTTTTCCCGCCTGCTTTTGTTTTTTCCCGCCTGCTTTTGCTTTTCCCCGCCTGCTTTTGTTTTACCCGCCTGCTTTTGTTTTTCCCGCCTTTTTCCCCCTGCTTTTTTGTCAAGATGAGGCCATAATTTCGAAGTCCAGTTGTGGTTAAATATATGTTGTGATTTTTTTTTTTGCCACTATCTTGTCTATAAGATTTGTGGTCTTTATTATTAATATTAATATTATTAATATTATCTTTTGACAGTTATGACTCCTACGTCATTATCTTTTCTATAAATGTTTATTTCACGATCTGTTTTTGGTATATCTTTTTTTTCCGTTAAAATAAGGTGTGTGTGTGTGTGTGTGTGTGTGTGTGTGTGTGTGTGTGTGTGTGTGTGTGTGTATGTGTGTGTGCGCTCTGTGTGTACTAGCTTATTTGTACTCGCCTATTTGTGATTATTAAGGTCGGGTCTCAGCTCTTGACCCTGTCTGTCATCCTGGCAGCTACTGGGATCACGCATTCCTGGCTTCATGAGCCCTATCGTACCTATTCTTGAAGCTGTGTAAAGATCCTGCTTCTACCACTTCGTTGCCCAGGCCACTTCACTTTCTTGCCCCTCTGAGGCTGAAGTAATGCAATACTTCCTAACAAGCCTGTGTCTTATATGTGCTTTTAAATTCCAACTTTGCCCTCGTGCACTTGTTTCCCGCCTCTCATATTACATTAAGGAATATGACTGCCAGCTTTCGGCAAGTGACATAAAGTATACCCCGAACGCACATTTAAACGGAGGTTAAAAGGGGCAATTTCCCAGTCCATCAATAGGCTGTTTCTTATAATTATAGAGATGATTATGAAGACACTGGGAGGAGGCTGATTATGAAGATTATGCCCTGGTGGTGTTATAATCGAATATAATTGCAGTATACCATGCAGACGTGATGATTTTATCCTCCACGCCTGGGATGAATGAACTGGCCATTATAATAGAGGCCTTGTCGAGGCTCCTGATAACGTTGTTGATGGGTGGCTGAGGATCCCGACCTTCCCTGAGGAAGGGCAGGGAAGGCTGGGTTATGATGGGGAAATAGGTGGGTGTGAATGGGAGAGGGACACACACCACACACACCACACACACCACACACCACACACCACACACACCACACACACCACACACACCACACACACCACACACACACACACCACACACACACACACACACACACCACCACACACCAAACACAACCGCACACACACACACACCACACACACCTACATACACACACACACACACACACACAGAAAGAGAGGCCGGAATTTTTAATAAGGTGAATTGTAAGGAAAGTGACAAGTGGACTCCCTCAAAGATTCTTGCTTGGGCCACTTCTGTTCTTGATATTCGTTAATGAACTGCCAGAGGAAGCTAAATCATATGTATCGTTGTTGTGATATATATTATTGGGATAATCAGAAAGGACTGATAATGACTTCAAGAGGACTTGAATAAGCTGAAAATAGAATGGGATGCAAAAAAGCCAATCTTTGAGGAGGAACGTTACAAACCTGTAAAGGTGAAGATATGGGTGTGAGCATTGCGCCAAGCATATCACCACGAGTATATATGTGATGACTCATATGTGATGTTCCCAGTGTGTAACTCTCATATTAAATAGGGTAGAAGCACACTGTAAATATATCCAATTTTGCTCAATAAAAACTGAGAAAAAGTTTATTTAGGACACTGTACACAACATATAATTATGCACATTCGTTAGACCCGCGGCCTTAGCGTGGGGTTCGCACCCGGTCAAGTGTGACAAGAAACTTGAGAAAGTTTAAAGATTTGCAGCGAAACTGGTGCTGGAACTGAGGAAAATGTACTACGAGGAGAAACTTCAGGAACTAGAACACTGCCAGAGAGAGAACCATGGAAACATGATCGTGATATACAAAATACTCAAAGGATTGGAAAGAGTTGATAGCGACAAGCTCTTTGAGAGGGAACGCCAGGGAACATAGAGACAGACAGACAGACACAGACAGTTAGAGACAGACAGACACAGACAGACAGACACAGACAGACAACACAGACAGACAGAGACAGACAGACAGACAGACACAGACAGACAGACAGACAGACAGACACAGACAGACAGACAGACAGACACAGACAGACAGACAGACACAGACAGACACAGACAGACACAGACACAGACAGACACAGACAGACACAGACAGACAGACAGACACTGACACACACACACACACACACACACAGACACACAGACACAGACACACACACACACACACACAGACACACACACACATGTGGTAGAAATTCATAGCGTAGCAGAGAAAATGAAGTGAGTTTTTTGTTTGGTGTGATGGTCAATATAACGTATGTAATTATAGGTGTGGGACGGCGAAGCCATGGTAGGAGGAGCACTCGGCCTACCTCTCCTCTTCTTCTTCCCTTCCTGCACCTTCTGTTTACTCCTCCTCCTCCTCTTTCTTGTCTCTTCTTCTCCCCCTCCCAAGCTTTGTTTCCTTCTCCTCTTCCTCCTCTTATCTCTCCTTCCCCTCCCCTTCCTACGCTTTCTGTTTTCTCCTCTTCTCCTTCCTGCTCTCTTGGTCCAAGGAACTGGACTCGTCTCCCCGTCCCTGGACCGAATCTGAACACCTTTTAACCCACAATTGTTTTATGGCCCTTTCGTGTTTAACGCTTTCCTGCGTTAAAAATACATTTACGAACGACTACAATCTCTAACCTTTGATACACCTTTTCAAAAGGGATGAAACGTGTTTTTGAATTTAGGCTGTGTACGTGTAAATTTGATTGAACTCTGTGCAATAGCTGGAGAACGCATCTTCAGACTGGCTTAAAACTTTTAGGTCTGGAGTGCTTTCCTGGAGGTGACTGCATCTCATCTGACATCAACACTACAGTACGGAACACCAGCTGTTACGCTGGGGGACTGATTACCTCACTTTCTGCCTCAGTCTTTTGTTGCAGGCCCTGTTATTATACTGATAAAGCCACTGGTTGGCAAAACATCTACATAATGAAGATATCCAGTTGTTACATACGTGTCTAATTCTTCACCTTGTTTGGATTATTTACCATTGATGTTATATTGATAACATAATGATACCCGTACAACTTCCGAGTGGCTTCAGACTTGATGTGTTGGTGTATTTTAGGATATTGATGTGTCTGAGATAACGAGAGACTACCTCTTCAGTTTAAAAATTTAAATGAGTGTCGATCTCTGTATATCATTATTTGACCATTTTTATTGAAGTAATTCCTATTTGCTTCAAATATTCAATGTTATAAATTTATTATAAATTTATGCCACACTGCACTAATCCTGTTGAGGTACAGAGGGCTGGGGTTACGCAACACAGGGATATATTTCTATGATCGTGTAGTGAAGAAATACATATAGTTGAGATATTTCTGTGTGTAGAGTTTTATAATGCCATGTTTCACTCTTCAGAGCTTCATCAAACTTACTGAACCTAATTTAACCACCCTTAGCTAACCTAAATCAGCACTTGTTGTTCACGCAGCGAGTTATTATCTATAGCCTGCAACTGGAAGCATCTTTCCTGACTGACAAAACACTAACTTTTAAAAAATACATAGATCGGCAGCCATCTTTGAGAATTCAACGCTTTGATTATTATTATAATTATTTATAGGATACTGTTTTTATTTATGGGACAGACTAAACCCGTAGGGGTAATACAGTGATTTGACCAATAGTCCTGGCTCTAATGCTAGCCGAGTCAGTAGTGAGACTCATTTAATTCTGACACTTTAGATCTGATAGGACGGACTGATCACCACCCTATCAAGACGGAAAGACCGATTACCTTAAAATTACTTCGCCACTTTGGCGTCTCCAGTGTTATATTCTTCTGAATTCGACTGAAGATTACGAAACGACAAAACGTTTCGGTATTAGAGGAACCTAGGTGTTGCACCTGTGTATAGCATTAACGTGATAGTTTGATATTTTGAACAGCACGATGAGTGGGTCCAGTGACCTAGCCTGTCCACCGTCTGGGTGACCTAGCCTGTCCACCGTCTGGGTGACCTAGCCTGTCCACCGTCTGGGTGACCTAGCCTGTCCACCGTCTGGGTGACCTAGCCTGTCCACCGTCTGGGTGACCTAGCCTGTCCACCGTCTGGGTGACCTAGCCTGTCCACCGTCTGGGTGACCTAGCCTGTCCACCGTCTGGGTGACCTAGCCTGTCCACCGTCTGGGTGACCTAGCCTGTCCACCGTCTGGGTGACCTAGCCTGTCCACCGTCTGGGTGACCTAGCCTGTCCACCGTCTGGGTGACCTAGCCTGTCCACCGTCTGGGTGACCTAGCCTGTCCACCGTCTGGGTGACCTAGCCTGTCCACCGTCTGGGTGACCTAGCCTGTCCACCGTCTGGGTGACCTAGCCTGTCCACCGTCTGTGACCTAGCCTGTCCACCGTCTGGGTGACCTAGCCTGTCCACCGTCTCAGTGACCTAGCCTGTCCACCGTCTCAGTGACCTGCGTTCTCGCCTCCGCATACCGTTGACACGCCCCCTGACCTCTAGTGACCTGACCTGTGAGGTCAAGAAAGCCATCCAATAATTATTATTATTGCTATTATTGTTATTGCTATTATTATTAGTGGAGAAGTGCTAAACTTGCAAGGGTCGTACGATGCTTAAGGAATGAGGAAATCAGGTTCGATCCAAGGACAGGAAGGATATCTCCAATTCCTTGGATCGAAAGTCATTCAACAGCATCAATGCCCTACACCCCTCTCTCCCTTTGAAGGAGCAGAAGGGAAAGGGGAGAGTAGGAAGGTAAGGGGAAGATATGAGAAGGCTAGAAACGTGTTTCTGGTAGTACTATAACTATGGCATGGGTTCAGACCCCCTACCCGTTGCGTAGTTCATTTGTAATGGGTTTTTTTTTACGATTTCGTGATTGTGTTTGTTAGAGTAAGGGTGAAATGCAGCCTTAATGAGCAGTCGATAATCTTCAAACCTAACAGAATGATCATTTTCGTAATGCTTGGGATATTGCAGAGTGAAATAGTTAACATATGCCGCACCTGTCAGGCCTCGACACGTATCTGATACCTACACGACGGTAAGGAAGGTTTATTATTGTATTAATAAGAGGCGAATATGGACCTTACCGTGTGTGACTTGAAGCTGGCCGGGGGATGAGGGATACTTGCTGTACCCCTGGAGCATACGTGCCGCTCTCAGAGGGATACTTGCCACTCTCAGGGAATACTTGCCGCCCTCAGGGAGGATACTTGCTGCCCTCAGGGGTATACTTGCAGTACACCGGAAACAAAGGAAGCATTAGACACGCTACGAAGTGTTCATTGTGACCAGAAAGTATTGATGAGGGCGGCTCTCTGGGAGGTAGGTAGAGGGCGCTGAGGTACTGCCAGGAGTGGGTATCACCTACCCCGCTACCTTGTCCACCAAACACCTATTTACTATGGAAAACTAATCTTTAGCTCATTTTTCCTGCTATATGCGTTTTCTATTGTAGGAAAAGAAACGATTACATCTACAGGAACATATAAGGACCTGCTTCATGTTATTGTCACGGCTGCCCAAAAAAAAACTGCGGCTAAAACAAAAACGCATCAACACTTGGAGAGGAAGAGGATCGGATAGCTGCTAATGATCCCAGGCGGCCGATCCGACACCTTCCACCACCACTTAGCTGCCATTGTCCCCGCGCGGGCAACACTTCCACCGCTCGCAGAAAAAGGCCAAGGTGATCCTGAAAAGCGAGCATTGTGGACAGGGACAAAGGCTGGTTTCTCCCAATGAGCACCAGATATAATGGTAATGATAAGGTCTTGACAAACTGGGAACATTTTCATTTGGCGGCCGGAGCGTAGTAATGACCTTGAATGGGTTCCTACTGTGGTAGACGGGGGTTGGATCCTAATATGAATGTTGTTGCCTGACATATGGGCTTAAATCCTTCCCTTGTCCGGCGCCTTAAAGAGCTAAAACAGATTGTTTTGGGAAATGTACAAACATAACAGTTTTTCTGACGATGTTTCTTGTTTAGTGATTATTTCTTATTGAAATTTGGTTACTTATATTCACCCGTTAGTTACGTGTTCTGTTGAGAAAGATTTAATTATTGTCAGCTTGAGTGAATCTTTTTAACATCGGAAACTTTTGAGTTTTCAGCTTAAAATTGTGTTTAAGAATAAGATTGACCTTGATCTCTTTCATACATATACAATCAACACTACCACGGGGAAGTTGAATGACAGCTCTAGGCCTTTAGTGTTATAGCCAACACTTTATCAAGCGGTTGCATCTGTTAACGTTCGTTTTATGATCATTGTAGTATACAAATCTTTATAAGCTATTCATATAACAGTATGGCTTTGTGTGTATGATGAACGCTCTAGGAAACATTGGAAGGAGTGTATGGAAAAAAAAGTATTGAGGCAATGATTTGTGCATAGAAGAGGTATGTGTGAGGGATAGGTCCGAGTGGAGGTCACTGGTTCTATTTGTACAGGTTAAGATCTATTATCGTACTTCAGCTCATTTCGAAGCTCTGACTTATCCACCTCCAACCCAACCTGAACTGAACCCCGGGATGCACCCCACGACAGTCGGCTGACATCCAGGTACCTATGCACTGTTAGGTGAAACGAGGCAGATGAAGTATGGTGTCTTGTTCATACCTCTCGCCCTGCCTAGGAATCGAGTCTGGGTAGCTTCAGTTGTGAGCAGAGTGCTGTACCAACCAGATTATTTACAAATAATTTCACTTACTACTGAAGTGTGGGGATGTTTTTTTTTTATCTATGAAGATTCTAAAGTTTTAGACTTTAGAAAAGTAAGTTGGTATAATATTTCTGAAGAAAAATGGTAAAATTTTCGTTATTGCTGGAACTAAATGGCTGGAACCAAATGGCTTGTTGCTGAAGAAAAGACACTTGGAGAAAAAGCCCTTATTAGAATACCGTTTATTTTGTTACGATCTAAATTGGTCTAAAGATTGACGTAATAAAGAACTTAACAGATCGAAACATTGCTCAAATCAAAGGACGTTCTGCAGTGTGAGACACTTTTTGATGCTGGTCTTACTCTCTCATTTGACTGAGGCGTTGCGGTGGCATAGCAGTGAGAGCACATCATGGTGGGGATTTCCTCTTGGCTGTCCCTATAATTTCTCCTTAAGCACTCGCTTCGACCTTCATATTAACATTGGTGTTGCTCTTCACTTAGCCACCTCGATTCTCACCGAACACCAGTGAATCTGCAGCAGCGCCTCAGCAGATCTGACGGTAGATTCTACATTATATGAGAAACAAATAGAAAGGACGCGTGCCATGCGAGTGGTGAGAGACAACTAGCAGGTCGGTGGGTGAACAACAGAAGACAATGCTGCCACCTTGTGTGTAAGCTGCCAGGCTGGAACTCGACAATAATGGAATACAATACCAACAACATTAGAAATTACACATGTGCAACACCTGGTTTTCTCTCTCTACAGCAACATCCATAGCTCTTGTCTCAGAAATTTACGAGTCCTGAAATCTACTCTCGTTGCACAGCAGCACAATATTTAAGAAGAAATATCAGCTCACCGACGCTCGGTATCCAATGCTAGTGTTTTGAAAGCAGCGCTCTAGTGTTTCAGGTTACATTCCACAAATATTGTGTGAAACAAACCACATCACTGTGTTTTTCCTGACACATTTAATCTCCATTTCTTTAAGGAATGTGTGTGTGCAGTTATATTTCGGTAAACACCTGACATTTATTTTACCTTTCTCATTGCTGCTGTTGAATAGGGACAACTGTATGTGTGTGTGTGTGTGTGTGTGTGTGTGTGTGTGTGTGTGTGTGTGTGTGTGTGTGTGTGTGTGTGTGTGTGTGTAGCTAAGCAGTGTATCGCCTACCCGTTTGCGAACTGTTAGGAATTCCAAAATCTCTTTTTCGAAGTTCACGGCATGCGGCAGGATTTGATGGAATAACTTACCACAAGCGTGACGCTCCGGGGTATATGAGATACACAGCTTATCTTCGGCTAGGCGCCCAAACTTACCTGGGATCTGGCTGTATGGGAAAAGTACTGCGTACTTAGATGAAGAGTGCGCAGGTTCGAATCCTGCTGTGAATGATAGCCTGTAAACACGCATAAATAATTGATATGCCTTCTTCGCCATTAATGAATAAGGAATGATACAACCTTCAATACTGCACAGTTTGACATTGACAAAAATGAGTAACTGCTTGGGCGTGAATTATCGTGAATTAAAATTTAGAGCTATCACAATTACGACTGATTTTACAATTATCTTAATAAAATTATCAGATTTAAGTAATACTTTGCAATTAACAAGCTCAGTATTGTGGTTGTAGTCGCACATGAGACTTAGTGCACAATTACGTATTCAGGTCAATTTTCATCACAAACTATAAGCAACAATATTGTTTGTATATATGTATCTTACAGATATATCAGGTAAAAATTTATAAAGTATTTCGATATAAAAAAATAATTGAGCAAAACTGTATAGTGAATGTCCAATGGCCATACCAAAAATCTGAGACAATTTTTTTCCCTTTAAATTGAAATTTGCCATTCATGATATTTAGTTCAATAAATAATAAGTGTTAATATGGAAACAAGATAAATGAAGCTGAAGTATCTTTGAGAAAATTCAATAGGAAAATATGCAGAACCTTCATAAAGAAAGATGTCACATCAAAACTCGGAAGTTTATAAATTTTGTTAATATTATTAACTTTACCAAATAAATATTTCTCTTGAGTGTTTACTGTACATTCAGATGAGATATTAATTGTTGACATTTAACAATTTAAGAAATGGAACTTTTTTTTAATTTATAAAAAGTCTTTATGACCATACATGTAAGGCAAAGATGACACAGAATCTGTGAGATTAGATTTATGTTGCCATTTAGTAAATTCTTAAAAAAAAAAAAAAAATGGACGTAACTCTTCATAGCATCGAAAGAATTTTTTCTGAGTTCAAATACATATTACAATTACTTAAAAAGGCTTTACATTCGTTTTGTTTATCTTTCTCTGAATATTTTTTTTCAAATTTGTTTTGAATTAGAACCATGAACAGTACTTTGGCAATTATTTAGACAGGAGGGCTCCTCAAATACAGCACCTTTTTTACAGTGTTCAACGTTTTCGTTGGCTTTAAATAAAGCCATTGTTCATTATGTTCCACCCTCCCAGCGAGTGTCACAGGTGAAAACGTGGAACACCGAAATATGGAACAACGAAAACGTGGAACACCGAAACATGAAACAACGAAAACGTGGAACACCGAAACATGAAACAACGAAAACGTGGAACACCGAAACATGGAACAACGAAAACGTGGAACACCGAAAACGTGGAATACCGAAACATGAAACAACGAAAACGTGGAACACCGAAACATGGAACACCGAAACATGGAACAACGAAAACGTGGAACACCGAAACATGGAACAACGAAAACGTGGAACACCGAAACATGGAACAACGAAAACGTGGAACACCGAAACATGGAACAACGAAAACGTGGAACACCGAAACATGGAACAACGAAAACGTGGAACACCGAAACATGGAACAACGAAAACGTGGAACACCGAAACATGGAACAACGAAAACGTGGAACACCGAAACATGGAACAACGAAAACGTGGAACACCGAAACATGGAACGACGAAAACGTGGAACACCGAAACATGGAACAACGAAAACGTGGAACACCGAAACATGGAACAACGAAAACGTGGAACACCGAAAACGTGGAATACCGAAACATGAAACAACGAAAACGTGGAACACCGAAACATGGAACAACGAAAACGTAGAACATCGAAACATGGAACAACGAAAACGTAGAACACCGAAACATGGAACAACGAAAACGTGGAACACCGAAACAAGGAACAACGAAAACGTGGAACACCGAAACATGGAACAACGAAAACATGGAACACCGAAACATGGAACGACGAAAACGTGGAACACCGAAACATGGAACAACGAAAACGTGGAACACCGAAAATATTCGCTGTATTTTCGGGGGGGGCCCCTCCTGTATTATCAAATTAACTCTCAAAAATCCCAAAATGCTTTGGCAATATCAACACCATCAGTTTCTTTGATCTAGCAAAACTCGACTCAAAGAGAGCTAAAATGTCCTTTAAAATTCCACTGCACTGAAAGTGGACCACTAACTTCCACTTATTTCGCACTGTATTGCGCTGCCATTCGTGATTTCAGTAATGTTAAACGTGGTATTTTATTTGTCACACGAATATGGGAAAAAATCTCCTGGTGCGGGTCTTAGCATTATGACGATCAGCTTTGTTGATTTTTTGGTTATTTGGCAGAAACCTTCACCTGGGTGATATTATCTTAACCTATCTGCCTCCGTAAATGTGAATCACACCGGAATTAACACAGGGGAAAAAATGGTATCGCGATGGCTTCGAATCTGATGCTATTGTTTGAATGGCTGATCCTGGAAACTGAGCTCCAATCACACTGAAACCTATTTCTACCTCAAAAAAAAAAAAAGGCCATCACCAACAGCCTGACTGGTCAGAAAGTGGGCCGTGATTAGTAGATTGAGAATTGAACCTCCACTAGTATACGATAATTGAACCACACAGGTTCAATGCTTCATGATTTACTTCAGATTCCAGCAAGAATAATCAAAATTCCCTTGGTTGCGGTAACTGTATCTTGCATTACTATGTGATTTAGTTGCGAATGAAGAAATCATATTTTTCCCCACGTCTAATTATACCGCTGTGACAGAAATTCAAGAATTCACAGACACATGATTTAGGAATATAATCGTTATCTAATCTCAGCTCACAGACTACGACTGCTTTGGTACGTCGCCTGATACCACTGTCTCATTTTATTTTAGGTAAAAAAAAAATTCAAGCTTGATAATGTAAGCAGAAACACAAGAAATCATTTATTCATTTTTTTTCTTTCGTTTCATATTTATCAGCACCGTAATTTTCGGCATCTGACATTAATGTCTTCATATTTTCTTTAATTATCATTCAATAACGTTGAAAATCAAACATTTCTGTTTTTCATACGTTTATGTGTCCAAATTTGAAGCCAAATATATTAAACTGCCATTATTTCCCCGTCATTAAGAAGGGCCGTAGCCTTTATTAAACAAGGGGCAGCCGCCGCCTCCCTTCTTTAAAAATATGAAAAACCATAATATATGAATCTAATTACAGCTCATTTGTTATCGTAAGTTAAAGCCAACCTTACGGAAGTAACTGATACCTCAGTTAAGGTCGTGTGGTTCATTAGATTTAAAGTCTATCGACTTCACGTGGGTCACAAAATGGTAACTAACATAGGTTAAGTGTCTATCGACAAGTGCCTTTGACACCTAGTAACTACACCAGGCCAAGTGTCTATCGACAAGTGGCCTTTGTCAATTATTAACTATTACTATTAACACATTTTCTCAACCCGGAGGAGACTCGAACCTACGAGCTTAGGGACAAAGTATGCAGTGCACACACCATACCAGACAATACTCTGACGCCCAGCTAAGCTAAATGTTTGAGATCCAGAGCAGCTGGCACCAGGCTGCTGATTCATTTTTCATCTCTTCCACATTCACCGACCAACGAAAGATTTTAATGTTTAGATTTCGCGGCACCATACACACCACGCCAGACCAGACTCCTAGATAAATTATTGTAAAGGTTGTAGCCGGTGTTGTAGCCATTTCTGTAAACGGTTGTAACCAGTAATGCAACTAAGTGTTCATCCTGCAAGTAAGTGTTCATCCTGCAACTAAGTGTTCAGCCTGCATCCATCTTGTGGACGGAAGACTCAACTATATAGACACTTTCACCCTGACGTCGTATGGAATGAGATATCAAATAAATTGGCAGGAACAGCAGCCCGCTGCTGTTCCTTTGTCTAGGTGCTCATTTAAAGCGACAGCTCGTCTCTAGGACGTATTCCTCTTTCAGCATATCGTTCCTGAACTTCATTCAATTCAGTCCCGTCATCTGAACCCATGAGCAATACTTTACAGTACTATTGCACTAGAAGTGACTAGATGAAAGAAAAGTAAATGGTAAGAAAAAAATATAGAACCTAAGCGCCCGAAGTTGTTCCTTGTGAGCTAAATTTGACTAGGATTTAGCATCGAATGGGACAGAAATATATTCGCATGACCAAGAAGTCCAACCAGAAAACTCAGTATTGATTATAATAACAGCCAGAAGACTCGCTTTGTTTTGATAATAACAGCCAGAAGACTCGCTTTGTTTTGATAATAACAGCTTTTCTATAATAATAGCCAGAAGACTGGTCACTTAATGGAGTGTCGAGTGTACTCTTGACTACTCTTAGTTGGACAAGGTCACACTCTTCTGTAAACTCCGCCTCGTACATGGGTTAAAATTGTTCATCTGAACTCTTATTCACCTTTAACCGGTTATAATGACCCAGTTATAATCCGGTTATAACGACCCAATTATCCGGTTATAATGAACTTCTTGAAATGAACTGATTATAATGAACTAGTTATTATGAACCGGTTATAACAAACATTCAACGCTCGTAGAACCACACAGGAGGAACCCTTCAAGGGGACCCCTTAATATGGGTGAAGGGCTCTTGATGCAAGGAATTGGAATTACCCTTCCCTTCTTTTGATTAACCCTAATTACCCCCCCCCCCCCTCTCCAGACGCTGTATGACTCTGTCAGGCTCAATACTTTTCCCCTGGGAAGAAGGGAATTCAGCACCTCATTAAGAAGAGTCGTCCGTGGCCAGGTACTTAGTACTTGATACCGGGTACTGTTGGTACTTGGTATTGTAGACCCCAGGTACTGGTAACTGCAGTTTTATTGGCAAGCGACACATTCCAGAGAAGAATTTTAATTATACTGATATCTATGTACTAAACGATGTTGAGTGCTTTTGTGTACGTCTTGTCCTTGACGTCGTGTGACGTCTTAACCTTGACGTCGCGTGATGTCCTGACCTTGACGTGGTGGATACGAACAATTGTTTTCCTTGAGAAACATAATAGCCTTGTGAGCGATATATTTTCGCCTCCCACCCGGCTCATGTTCTTAGAGATGCAAATTCTTAGCTATATTATTAACACATTAGTCAGAGCTTTGCTATTGGGGGAGTGGGATTAAAACAGGTTTATTTTTTCACAGGCGATTTACTGGTAATAAAGGCACTGGTAGCGGGGAATTCTTTAATTACATCCTCTGATGAACCCACTCTCAAAGGCGAGACACTACGAACACAGCTCTGATCCTTTGCCTACGAATAGATAATTACTTACACACTGCCTTCGTGTCTCGCTTCACCTCTCTGCCTCGTTTGCCTGCCTGCCCACCTGCCTGCCTGCCCACCTGCCTGCCTGACTCTTGTCAACCTGATGTTAGGGTATCCCAGAAAATACATAGGTGTCACAAACCTACCCACATGATTAAAGTGCCAAGAAACATGATATAAGTACTGTATATTTCGACCTTACACAATAACCCTCTTCAGCAGACTCGTTTCGAGGACTCATTGTATGCTACTAAGCTTCTCTTATATTTTATTTACGTGGTTTGTGCTTTTGTGAACTATTTTATAATTTTCTAAGCACAGGTGTCATGTGTTGGAACGCTATTTGCCTCCTTGTCTCTCTTGGTATTTCAATAAGAGAAGTCTTTCCTGATTTCGGCTAAATCTAAATGCAACGGGCCACCAGCAGCAATAGCCTGGTTGACCACACAAACACCAGACGAGCCTGGCCCATGGCCGGGCTCCGCGAGTAGAAAAACTCTCGGAACTCATCAAAGGTATATCAGTGGTAAATATATTTTACATTCAGGTCTCACGAAAGCAGATGAGGGTAGACCCTCTGCCCCCGCTACTGATGTTACGTTAATTTGTATAAAATTATTTTTAGTTGTAGTGTTGGGAGTTATCCTAAATCAGCCCAGTGGGCATACTAGCCCTAAGGGATATTAGCATTCCATAAAATGTAACTCACAACAGTCGAACAACACCTGGGTACATAGTTTCTGCTAGGTGAACACCTCGGTACATAGTTTCTGCTAGGTGAACACCTCGGTACATAGTTTCTGCTAGGTGAACACCTGGGTACATAGTTTCTGCTAGGTGAACACCTGGGTACATAGTTTGTTAGGTGAACACCCGGGTACATACTTTCTGCTAGGCAAACAGGTATAAGGAAACGTTCACGAATTTCATCAACCCGGGATTTAACCCGATTCCTTTTGTTGTAAGCCGACTATACCACTGAGCGGTGGTCACTGGTACACTTCATTCTTGAAACAATATTTTCCTCTACAAAACTTAAGCTTGAATTATGCACGCAAGCTGCAATAAACGCTTGGTTTAATCATATTCATGATCAAACGTTGAAGAATAAGACACCTACCTGTGCAACATTTGGGAATCTTTATTGCTAGAAAGTGGCGAAATATTAACAGATGTTGACGGTTTTCAGAAGTATTTAAATCCCATGATTAAGCATTACGTTTACCTTAGGGGGGGGTCATATCGAGCCTGGGGAATGAAAGGTATAATCAGGTTCGATCTGAGGGAAGAATGGTTAGCTTCAGTTCCATGGATCTTGAAAACTTCGAGTCGTTCTGGATTCTAATTACGTTCATGTGCGAATCGCCTGGCGTAATGTTTTTGAGTATACGCGCGCATGCGTAAGTGCGTGAATGTGCGTGCTGTCCTCTAAGACAGTGGCAACAGACGGGGACAAACGCTTCCCATGAGATCAAAATTAACGCGATGGAACATAAACGCGAGTGAGGACGCCACGAAGGGGGTGAGGGAGAGGGGATGGGAAAGGGAGACGGGAAGGGCGATGAAAAAGGGGAAGGAGAAGACGACGAGAAAAATGGAAAAAGGAGAGATGGATGCGAAATGAAGTGGAAGGAAAGAGGGATGAGAAATGGCGAAAGGAGAGAGGGAGAAAGAAAAGGAGAAGAGGAGGGGATTCTAAAGAGAGTGGAGAGAGGGAGCGAGAGAGAGAGAGAGAGAGAGAGAGAGAGAGAGAGAGGATGAGAAAGAGAGAAGAGGGTGGGGGGATTGAATTGATCTGCAACTCATTGAACATTATTAGAACTACGACCTGAAGAAAGAGACACGAGGAACGTGAGGGAGTAAAGATGATTCCTGGAAGGTACGAGGGGCGTGGCGTGGAGGAGGAGTAGGTGGAGGAGGAGTAGGTGGAGGAGGAGTAGGTGGAGGAGGAGTAGGTGGAGGAGGAGTAGGTGGAGGAGGAGGAGGAGGAGGAGGAGGTGGTGGTGGTGCAGGAGGAGGTGAAGGAGGTGAGGAGTAGGACGAGATGGAGGAGTAGGACGAGATGGAGGAGTAGGACGAGATGGAGGAGTAGGACGAGATGGAGGAGTAGGACGAGATGGAGGAGTAGGACGAGAGGGGTGGGGGAAGGGTCAACATCACCCACAACACCGCCCAAGTTATACAACTCAACAATAACTTCAAGCACTCTGAGAGGGCACCAGTTACCACCGTCAATTTCATGCAGCAGCTGACTGGCGTTGCTTTCAGGGTACTTGGATCTATGATTGTCTCTCAGCCAACCCTCCTGAAGGGCCCGCTGCTGCAGGAGTAACACTGCAGGAACAAGAAACCATCCGAGGTAACTTGAACGATGCTCATATGACGCCCTTTTTTTGCATGATTTGCCTCCTTCAAGGTGGGTGAAGGGCTCTTGGTCCAAGGAACTGAATCTATGGTTCCCCCTTTTAATAAAACCTGATTACTTAAAATTCATAGGAGAGTTCAGATCTTCCCCACGAATATAATAATAACAATAATAATATCTCTGTAAAGACTTAAAACATTACATTTTTTGTACCACACCAGCCGGTTTAACTCCGTCCAAGTAAAGGAAACACCATCATTCGTGCAATGGCTGTCTTGCCAAATCAAACCACTCTCTGAACTGCAACACCTGAATCTCATTCTTGTTGGCTTAGTACACCGTTCGCTTAGGATTATTACAACTTATGTATATGAGGCGCCAAACCCGTGTGGATCGTATGTAAATATTGATATTTACACTCTCAGATTCGACATTCTCAAAAGCTTTTGAAGTATAATCTCCTTATTTTAAATGTTATTATATTGTAGTCAGGATCTTAGAAGTTAAGATAAAAAAAATCCCTTCTCATCCTTTTTCTTCAGATGCTAAGATAAATAAATCCCTTCTCATCCTTTTCCTTCAGATGATAAAATTCTGTTTCTACAACAATCCTTACACCAAGTAAAAAAAATCTACCCCTTCATCCATCCCTACCCCTCCAAAGGGAGAAAAAATTTCACCCCACCCATCCTAATCCCCCAAAGGGAGAAAATTTTTCACCACACCCATCCTTACCCCTCCAAAGGGAGAAAAAATTTCACCACACTCATTCTTACCCCTCCAAAGGGAGAAAAAAATTTACCCCACCCATTCTTACCCCTCCAAAGGGAGAAATTATGTCTCCCAAATCCATCCTTTCCCTTCCACAAAGGTAAAATCCTACCCCCATAACCATCCTTCCATCTCGTCCAAAGATCAAAAATCACAACGGGGGAACCAATGACATAGCCTCGAGGTCCATCTTTGAAAGATTATCAGAGTTTGAAACAGGACTAACTTTTTTAAAAAATACTATAGAGAAAGATTGCAGCTGCCATATTGTTGAGAGAGACGAACTGTGCAGTCTTCTGTATATTTATGAATATACCTTGATGAACAAGACAACTGTGCAACGCTTATGTATCGTAACTGCCGAAATATTTCACTTACACGGCAGATGAAAAAAAAATGAAGATACCCACCAGCTGTTATATATCAACGGTATATACACCGAGAAGCGTCTCTTGTGTATATACACTACTTTCTGGGAGGTAGAGGCCGGCTGTAATGAGAGGAAAGCCGCTCATATGTTCTGATACATGGTACACTCTCACGACTCACTTGATTATATGTATGGATGGAGAGAGAGAAGCTGCCACCTGTAATCATCAGCTGGCTGTTATCACAGAGAGACATTTAGGAGAGGAAATGAGATAAAAACCTATAATTTATTATTATTTAAACTTGTATCAGTGGTATTGCTGTTATTATAAATTTCATAATGATAATAATAATGATATTATTGTTGGAATTCGTATTATTATTCTTTGTCTCCATACTTGAGTTTTTTCTTTTTTATATTATCCTATTATTTTTATTATATTTTCATATATTAATTATTTAATACTTATGTATATATTATTCATTGCTTATGTATATATTTATGTATTTATTTGTCTGTTTTTTAAGAATATTTTTTTTAAATGAATATGCATTTACGTATTTTTTTTATGTATATTCCTTTGTGTTTGATTTGTACATACACGAGAAATATATCTGAGTATATACACTGAGAATTAAATCCCTATTTAAACGATTAAGGTAGTTGTGCAGCAGTCATTAAGATTTGAACCTAACAAACCAACTTATGAATATGTTATGAATTTACTATATATAGATATATATATATATATATATATATATATATATATATATATATATATATTTATATAATTTAATTATAGATCGTTTAAATTAAGTTCTTTCTATAAATTTCTCTTATACGTTTAAAGATATATTTTTTTTAATTTATGTTAATGTAAAAATTAATAATTTTCTACCAAAAGAACCTTAGAAAACTTAACTAATCTCATTATAACAAGCTCAATTTAATTTAGACTAATCCACCTAAATATATTTTAGATAAGTTTACAATAATTTAAAAATAAACACAATGAAATATATGTTTTTTCGTTAGGTTCAGAATGACTTTTGCGAAATTATTGCATACACAAATTTTCGCTTGAATTATTCGGCAAGAAGAACGTTGCTATTTAAGCCAAAATCGCAAGTTTTACCTATTCGGCATGATATATATATATATATATATATGTCGTGCCGATTAGGTAAAACTGGTCAATTAGCAAGAACTCATCTAAAATGAAGTCCTTTCTAAAATTTTCTCTTATACGTTTAAAGATATATTTTTTTCATTTATATTAATGTAAGAATTTATAATTTTGTACCAAGAGAAACTTTGAAAACCTACCTAACCTTATTACAACAAGCGCAATTTAATTTAGCCTAACCCAACTAAATATATTTTAGATACGTTAACATTAATTTAATAAAAAACAAACACAATGAAATATATTTTTTTCGTTATGTTCAGAATGATTTTGGCGAAATTATTGCATACACAAATTTTCACTTGTCTTATATGGCAAGGTGAGCGTTGCTATTTAAGCCAAAATCGCAAGTTTTACCTAATCGGCACGACATATATATATTGGCTTTTTCAATTCAATGCAGGGGCTAATTGAAGGTGTTAAAGCAGGACACAGTAAAAGATGGAATCAGTCCCTCGGCCTAAATAGTGTTCACCATTGTAGTCTTGTTGAATATGACCCTTACGTATTTAGTGTTTCCATTGATTAAAAAACAAATTTGTTATCTGTTTATATTATATCAATATAATTATCAGTTACATTTATGATAATTAATATGATTATTATAAATTAACTGTAATTATATTTAAAGTAAATATTATACTGTATATCAAAATAATTAGATAATTATCCAATACTCTAAAAAAATTATATATTTCAAAATCTAAGATTTTTTTTATAACAATAACCGACGATTATTTTATAATTATTCTTGACAGAAATTTTAAAATATTTACGAAACTAATTAATTGTCTTTAGTCTTTATTCACTTTAATAATATATACATTAAAAAATTTTTTTAACTATTTTTTGTAAATTATTTAAATTTTCTGGTATTTTTTATTTCCTTAAGAGTATTAAAATTATTATGATTATTAATATTTTTATTATTTTATTAAAATAATATTGATTATTAATTATAATGAATTCACAATGTTCCTAGATCATTCTTTAATAATTATTATAGATAAATAATTATAATGTGATTCTCAAGAGATAATCTTAATTAAATCTCAAAGTTTGTTAAATTTCAATTTGTAAAGATTTCTAAAAACAAAGGAATATAATTATTCTGGAGGCAAAGAATTTTTTAATAAAAATAGGATAAATAAAATTTATATTTTTTCCCCAATGTAGTAATAAAATGTAACTATATATATATATATATATATATATATATATATATATATATATATATATATATATATATATATATATATATTTATTTTTATAATATTTTTTCATTTTATTTTTGAGGTATTTGGTAATAATAATAATGCTCGTATCTGTTACTGTTAACATTTTTTTAAGTAATATTTTTAATTCCAATTTAATTTCCTTGTCACTGAGGCTTGGTAGCCTGAAAGACCTTCGACTACAAGAGGGTCATGCAAGAGCTGCTGTTCACCTCTCCTTCTCTCATTTAATAATACTTTATATTATGTTTCTTCTATTTCACTTGTTAATTTTGTTTCCCCCTTCTACTGTGCACACGTATTCACTTTCCCCAAGCATAGACACGACAAAATGCTTCCACAGATGCAACATACTCGCTGTATCAAGCAAATACACGCACATGGACACGAAGTGTTACATTTCGCAAGAAACAAATGTACCAACTCAGGTCCTAAGTTTCCGTAGAAGCCATTTCCACTGTAGGCCTAATTGGAACTATCAATTCTAGATTACCAATGGTTGTAGACTCAGACGATTAAAGAAATTAGGGAGGAGGGTTAGTGGGACGGGTGGTGGCGGTGGACGACCTCTCCTGGGTGGATTGTTAAGGAAGGGGAGGCTCAGAACGACATATGTAAGAAGTAAAGCCGTAGACAACTAGAGTGGTGTATCCAAATGGGGGTTTCTGCACAACATTTTGCTCTGCGTAGAGCTTTATGAAGTCATAGCTTGATAAAGTTTTAAACAGAGCGATGCTGAAGTTTGCTCTGCAGCGTGTGATCTCTGGAGATTAATATATCTTCAGCGGCATTCTGAAGGGTTGTGGAGAGTTGTGACACAGACGCCGATGTCAGTCATGTAGACAGTGGTATATACAGGATCACGCATACATACTTGTCTGCATGAACTGGAGGAGGGAAAGGCACCATTACAGTGTTGCGGGAGAGCCTAAGAACGAGTACCACATCCCGGATTTGAAGGAAGACAGAGGCTAGATTCGTTACTCCCATTAAAGAAATGAGATCGAAGGCCAGATGTTTTTTTGTTAACTTTGAGGAAACTCACTGCTTCAAAGGGGATGAGGTGCCTTTATGCAGATGAAGGGATCTTGAGCCAAGGAATTATAGCTACTCTGTCCTCGCTAGGTGCTGATGGCATGGTTTAGCGCTCCTCCGTGAACATAATTTACTCGAAAAGGAAACATTTATATCTAAGAACTAGGTAATAATAATCTTTTATTTATGTGTGGTGTTATACCTAACCGGTGAAGGCTAGTTGATGACTAGCCTCTGACGGCTCATCCGTCATGAGAAGCGTCCTGTTTCCTGATGAATAAAATAGTACTACCACCATATTATTCAGTCTTTAGAGGAATGGACTACCTCTACACCTTAGTAAGATGTATCATAAGTATATTTATATAATGACCACTTGTACAATTCTTAGGACGCGAGGGAGAGGTGAGAAGAGAAGCATCAAGGCACCCTAGGTAGGCACCTTGATGTCAGTGAGGCTGGCTCTTCATCCAAAGAATTTCATCTATCCTCCCTTTGGATTAAATCTAATTGCCACCCATTTCCAAGACGCTGATTGATTCAAACGAGTTTAGTGACGGAGAAAGGGATGACGAACGAAGACAAGGTATAACAGTAATGGAATAAAAAGGGGACAAGAAGGTACAGAATCAATATAATAACATGTGGCATCTTTTACAATCTGTCAATTTATCAACAACATTTATCAACCTATTCAATAATATTTACCGCCCGATACGATAATATTTACTAATCGATACAATAACATTTACCACCTGATACAATAATATTTACCACCCGATACGATAATATTTACTAACCGATACAATAACATTTACCACCTGATACAATAACATTTACCACTTGATACAATAATATTTACCACCCGATACAATAATATTTACTAACCGATACAATAATATTTACCACCTGATACAATAACATTTACCACCTGATACAATAAATTTAAACCTCCATCAGCGTCCAGAGTAGAGGAAGATACACGTATCACTTGGTTGTTTTAAATGGAAAACAGAGAGATATTAGCCATTTAGTCAAAGGCAACACGAATAGTTTTGCCATATCTACCATACCGTAGGACACTTAGTTATTGAACATACAAAGGCCCACGAATAAGCAACCACTCAAAACGTAAACGACCACAAACGTCTACCTATTCCAGAGGTAAATAACCACAAGCAACCACTGTAAAGGAAAATAACCACAACCGCCAACTCTTATAGAGAAAAATGACCAAAAATTACCAGCCATTCTAAGCGTAAACAACCACAAACAACCAGCCACTCCAAGCGCAAACGACCACAAACCATCCACTCAAACCACTCCAAAGATAAACGACCACAAACAACCAACCACTCCAAGCGTAAACGACCACAAATAACCAGCCACTCCAGAGGTAAACGACCACAAATAACCAGCCACTCCAAAGGTAAACGACCACAAATAACCAGCCACTCCAAAGGTAAACGACCACAAATAACCAGCCACTCCAAAGGTAAACGACCACAACCGGCCACTCCAGTGGTAAACGACTACAAACCACCACACACTCCACGGGAAGTCAGCCACTCGACCATTGATGAAAGACATAGCCATGCGTCAAATCCACGCTAAATGCCAGCGGCAAATGGCCAAAGGAAAGCGGCCATTGGGCCACGTGGAAGACGGAGTGGCCAGGCGGTATCGACCACCCCTGAGGCAAGTAGTGGGTATCATTCCAACATTATTTATCATTGAAGAGACCCCCATCCCTCGCTTCGCCTCGCGGGAGAGTGGAAAGCCCAGGCTCCGGGCTGCTGCCTTCACATGCCTGGGGTTGGGAAAGTAAGGTAAGACTGAACGAGGAAGGGAAAGTACTGCAACCTCTCCCCCCCAAAAAAAATGGAATCGGAGGAAGGGAGCTTACAGCAACGAAAGATGATGGAATAACAAAAGGAAAGAAGGGTTCAGTAACAAATAAAGGATAGAATAAGAAGGGAATGAAAAATATAGGAAGTAGGATAGGAAAGTACAATAACAAAAAATGATGCAATGAGAGAAAGGAAGGGAAGGAACTGGCACAAAATGATGGAATATGGGAAGGAGGACTTGACTGTGCAACAGAAGATGAGGGAATTTGCGAAGTCTCCAATAGAGTTGAGGAAGGATTTCTAGAACGTTAAAATATTGAGAAGAATGAAGAAGACGCTTGAAAACAAGGCGTTGTAACGTAAATGTTAAGCTTCGGGGGAGAAGCAGAGAGACGCATACAAACCAAGAAGTGTATCGTAAATGGTACTGTGTTTAGGAAACTCAAGTAGACGCATGGTTACATGAAGATGTGTCAGTAAATGTTACATTGAGATAGTGATCTGGATAAAGCTTGGAAAGACTACGAGAATAGCCAGGAATCGTCGACCCTCTGCACATTACACTACTGAAGAGTACCAGGCTTTCAGCCTAGCAATACCCATTCACATTATATAGGCAACACCCAGGTCTTATACAACAGGCTAAACTTCAATAATATATATATGTAGTGCCGTATAGGTCAAATTTAAAATTTTGGCTTAAATAACAATGCTCTTCTTGCCGAATAAGGCAAGCGAAAATTTGTGTATGCAATAATTTCGCAAAAAAATAATTCTGAACCTAGCGAATATTTTTTATTTCATTGTTTGTTTATAATTAAATTAGAGTAAACTTGTCTAAAATATATTTAGTTGGATTAGGCTAAATTAAATTGGGCTTGTTATAATAAGGTTAGGTAAGCCTTCTAAGGTTCTTTTCGTACAAAATTATTATTTTTTACATTAACATAAATGAAAAAAAATATATATATTTAAACGTATAAGGGATTTTTTTAGAAAGGACTTAATTATAAATGAGTTCTTTCTAACAGGCCAGTTTTACCTATTCGGCACGACATATATATACAGTGGACCCTCGGTTTTCGTTCACCTCCAAACTCGAACAATTATGTAAGTGTATTTTCGTAAGTGCTTTTGTAAGTGTATTTTAAGGGGTCTGAAATGACTAATTTAATTTATATTTGTCCTTATGGGAATAAATTCGTTCGGTAACGGCACTCAAAAAGCATTCTGGAAAGAATTTTCAACGAAAACCGAGGGTCCACGTACATGTGCCGAATACAGGAACGAATATAGGAAGTGGGCCAGAGAAGGAACCTACCAGAGATTCAAACAGGGCACACATGGAAATGCAAATGTAAAAAGAGAGGAAGAATAAATTTTTGAGGGAGATGAAGATTGAACAAACTTTTTTCCAGATTCACAAGTAAACTAAATGTTAAAGATAAAACACAAAGAAAAAAGAACGATAAATTCACTGAAGATAATGAGGAAATATGCGAGGTATTAAATAAAAAGTTCTAGAGTGTGTTTACAAAAGTTTTAAGGTACAGGAATTATATCCAGAAGTAACCAAATTACTTTTGGATAATGACAAGAAAAAAAAGAAACAGAATCAGACGGATTATCACTATTGGTTTTAAAAGGATGTACACACGTAATTCTATTCATTTTTTTTATTTCACACATTGTACTAATATTTTTATAAAAAAAGAGGACAGCTAAGACTACAGTAAAATCAAGTTTCAATGACAAACGTAAAAATACCTGAAAAAAAAATAGTGCGTAAAAATAAGAACTTATTAACTAGTAAACAATTTGTTTTTTGGTCAGTAAAACCATGCACATCGAATTATTTTTTTTCCAAAAGAATCTTTTGTCTGTTCCCCATGAAAGACAAACTGATTAGTTATTATACTGAGCCCATTTGTAGTCAAATTTTCCAGCTGCAGGTGAATCTTGCACACAATTTTTGGTATGGTAATGGGAAGTCCCCTTTCACCAATCCTTAGTAATATATGCATTTGAATTAAATTGAAAAATATTATTTTCGATAATGCTGTGTTATACAGGTATGTGGGTAATGTCCTGTTCCCAATGCCCAGGACTATTGATTTAAACAAGTTTATACCTGAGCTAAATAGTCTTGACACATCCATATTTTTTTCTAATCTATGGCAACTTAGATCTTACCTACAACTCCCTGGGACTAACATAGTTTACCTTCTAATCGGATCTAACACAAGTTTGTAAACAATTTCTTCACAATTCAAAAGATGAAGAAATCTAAAATTGTCAATATTTCACATTACAATACCACCCCTGTGTTTTAATACTGGTGAGGGACTCTAGATCCAAGAAATATGAGCAAATCTCCCTTTCCTAGGAAGCAACATGTGTGACCCCATAGGGGGGGGACCATACGGAAGACTTATGGATGGGGGGGGGTAATCAGGTTCGCTTAAAGGAAGGGGAGGGTAGCACCCATTTCCTGGATCAAGAGCCCATCACCGCATCTAAGAAGGAACTGGCTGTGCTGCCTACTCTGGCAGACACAGAACTATCACTGGCTGGCTGCCAGCCAGGCGACTCCAGCCTTGTATCAGTTCTCTCGCTTCACTATCCTTTTTTGGGAGTTCTTTCTACAGCCCAGACCATTTGATTTTTATATATACGGTTTTGTGCTACATTTGTGTGTAAACAGCTTTGTGTGTACTGTTTTGTGCGTAAGATTGATAAGTGTTTGGCTTTGTGTACTCACCTATGTTTACATGGATTTGTGTAAACTGTTGTGTGTGTGTACGCCTATGCATACATAGCTTTGTATGCATAGACAAGGACATCAATCATAGCATCGTTACATCATTTGCTGATGACACCAGAATCTCGGTGAAAGTGACGTTCATCGAAGACGCACTGAATCTTCAACAGGATATAGGTGAAATCTTCCAGTGGACGTCAGACAATAATATATTCATTGAGGCCAAGTTTCAGTTGCTCCGCTATGGAAGAATGGTGGAAATAAAGACTGAAACAATATAGGACAAACTCAAATCATTCAATAAAGCGGAATCTTCATGTGCGAGACTTGGGAGCAATGATGTCAGGCCTCACATTCAAGGAGAACAAAAAGGCTTCATGCCTTTTTGTCAATCTCTCCAGGTGATGGAAGGACTGTCAGTCTCTCCAGGTGATGGAAGGACTGTCAGTCTCTCCAGGTGATGGAAGGACTGTCAGTCTCTCCAGGTGATGGAAGGACTGTCAGTCTCTCCAGGTGATGGAAGGACTGTCAGTCTCTCCAGGTGATGGAAGGACTGTCAGTCTCTCCAGGTGATGGAAGGACTGTCAGTCTCTCCAGGTGATGGAAGGACTGTCAGTCTCTCCAGGTGATGGAAGGACTGTCAGTCTCTCCAGGTGATGGAAGGACTGTCAGTCTCTCCAGGTGATGGAAGGACTGTCAGTCTCTCCAGGTGATGGAAGGACTGTCAGTCTCTCCAGGTGATGGAAGGACTGTCAGTCTCTCCAGGTGATGGAAGGACTGTCAGTCTCTCCAGGTGATGGAAGGACTGTCAGTCTCTCCAGGTGATGGAAGGACTGTCAGTTACTACACTTACTTTTCATTATTTACAGTCTGTAGTAATTTAAGATATACTACCAGTCAATGTGTACTCGCCTAATTGTGGTCGAATCATAGCTCCTGGCCCCGTCTCCTCACTGATCGCTACTAGGTCCACTCTCTCCCTGCTCCATGAGCCTTATCATACCTCTTCTTAAAGCTATGCATGGTTTCTGCCTCCACCACATCACTTTCCAGACTGTTTCACTTCCTGACAACTCTATGACTGAAGAATTACTTCCTAACATTCCTGTGACTCATCTGAGTCTTCAACTTCCAATTGTGACCCCTTGTTCCTGTGTTCCATCTCTGGAACATCCTGTCTCTGTCCACCTTGTCAATTCCTCTCAGAAATGTATATGTAGTTATCATGTCCCTCATATCCCTTCTGCCCTCCAGTGTCGTCAGGTCGATTTACCTTAACCTCTCCTCGTAGGACATACCCCTTAGCTCCGGGACTAGTCTTGTTGCAAACCTTTTGCACTTTCTCTAATTTCTTGACGTGCTTGACCAAATGTGGGTTCCAGACTGGTGCTGCATATTCCAAAATGGGCCTAACGTACACGGTGCACAGTCTTGAACGATTCCTTACTGAGGTGTCGGAATGCTGTTCTTAGGTTTGCCAGGCGATCACATGCTGCAGCAGTTATTTAGTTGATGTGCGCCTCAGGAGATGTGTTCGGTGTTAAAGTTAGCCCAAGATCCTTTTCCTTGAGTGAGGTTTGCTGTCTGCGGTCTGTGTGTGTGTGTGTGTGTGTGTGTGTGTGTGTGTGTGTGTGTGTGTATTTGATTATTGGTGTCCTGTCTGTATGTATACCTTTAATATACCTTACCTTTGAAGAGTTTCGAAAGTTTATCTACTCTCTGAGCCCGGCCATGGGCCAGGCTCGTCTGGTGCTTGCCTGGTCAACCAGGCTATTCCTGTTTCCTGCGTCCTAGGCACATAATGTGCTGTCTCAGAGTCCGAGCATGTTTATGTATAACAGTTATGAATTTTTATCACACCTTTGTATAACTTGTATAACTAAAAGCGTTTACCTTCTATTTAGTCAACTTTGTACTTCCAAAGGCTTGAATTATACTAAATCTCACAGATCTGGTGCTAGGATCTGTCCAAACCCCACTATGAAGTGGATGTAATTGTAGGATAGTGTTATGGAAACACATTATTATCGTTGAGATAAGAAGTATCTTGGCCTTACGTAGAATTCCTTCATCAAAGTGTTACATCCTGATTGGTTAGGAATTAAGCTAGCCGGTGGATGTCCGCTAGCACTCCTTAAAGACAGGAACCCTGCAGGGCCAGCCAAATAGTTCCAAGACATAACTAGGAACATCGACACCACTCTTGCCCCTACGAGAGAGGTGCTCCTGATTATAAACTTGAATGCTTGAGTCCGGCATAGAGTAAATTCACTCCCAACCTCTGTGTTTTCTCTTTTTCCTTTTCCTAATGCCCGTCTCTCCTCACGCCTACGTACTGTGCTTCACTCTAGACCGTCTCTTTGTTTACTGATGACGTTTCTTCATTAGTTTGGTCATGTTAATTTTTGTCAGTAAAAGTATCACCTGAAGGGAGCACTTCTTAATCCTCACTCAGTCCGGCAGTCAACTCACAAACCCACCATCCACAGCTTCAAAATGCTCTAGTACTGAATTAACCCATTCCCCCCCCCCCCTTCATTGCGCTTTTCTGATTTTGAATTCCTCTTCATTTTTATGTAAATATTCTTGTCTGTGCGCATGTGTGCTCTTGTCTGTTTGTGTTTATGTTGGTACTCGCGGAGTTGTTTGTGAGGGGGTGCTAGTCTTTGCTTCTGGCCCCGCCTCTTAAATCTGGTATCGACCGATGTTATTGGTTCCTGGTCTCGTGGGCCCCATCATTCCTTCTTTAGAAGCTTTGTGTAGCGTGCGTGTGTGTGTGTGTGTGTGTGTGCGCGTGCGTGCGTGCGTGCGTGAGTGCACTCGCCTAATTGTGTGTGTGTGTTTATTTTATCGGTTGTCAAAGGCACTTATCGATAGACACTTAGCCTGTAGTTGAGTGTACGTACGTACTTGTGTGCGTGCTTGCGTGCGTGCACGTAGTTGCTTGCCTGAGTACTCGCTACTGAGCGCAACTGCGCTCTATGCATGATTGATCAGTCTGTTTACACTACGTTTATTCAATACGGTGATCTCTGGCATTCCTAGACAAGTTAGTAGTAAAGATTTGATATTTACAAAGCTCTTTTCTGTGTATTATTTCAATAAATATTAGATTTTTATTACCCTTTTGTCCCTTGGGAAAATTTAACACGCAAGTCATGACGAAATCGTCACAGAAAAATTGCCACGGAAGTTTATTTCAATAAATTATTTTCCTGCGACTGAATATTTTAAAATTATGTTGTTGACGAATTTTGGAGGGAAAAAAATCGTCCCTTTACAAGGAGGGGGGGGGGGGAAAGTGGGGGTGTGCCTTAATGCTTTCGAAGGGCTCTTGATCCAAGTAAATGGAGGTAGCATTCCTTTTTCTCTGATGAAACATGATTATCGTACTTGTTTCCCCCCCTGGCACTGTGCAACTTTTACGGGTTTAGTGTTTCTCCATAATTATAACAATCATTTCATTATTATAATTATTATTATTGTTTATTTGTCGAATTTTGAAAACTCGTTTAATATCTATTACAACGGTGTTCTTCTCGCACCTATTTTCCAATGGTTCTCTTGGCTCAGACATTCTCAAAATTTGCGTTGTCATAAATATAAAATATTAATATATTTCCATTTGAACTTTGCCTAATTCAGAACTGTGTGTCACACACTGAGGTCTGTGGTTCGATCCCCGGTACGGGTGGAAACATCAAGACGTGTTTCCTTAAGATACCCGCTGTCCCTGTTCACCTAGCAGTAAAATGGGTACCTGGGTGTTAGTGGACTGGAGTGGGTCGCATCCTGGGACAAAACTGACCTAATTTCCCCGTAATGCTCTGCATAACAAGCGGCTTTCTGTAGAAATAAAGATTATTATTATTATTATTATTATTATTATTATTATTATTATTATGAGCTTTGTAATCCATATAGACTGTGACCTGTATTAATCAATATTAATCCATATTTGTTTACTATTTACCATGACCAAAATCAAGGATTTCCGCTTCACGTAATATAAAATTTAGCTAAATTTTAACCTTAAAATGTAATTTAGAGAAATTTGGTTTAAAAATGGGATAATCTGCGTTTCTGCACATTACATCAATTTTGTTATTTATTCTATTTTTGCCACTAATTTGTGACACTAATGACTGTGACATAATACATATAGATAATCATAATTTTTAAAGAGGTGGACGGGTAAGCCGGGGAAATGCCTCGGTCAGATGACCAAAAGCTCATGTGGCAGCGGGTTATTTCATGACTAAGACCCGCGTCAGGACCACGTGTCTTGTTTCCTGAGGTATCTTGCATAAATTAACCTAATTAATGACTGTCCTGCAACAAACAGGCCTTCACGCTACCAACAAAGATAATACAAGTTATGACACCCTCTGTGTAAGATGGTTATTAAAATGTGTTATCTTCTAAATATTAAGCTAAACGGTGAAATCATATTACGAATGGTATATCATATCGACGCCAGTGAAACGCTTGTCAGTAAAGATATTTAAGTGTTCCACATGTGTCTCATCGCTATGGTTTAATAATTCGTCAGGACAGAGTTCCGACACGGCTTTCAGTCTGTCGATGACCCGATTCATCAGGACAGAGTTCCGACACGGCTTTCAGTCTGTCGATGACCCGATTCATCAGGACAGAGTTCCGACACGGCTTTCAGTCTGTCGATGACCCGATTCCTTATGTGTGTCTTATCGAATTATAGGTGAAGTGATTTTGTTGTGTCCTGAGGACCTTCAGCGTTCTTAAGTCACAGGAGTTCCAACGCTAAAAAAAACTAGCAGAGCTTTATTAAATCCACGTTTTACTCTCGGAGAGAGTGAGCGTTTCTCTTACGGAGAGAGAGACGTTGAAAAAACGCTTGCTCTGTATCGTTTAACTGCCGATTTTTCAAGTTCCTCGACGCTGTCTAAGCTGCCTTATCCTTGAATTATTATTATTATTAACATTATTATTGTTCGAAGCGTTAATCTAATTTATTATTCAATGCATTTTCTTTTAAAGATAAACTAAATCTGATGAGGTTAGGGAACTAATCAATTCTTTATGTCAACATTGTATCGTAGAACGGTTATTTGCAGTTATTAGTCGCCACCAGTGGCCGGACATCGTATACTGACGTTTGTTGCCATGACCAACTTGTTTTGGCAGTATTCATCAGAAAGCTTTGGCTCCGTAGCACCTTTAAAAAATTAAATTATGTCGTGGCTCTAAATATATATTAGCGGATATTTTTACAGCGGGCCTTTCTCCCAATAGTGAATCTCTGACTGATGTCTGTATAGTGCACCTCTCCGTAGCAGATTTGTGAATATAGTTGACATCTCTAACACGACGTCTCTAGAGCAGACAAATGGAGATCTAATTTAAATGTTTAGTAGGTAAATACGGTGTCTAGGGACGTTAGGAGCCTGCCGTGTCAAGCTTAGCATAGGCCGTGTCTCCAGGGATGATGGGTGAATATAAGTGTGAGGGGTCGGCAGTGATCAGGACAGAGTGACACGGCAACCCGTCGTCATTACTTGAGGTCTACCGCCACCCAGTGATTCTCTGTTTGTTTTGATGGTGGTCTTGTGGTAGTAATGCGGGCCCGCCTGCGTCCTGGCCCAGGCCGCCCCTCCTTCCTATATCTGGCTATCCCCGCCCCATCCCTACTACCTAACCTACGCCACGCCCGCCGCCACACCGCAACCAGGGGTCTCCGCTTCTTCTAGAAAGGTTTGCGAAGGACAGTGCCCAAATATTTCCACGGCTGGGCTAATTAATGGTTGTTATAGTGGGGTGAGAGGTAACATACAGTGAACATCGGTGGCTGACATCTGAGATGGGCGAGATAAGAGCTGGGTGATCCTGGCCAAGTCTCGCTGGCCAATGAGACGACTCGGTGGCTGATCTATGGTACGGTAGGCGGGGACCATGATGGCCCCGCCTCCGAGTCCTGGCCTCGACCGCCCTTAGCCTCTTCCACAGTGTGCCTCTCGCTGTCCGCTAGATAGGAACTGTTGTGCTGCGCTGCGCTGCGCTCGCGACACTCGATATTCGTGTGAGTGACTGTGTAAGACAGTTGCCGAGAACTGTAGTTTGCGCATTGAGCGGCACTGCCGTGTAGAGACAGGGCAAGATGATAGTGTGTTGTGCTGGCTGCCAGAAGCCCATCACAGGCAAATTCCTGGTGACGGTGCTGGACAGGACGTGGCACGCAGAGTGCGTCCGCTGCTCCGACTGTGGCTGTGCCCTCACCGACAAGTGTTTCAGTCGCGAAGGAAAACTTTTCTGCAGGAGCGACTTCTTCAGGTGAGTGTTTTGCTCTTCTCTGTGGCCATCGTACCCGTGTTCTCTCTACAACTCGCCCTACTCTGAGGGTTCTAGGCAAACTGCAAGTCTTGCAAAAACGAACTCAACTATTAAACGCCGACTGACTCCCGCGGAAATGACGGTTTCTGCTGACGAAGGGAATAAGCGATCAGGTAACAATTGAGGAAGCAATATCAGGTGCTCGGCGGCATTTGAGACAGTGACAGTAATGAGAGGGTAGAACAGGAGCCGACACCTGCTTCCTCACCCACCATCTATCTGCCTTGCGTGTTTCTGACACTCAGACCATTGATTCCCTTTTTCACAATATTTATTCAGCCTTGCTCGGCATTTGAGTGAAGAGGAGTTACTTACATCAATTTTGTTTGTATACTACAAGCCTTGTAAAATAGTCTCCGAGGAATACAATATTTACAACTGTAATAGAAATTTTCACTGAAATCAAATGGTTGGTTAAAATTTGACCAAACAGGAGTAATTGTAAAGCTGCCATTAACGAAAAAAAAGCCACTATTAACGAAGACGAGGAACCAGTATAATTAGGTAATATAACATATATTCTTCAACTGGAGTCTTCAGCTGAAGATATGTGTGTATCTCTGTGTATATACGCTGTCAGTTTACTGTATTCTCTGTTTTAGAGATTACAGTATCCTTGACTGGTAGTGCGTAGGTGAAATGCACCCTTAATGACCCTCGTGCAGTCGAAAGAATTTAAACCCAACAAATCAACTAACAATCTTGGTAAGCCACTCACGCGGCGTGTTACCAGGTGATTATGACTGAAGTAACAACACCTTTGCCTCGCCTCTGATGGACTCGGTTTCGATCGTATCCCAAGTGGAAATGTTGGTTATATTTCCTTACACCTGTTGCTCCTGTTCACCTAGCAGTAAGTAGGTACCCGAGTGTTAGCCGACTGTTGTGGGTCGCATTCTGAGGAAGAGGACCAAAAGACCCCCACTGGAAATAAGCCATGGTGGCTTTATTGGGTTATCACGGGGTTACTATCCCGCCAGATTAATAATCCGAATAAAATCGTCTTCAAGAGAATTTGAATCGACATGTTGACTATACCTCTTGAAAGAAGTGTTAATCAGCTGTTTGATAACAGTTCAAGAGCGTGTTTTCTCACTCGTAGCGGACGGAGGGCCGAGCCTGCATTAAACCTTTCGCTTAACCCCCACAGGTTTAGTGGTTAATAAATAATATTTTTGAGCGGTGTCGATTATTTTTCTTCGATTAAGTGACTGATGGTTCATCAGTTTGTTTACCTAAAAATCTTGAAGACATGATTTGTACGTGTACGCGATTTTTTTTTTTTTAATATTGTATGAGTTAATATGAACCACTATACAAATGCACAATAGGCAGACGTTTCGCTCTAGGATTATTATCAAGTCCGGGACCGGCCGAAAGGTGTTCGAATGTGTTATTGTGATTTATATTTTCTTCTGTAAGATACAAAATATACTAAAAGATGCAACCCCGACAAGTAGTAAATATATACCAAATAAAGTGAAGTTTTTATTACTGCAACGTTTCACTCAAGAGTGGTCACTATACTGTACATTACGTACTCCGTAAAGTGCACTCGTGCTGAACGCTGTACCAGTGATCATTTCACTGTATTAACGATCTATGTACTAAAATACAAAATAGACGGGTATTTTATTTTGTAGCTTTGATACAGGTATCAGATATGTTACTGCAACTGACGTATTTTGACTAAGAAATATTTGAAGATTTTTGTTCGTTATTGTCTTGGGTAGAGGTCGTGAAAATTTGTTATGATCAGTTCACATATAACGAAAAATTGGGTATGCTGATTTGTACTTATTATTATTATTATTATTATTATTATTATTATTATATTAAATAGTCTGTTTATTAAGACCACTGTTTATACCTGGTATAAATAAGTGGTTCCTAAGCCCAATATGTCCCCATGCCCGCTTCACCAGACTCGAAACCACCACCACCAGTTCGATTAGGTACTAGTATGACTAGTATGTCAATAGCTTAGTTTTATTTTACATATGGATAGCTAGCAACACAACAGCTGATAGTTTATTCTAATCTAACAACAATTTTGTTTAAATTGTTCAGAGATGGAGTCCGATACCCCCATTATTTAGGGGGTATGGATACCCCAGGTTGAGAAGCCCCCCCTGGTATAAATGGAGCCAGTCCACTGACACGTGTATATATCAGTGCGTATACACTGAGAGTATGCATTAAAAAGCTTATAAGATATGCGAAATACATAAGCATTTTTAGTGCTAGGCATTGAAGATACGTAAGTGTTGTACATGTGTCTTAAGTGTTGTACATGTATCTTAAGTGTTGTACATGTAAGAGTCTTGATGGACTGCGACTATGCTTTAAGTATAACAAACTTCGTCCCGACTGGGTACTCTCATAAGGTTACAAAGAAAAGTTGGTACTAGTGACCCTGGGTTAGGCGCTAGGAACCACGAGGAAGACTTATGCATTCATTCTTCACCTCATGACGCTGGGGGTTCATGCGACCGAGGTGGCAAAGGTAGTCACAGCTGTCAAAATAAAGCGGTGTGTAACGTAAGAGTCATACGCACACGCGTGTTTATATATTATATAAACATATACGCACAAACTTGTTTTCACCATCTAAACAGCGCTCTAAACTAATGATGTGGGTGTACGACCATCATCTTTGCACAAGTCACTGACAACCACAAATCACAAGATACTCAAGTCACTAACAACTACATAGCAAAAGACTAAAAACTTTACAAAATCACCAGACTACTGCACTGACTCAAAGGGAGCTTCGCCATTGTTACATTGCTTCTGTTGACTTGCCTGTGCTCGTTTATATATATATATATATATATATATATATGTCGTGCCGATTAGGTAAAACTTGCGATTTTGGCTTAAATAGCAACGCTCACCTTGCCATATAAGACAAGTGAAAATTTGTGTATGCAATAATTTCGCCAAAATCATTCTGAACATAACGAAAAAATTTATTTCATTGTGTTTGTTTATTATTAAATTAATGTTAACGTATCTAAAATATATTTAGTTGGATTAGGCTAAATTAAAATGCGCTTGTTGTAATAAGGTTAGGTAGGTTTTCAAAGTTTCTCTTGGTACAAAATTATAAATTCTTACATTAACATAAATGAAAAAAATATATCTTTAAACGTATAAGAGAAAATTTTAGAAAGGACTTAATTTTAGACGAGTTCTTGCTAATTGACCAGTTTTACCTAATCGGCACGACATATATATATATATATATATATATATATATATATATTATAATGTGAGAAGTCACGAAAGTGCTTGGAATTTCACTATTTTTTCACAGAGATTGTTCTGCATATTGTGATATCACCTGTTTACTGTGATCTTATTGTATATATAATGTCGTGCCGAATAGGTAAAACTTGCGATTTTGGCTTAAATAGCAACGCTCTTCTTGCCGAATAAGACAAGCGAAAATTTGTGTATGCAATAATTTCGCAAAAATCATTCTGAACATAGAGAAAAATATATTTCATTGTGTTTGTTTATTATTAAATTATTGCAAACTTATCTAAACTATATTTAGTTGGATTAGGCTAAATTAAATTGATAAGTTCTTACTAATTGACCAGTTTTACCTCTTAGGCACGTTTATATATATATATATATATATATATATATATATATATATATATATATATATATATATATAATGTGTGTATGTGTGTGTGTATACACATTTCATAAATCAGTTTAAATTTATATAAAATTAATTGAAATTAGCGAAATCTGCATAATTGCTTTTTGCAGATAAATGTGAAAAAAAAAATTACTTTGCTTATTCGGCAGAAAGCACTTTGCCTTTTAGGTCAAACTTACCGGTTTGGCTCTATTTAAAAATATATATATATATATATATATATATATATATATATATATATATATATATATATATATATATATATATATATATATATGCGTGTGTGTACGAGTGAAAAAAAATTAATATTTATATCACGTAACATAGAACAATGAAATTTACCATATCCAGTTTCTTTACTGACGTTTCGGATGCTTGATCGTCCATCGTCAGAATCTAAACCTGTATTGCAATAATAATAAGATCCCGTTTTGAAAAATATCACGCACAATCATTTTAGTTTAACATTACTGCAATGCAGTTTTAGATTCTGAGGATGGCTGAAGAAGCATCCGAAACCTTAATAAAAAAACTGGATATCATGTGATGATGGTATTTTTGACATCCTTGGTTCTGCTTTTTAGAGCGAAGGTTCACTTCACACTTTGAACTTTAATTACTAATGCAATGAAATTTGTTATTAGTGCAGGATATGACAGAGAATGTGTGTGTGTGTGTGTGTGTGTGTGTGAGTGAGTGAGAGAGAGAGAGAGAGAATACATACCCACGCGTTGTATTCTTATGTTTACGAATATTGTATTTATACAAAAAATATATATATAAGTTTTACAAGATATTTATGGAAAGGAAATGGAATCTAGTGAAACTCATATATGAGAATATATGTAGAGAGAACAAGAACAAGCTTCAAGAGACCTTGCGCGCGTGCACAAACAATTAATGAATATATATATCGTGTCGAATAGGTAAAATTGGTCAATTAGCAAGAACTCTCTTAAAATTAAGTCCTTTCTAAAATTTTCTCTTATACGTTTAAAGATAAAAAAAAATATTTATGTTAATGTAAAAATTTAAAATTTTGTACCAAAAGTACCTTAGAAAACTTGCCTAACCTTATTATAATGAGCGCAATTTAATTTAGGCTAATTCAACCAAATATATTTTAAATAAGCTTAAAATAATTTAATAATAAACAAACACAGTGAAATTTTTTTTTTCGTTAGGTTCAGAATGATTTTTGGGAAATTATTGCATACACAAATTTTCACTTGCCTTATTTGATAAGAAGAGTGTTGCTATTTAAGCCAAAATTGCAAGTTTTACCTATTCGGCACGACTATATTATATATATATATATATATATATATATATATATATATATATATATATATATATATATATATATATATATATATATTGTGTGTGTGTGTGTGTGCGCCAAGATTTCACAATGTACGAATGCCTGAGTTTTGTACAGGTTGCGTAATGTACGGAAGATTGGCATAATATACGGAATATTGGCATAATATGCGTAAGTTTTGGTTAGTGTTCAATTCTGCACTCTGTACAGAAATTGACGTAACGCAAAATTGACGGAATTTACGTAAGAGTGACGCAATGTGCGGGAAATGAGTGTAATGTGCTGAGATTAGCTCCTCGGTATTTTGACGCCATTACCTCAAAAAGAGGAGGAGGTCTAGGTGGATGAGTTAAGAGGAGGAGGAGGTGTTAGTGTGAGTAATGCATGAGGCTCGAATTGCCAACCTTCGCTTGGAAGAGAAAGAAGTAGAGAAGGAGGAGGAGGAGAAGAGGGAGAGGAAGAGGATCATTTAACAGCGTTTTGATTTAACACCCTCGTAAGCAATTAGTAACTATCATTTTAGGATAAACACAAATAACACACAGTTTTATGGCACCGCAAAGACACATACGACACAGCAAACCCATGTTTTTCACAATTTTTCGCTCACACAGCTGAGCTTTCTTAACTTTCAGCTCACCAGTGAGCGAAACGGTCATTGACCATTCTCTAAAATTTTCTCTCCAAAGTGTGGGTTATTATTATTTATATATTTATATTACATTTTATATATTATTATTATTATCATCCTAAAGCAAAAGTCGATTTCTTACATAACTTTTTATGCAAATTTTTCGTTGTGTGTTATTTTGATCAAGTTATGTTAAGTTAGGTCAGATTACGTTAGGTTACGTTACGTTAGGTTACGTCACGTCAGGTCACGTTAGGTTAGATGAGATTTGATTAGATTCTCACTTGTTAGGAAAAGATTAAATTTTGCCCCTATAGAGCCTAGTTTATATTGCCCATCTAGATCCATCCTGTGGACGGTAGTGGCTAGTTTATTGTGCATCCCATACCCATCCTGTGGACGGTAGTGGCTAGTTTATTGTGCATCCCATACCCATCCTGTGGACGGTAGTGGCTAGTTTACTGTGCATCCCATACCCATCCTGTGGACGGTAGTGGCTAGTTTATTGTGCATCCCATAGCCATCCTGTGGACGGTAGTGGCTAGTTTATTGTGGACCCAATAGCCATCCAGGGGCTTTATCAATACAGTTCATGGACATAATCTAAAGATTGTAGAGCTATATACAATAGACAGTCTGTGTATAGTTCCACAGTCTTCAGATTATATCCAAGTATTGTACTGATGAAGTCACTGGATGGCGAAACGTCTACTAGTAAAGATACCAGTTCATGTACGACGTGTGACACTAGTGTGACCTTAGGTTTACACTGGTGTGACTAAAGTGTGACACTGGTTATATATCATCACGTTATCCTGGTAACGTGGTATATTGATAGTGGAAATAAATGGTATAAAATACCGACACAGTGGAAATATAAACACACAAGCAATATAATGTGATCCTTTATTGACAACGTTTCACCCAGACAGTGGGCTTTATCTTAAGATTTAAGGGATACAAGTTGTGTATTGATATAATGCTAAGGGTATAGCAATATAGAGGTGTACTAAGGCGATGCTTGTATCTCTTGGTAGTCCTCCCTTTCTCTCTCCTTATCCTAATTACTCATTATATCCCCCCTCCCTCATTCCTTCCTTCCCTCCTTCCTTGATCCACTTTCCCTCCTTTAACGTTATTTTTCCTTTATCTCAGTCCCTCCTCCTCCTCCTCGGATCAAATGATATATAGAATAACGTAGAATGAGTCTGTTGATCTATTATAGTAAGATTCTCTCTCTCTCTCTCTCTCTCTCTCTCTCTCTCTCTCTCTCTCTCTCTCTCTCTCTCTCTCTCTCTCTCTCTCTCTCTCTCTCCCTCTCTCCCCTATTCCAACCGCTTCATCCCAGACCTACCGCCACCCCTCTTACTCTCCTCTACCCCCTACCCATCCCCCTCCCTCCTCTCCCCTTCCGCGGTACGCGTGATGCCGTGAACATCGCGGTGCGCCGCGACATTGTGCAACTTGTCGGATAATTTCACACTCGCGAGTGCCTGGTTGACCTGCTGTAACCTGAGACCTGATTTACACTGCTGAGACCTGATTTACACTGCTGAGACCTGATTTACACTGCTGAGACCTGATTTACACTGCTGAGACCTGATTTACACTGCTGAGACCTGATTTACACCGCTGAGACCTGATTTACACTGCTGAGACCTGATTTACACTGCTGAGACCTAATTTACACTGCTGAGACCTGATTTACACTGCTGAGACCTGATTTACACTGCTGAGACCTGATTTACTCTCATTACAAAGGCGCTGTGTGGCCCATATGGGTTTAGCACTTTCTCATGAATGTGACATCAATAATTACTAATAATAATTATAATAAAATAACCTCCACCACCTACTACCACTCACTACTACCACCACCTACTACCAATCACTAGCACCACCACCACCTACTACCAATCACTAGCACCACCACCTACTACCAATCACTAGCACCACCACCACCTACTACCAATCACTAGCACCACCACCACCTACTACCAATCACTAGCACCACCACAACCTACTACCAATCACTAGCACCACCACCACCTACTACAAATCACTAGCACCACCACCAGCTACTACCAATCACTAGCACCACCACCTACTAACACTCACTACCACCACCACCATCGACGTAAGTCATGTCCCTCACAATCGTCTTAAAGCAATCTTAGTAAAGCAAGGTAAAAACATCTACGTTAATCAATAAAGCAGGGTACTAACCTCTTTATAAACCATCAATAAAGCAGGGTACTAACCTCTTTATAAACCATCAATAAAGCAGGGTAACACCATCCTCATTAACAAAGTATCTGTGCTAACAATCAATAAGAGTAACACCATCTCGAGTGTTAACAATTAATCCTCCAGTCTTGTAAAGTACTGACCAGTTCTCATTTACCTCTGCTCAGTATCTTCTATGTCGTAAACATGGCTGCCGCTATTTCAAAATGTTATTGAACGGGGGGGAGGAGGGCCAGACCGCGGGGACTGGAAACAGGACTGACCACAGTGCATTTGCTTAGGTCCTGTTGTCCTGTTGAGGGAGAAACGGGCAGACCTGTGGGCGTTTTCCCACGACAGACCGCGATGATTGGCAACTTGGCAGACCAGGATGCGCTTGTGCAGGTCTGTGAATAGACCGTGGTGATTGGTAAATATGGCAGACCACACTGAGCTTGCCCTGGTTTGGGGATAGTCGGAGGTAAGTGGGAGAAGAGCAGACCAGAGTGGGTTTGTCCGGTCTGTGGATAGACGGTGAGGACCGGCCATGCAGAATTGAGTGTGTGTGTGTATATAATATATATATATATATATATATATATATATATATATATATATATATAATAATAGTGCCAAATAGGCCGAACTCCCTTAAAAATTGGACTTTTCCAATATATGTCAATCTGTAAATTGACATATATTTTTTCATTGACAATAATGTAAAAAAAATTTGGGGGGACCAAACCTAACTTATAAATCTCGCCTAACCTAAATAAATCTAACGAGTTTTTTTTTTTTTTTAACTAAATTCTGATTATATATAATCATGGATAACTTTAAATTGATTTAATATTGCTTATTCTCAATGATATTTATATTTTGCGGTATGTTCAGATTGAATTTCGGGGATTTATGGGGAAAAAAATTTAACTTCTTATTAAGCAGAAAACATCCTTGCCATTTAGGCTTATTACAAAACACACACACAACACACAACACACAACATATATACATTAATATACATTAATATATATATATATAATATATATATATATATATATATATATATATATATATATATATATATATATATATATATATATATATATGTCTACTTAGCCCCTACCGGAAAATGACTAATTAGAGACGTGATGATGATTCAATATATCCAGTAGACAGTATTAAAGTGGATGCTAAACTCTGGTGGCCGCTGTATCAAGGTGACGAATGTACTCACCTAGTTGTGGTTGCAGGGGTCGAGTCACAGTTCCTGTGTGTGTGTGAAAATAAATTTAGTGTACGATTATATTTTGCATTATTCAGTTTTATTTTTCAGTAGCGGGTTATGTTCGTAGGTGTAGCGGGTGGTGTAGCAGCGGGGGTGTAGCAGCGGGTGGTGTAGCGGAGTGTGTGTAACGGCTGGTGTAGCGGCGGGTGGTGTAGCGGAGTGTGTGTAACGGATGGTGTAGCGGCGGCTGGTGTAGCGGAGTGTGTGTAACGGCTGGTGTAGCGGCGGGTGGTGTAGCGGAGTGTGTGTAACGGGTGGTGTTACGGAGTATGTAACGGATAGTGTAGCGGCGGGTGGTGTAGCGGCGGCTGGTGTAGCGGCAACAGGTGATCAGTCGCATCGAAAAATGACACCGCGGAATATTCTAAATACCACCGGAAACTGTGTTGTTCCTGTTGTCTTTGATATAGCCGACCGAACCACCGTGTGTCCAGGACGGTGACTAACACACACACACACACATAGGCGAGTATACACACACACACACACACACACACACACACACATCCCAGTATTAGCATATCTTCTCGTACGTTTTCACGTACCATTCAGATTCCCATCGCTACACTGTAATGAATGTTACGACATAACATTTGTCATCCTGCACACACTAAATGCTGTTTTTTTTGGGTATGTAATGATTCGTTTGCGCGGTTGTGTTACACCCTCCTGTGTGTTACACCCTCCTGTGTTACACCATCCTGTGTGTTACACCCTCCTGTGTGTTACACCCTCCTGTGTTACACCCTCCTGTGTGTTACACCCTCCTGCGTGTTACACCCTCCTGTGTGTTACACCCTCCTGTGTGTTATACCCTCCTGCGTGTTACACCCTCCTGTGTGTTACACCCTCCTGTGTGTTACACCCTCCTGTGTGTTACACCCTCCTGTGTGTTACACCCTCCTGTGTGTTACACCCTCCTGTGTGTTACACCCTCCTGTGTGTTACACCCTCCTGTGTGTTACACCCTCCTGTGTGTTACACCCTCCTGTGTGTTACACCCTCCTGTGTGTTACACCCTCCTGTGTGTTACACCCTCCTGCGTGTTACACCCTCCTGCGTGTTACTCCCTCCTGCGTGTTACTCCCTCCTGCGTGTTACACCATCCTGCGTGTTACACCCTCCTGTGTGTTACACCCTCCTGTGTGTTACACCCTCCTGTGTGTTACACCCTCCTGTGTGTTACACCCTCCTGTGTGTTACACCCTCCTGTGTGTTACTCCTGTGTGTTACACCCTCCTGTGTGTTACACCCTCCTGTGTGTTACACCCTCCTGTGTGTTACACCCTCCTGTGTGTTACACTCTTCTGTGTGTTTCTCGTATACAAAATTGTCACAATGTCATATAAATATATATGTCGTGCCGAATACGTAAAACTTGAAATTTTGGCTTAAATATCAACGCACTTCTTGCCGAATAAGGCAAGCGAAAATTTGTGAATGCAATAATTTCGCAAAAATCATTCTGAACCTAACGAAAAAAATATATTTCATTGTTTATTATTATTAAATTACTGTAAACTTATCCAAAATATATTTAGTTGGATTAGGCTAAATTAAATTACGCTTGTTATTATAAGGTTAGGTAACTTTCTTAAGGTTCTTTTGGTACAAAATTATTAATTTTTACAAAAAACATAAATGAAAAAAATATATCTTTAAACGTTTAAGAGAAAATTTTAGAAAGGACTTAATTTTAAATGAGTTCTTGTTAATTGACCAGTTTTACATATTCGGCACGACATATATATGAGTGAGAAGAATTGGGTTTGAGGAGGACCTACCTAGCATGGGCCAGAAGGCACACTATGCAATGCTCATCGATTCTTACGTAATCACAAGCATCAGTCTCGCTGGAGGTTGCATACTAACACGCTGGTGACGTGTACCAGCATGTTGGCGCTTTATAGCCAGCTATCCGGCAGATCCAGCCAGTCATCTGGCTGGCACTGCTGCCTCCTACCCCTCCTATTACCCCTGCACAAACGGCTGGCATAGGCCCTCCTCCCCTCATACAGGTTGGCACAGTGCCTCTGCCCTCAGCCCCCTTCAAAAAAACAAATACCTCTATTAAGCCTAAATTTTAAGCCCATAACGTAACTTAAAATAGCGTAGCAGGACACTGTGGGTGTTACCACAATGTAACTATCATACAAAATAAAGTAGAAACACACTGTGGGTGTTACCACAATGTAACTATCATACAAAATAAAGTAGAAACACACTGTGGGTGTTACCACAATGTAACTATCATACAGAATAACGTAGAAACACACTGTGGGTGTTACCACAATGTAAATATCATGGAAAAGAGAAACGTATACCGTGTAATGCGATACTTTATTGACAACTTTTCACCCAAATACTGGTCTTTATAAAGTCACTTGCAGATCTGATTTGTGCGTGACTTGATAAAGTCCTTAGCGTGGGCGAAATGTTGTCAGCAAATAATCGCCTTATGCTGCATTTCTCTCTCTCCATCGAGTTAGTATTTCACACCATTTCTCTCCTCATAACTATCGTATAGAAAATAGTGCAGACGCACACTACCAGTGTTTCCCACAGTGTAACTATCGTATAGAAAATAGCGTAGAAGCACATAGCTGATTTACCAATTTTTAATGAATGGAAAAAACTCCACCGTCTCGGTTCTCAGTGGCGGGTCGTTCATATCTTCATAAAAAATAATTGAACCAATATAATTTCGGTTCAGTTTTTTTAGTTCATTGTGAGTTATTGTGATTTTAAATTAGCAATTATTGAACGTTAATTATTAATAGTATAAATTATTTTATTTATAGGCGACATTGTTGATATTATGGTTTTATTTTATGGTGAATTTTTAGCTTCCAGATAATCTGGTTCATTACGCGTTTTGCTGGCGATGAGATTTTTACTTTCTTGATATTTTTTTATAAAAGACTGAGTGTGTGTGTGTGTGTGTGTGTGTGTGTGTGTATGCACTCACCTATTTGTACTCATTTATGGTTGCAAGGGTCGATTCACAGCTCCTGGCTCCGCCTCTTTGCTGGTCGCTACTAGGTCCACTTTCTCCCTGCTCCATGAGCAGTGTCTGTCTCTCTGTGTGTCTGTCTCTGTATGTCTGTCTCTGCGTGTCTGTCTCTGTGTAACTTCCACACTGTATATTTCCTTAGCTTTACAAGATCATAAATTTTACCCTAAGTGCTGTTATGTCCATTATTCACCCTATACCTTCTCGCACTTTATCATCTATCCTTCTGTGTTTTACCTATGTCCTTTCCGTATTTACCCTGTTATCGAATTTTCTTTTATAGTTCATTTTTCCTCTCCAAATGCCAACAGCAACAGTGTCGTTGATTTACTAATATATTTTTTATATTTAGTCTCTTTGATTTTATTGCATCAGCATTCCTTTTTGCATTTGTAAATTCTATTGAAATTTTGGCCTTAGAAAGCACTAAATATATTATCACGCATTAGCATTAATAATAATGATGATAACAATTATCAGTGTTGTAATAAGATTAATTTTTAATAATACAAAAATCCATAGGATAGATGTTTCGCACAAGAAACTACGCTCTACTGTCCATAGTAAACTAGCGGCTGTCGTCAACAGTAAACTAGCAACTATCGCTAACAGACAGGATGTGAGGTGCAGAATAAACTAGTCTCTACCCTCCACAGGATGGACGTGAAGTGCACAGTAAACTTTTCGCTACCGTTCCCAGGATAGATATGGGGGTGCACAATAAACTAGCCGCTTCGGGGGTAACAGATAAATATATATATATATATATATATATATATATATATATCTAACGATTTTAAATATCTAGTACGTTTCCTGGAGGCAGTGCGTGACGATCATTAATTTCTCGTTCTTGGGGGGCTGGTCATGGATTGGGCCGCGGGGCGTTGACCCCCGTAATACCCTCCAGGTAGACTCCAGGTAAGTGCAAAGCAACACGGGAGTCAGCGCCTGGGGAATCGGAGACAGTCAGGCTTGATTAGAGGAAAAGGGTGTATCCATTTTCTTGGATCAGGAGCACATCCCCGGCATCAAGGCATTGTGCTAGTAGATGATACGGATGAGTTTGTGTCGAGCTCTGTCTCTCGGGCCTTAAGGTATTGTAACTTTATTACCCCTTCCTCATTTAATATCGATTTTTACGTTGAACAGTGTCTCGTTTTCCGAACGTTTTTTTTGTCTACAAAGTATATTTTTAAATAGTTTATTGAATATAAATAAAATTAAAAAAAAAAGGGGGAATTATACGTCTGGCAACGAAGTGTCTCGGTGGAAGTGTGCAGCGTTAAAATCTGCACGTTTATAACGTGTAAGGATGTATAACTTAGTGAGCTGCCACTGCTAGACTAGTTCTAGGAATAGCTAGAGACGACCCCTCGAGGTTTGGGGAAGTTGTATCATTTCCTAGCAAGGTGGATGACAGTGCCACAGAGTTCGAACCCTAAATTACTATCACTATAAATTGTTGATGTGGTCCACTCCATCTCCACAGATATCAAAGCTGCACGCGCCCTTGTAATACCATCTAAAGAGCAACGCTCTTCTTGCCCAATAAGGCAAGCGAAAATTTGTGTATGCAATAATTTCGCAAAAATTATTCTGAACCTAACGAAAGAACTATATTTCATTGTGTTTATTATTAAATTATTGTAAACTTATCTAAAGTATATTTAGCTGGATTAGGCTAAATTTAATTGCGCTTGTTATAATAAGGGTAGGTAAGTTTTCTAAGGTTCTTTTGGTACAAAATTTTAAATTTTCACATTAACATCAATGCAATTTTTTTTATCTTTAAACGAATAAGAGAAATTTTTAGAAAGGACTTAATTTTAAATGAATTCTTGCTAATTGACCAGTTTTACCTATTCCAAACACACACACACACACACACACACACATATATATATATATATATATATATATATATATATATATATATATATATATATATATATATATTGTGTGTGCATTCTTAATATTTGTGTAACTTTTGCGGCAGGTTGGTCAGTTAGGTTAGCGAGGTGGTGGTTCAGTTAATCGTCAGTGGTAAAAATTACTGTTTTTTCTACGAAAGAAGAAGATAAGGAATTGATGATTGAGGGGAAAGGCGCCGTGGCCTTGCATTCGTAAAATCTGTAAGTGTTGAAACATGACGTGTGTGTGATTGATGGGGGCCAGTATAAGAGGCTCACATAATGACGTGGTGTGTGTGTGTGTGTATGTGCGCACGCGCGCGTGTGCGCTTTCGTTTGTTGTAATGTATTCAGAATTTATTTGTATCTGCGATTTTTTCTTCTTTCGTAGATTTTTTCCTGAAATATTTTATTTTTCATATATTTTAGAATGGCAGGTATTGCCAGGTATAGAGCGAAACGTTTTCGATAAAAGATTTTTCTCAACTAATACTCTAATATATTCTTATATATTTGTTTACGGGCGAAACGTCGATGCGGTCGCGGTTAATCACTACGGATGTTACCGATGTTATCTTTCTCATAATGTGATTATTGATCATCTTGAACAATTGCAACATGTTATCGCCATCGTTTATGTGGCCTAATTTATTATGCATTGATGCAGGTCTGACGTCAAGTGCGCGTTGCAGTACGTGATGTACTCACCTAATTGTGGTTGCATGGGTCGAATTTCCGCTCGTGGTCCCTGTCTTCCTCTTTCCGCTACTGAGTTCACTCCTGGCTACTTGAAGCCTTATCATATCCTTTCTTAAAACAATGTGTGAATCTTGCCTTTACCGCCTAGCTCTCTAGTTGGCTCCATTTCCTGGCCATTCTACTGCTGAAGAAGTATTTCGTAGCATCCCTGTGATTCATCTGTATGTTTAGCTACCAGTTGTGACCTCGTGTACATGAGATCCGCCTTTTAAACAAATTCGCCCTGTCAATTCTCTCAGTATTTTGTACGTCCTAATCATGTCACACCTCCTGGTCCTTTTGGGGAACCTCACAGGTGTTGTGAACACCAATGGAGCTCTACTAGTGATGTGAGCACCTAGATAGATCCACTCCATTTCAACCCAGCTTAACACAACTTAAAGGAAATAGTTTTGCTAAGTCTACACGAAGGGTTGATATTGGCATTTAGTTACCACATAAGAAAATTCACACACACACAGCTACGAGTCATATATTCTTAACAATATATGCTTTCAGCCCCACCCTCCCCCATTCCCCCCTCGCTCATTCAAAGCAAAAATTTCATGCGGAACTGTCTAAACTTCTTGCCTATATCACACCTCTGATTTCTCTCTCTCTCTCTCTCTCTCTCTCTCTCTCTCTCTCTCTCTCTCTCTCTCTCTCTCTCTCTTCTCTCTCGCTCGCTGTCGTTTGTTGATTCCCTTCCTTGTGATTAAATATACATTTATATAGGCTTATATAACCTAACCTAACCTTGAACTAACCTAACCAAAACTAACCTTACCCAACCCACCTCGAAATACAAAAAAAAAATCTTATGTTTACAGGGAGCGTTAATAAATTCCCGTTTTGAATGTAAAAATAAAAACCTACTTATTAATTTGTCAATAAAACTTTCCTTACTATATCTAGATAAGGTAACATCTTGTTGGTGGTTTATAGGGCCTCTGGCAGTTTACGCCGTTTTGAACCCTAGCTCAGTTATCGTTATTAATCTCACTCCGTCTGCCTTGGCTCGTGTGCTGTTCAAACTCTGACTTCCTAACTCACAGTGACCCTAAAATTCCTTAACTCACTCCCTTTATTCTTGTGGTTTGTACTGGTAACTATATTCGTTTTTTAATGAGGAGGTTGTATGAATTTTTTTTTTATTGCCAAGAGCGCAGAGTGACCTCTGTAAATATTACTCTAGTTGTTACTGCTCCTGCTACGGTGCTGCTGCTGCTGCTGCTGTTGTTACTACTACTACTGCTACTGCTGCTGCTGCTACTACTACTACTAGTACTACTTCTACTAGTACTACTTCTACTAGTACTACTACTACTAGCTGCCGCTGCCACTACCACCACCACAACTACATTCTCGACTAAATCACTTCTGCACGCGTGGTTGATGTAAAGAAATGACACGTTAATATCACGTTTCGCTCTCCTTAGAGGTCTACACTGAGCAAAATGTAGTCGCAATAAAAGCTTGTTCGTGAGTAGAAGACATGTATGAAGCGAAATCTCTTATTGTCACATTTCGCTCTGTGTATGTAAAATGCGCAGGTAGAGCGAAACGTCCTGCACAGCATATATTTTTTAAGCTCTCTCCTGTTGACATTTCGCCCTTCCAAAGCTTATTCTGAAATGTCTTCCCATTGATTTGGTTAGCAGTAACAACGTTTCGCTCCTCTGATGGCAATGTACCTGTATCTCGTCTTTCTGTTTCATTATATTATGGTATATCTGATTATATAAATAGTATATTTCATTAAATTTATGGTATATTTCTTAATAATAATGGTATATTATATCATAAAGGTATTTTTCAATATATTAATGGTATATTTCATATAAAGGGTATATTTCATTATAATGGTATAATTCATATAAGGGGTATATTTCATTATATTAATGGTATATAAAACCGATCAGAGGATGAATAAGACACATGTGCAACACCTGCGTATATTTGAAGTCGTTTCGCCCGTTAGTTGATTAATCAAAACAAAACAAGAGACGTTCAAGTGTCGCCCATGTGTCCTCAGTCATCTCGTTCGGTTGGTTTACTTTAGAATGTGTCTGATACATAGTATACCTAAGTAATACTCCTGTAACCTTCACACAATATTTCTACTTTAATACCAACAAAAAATTCACTTCTATATGAACTAATTAATTTCATTCCTGTGAGTGTCTTATCTCCTTCGCCTCTTCTTGGCACCTCTTGGCACTTCCCGGTCCTGCTTCCATGAGTGATAATCATGTTAATTTGAACGTTGAGCCTGGCCCATGGCCAGGCTCCGAGAGTAATAAGACTCTCGAAACTCATCAGAGGTATATCAAAGGTATGGTTTCGTTCGGTTATGTTGTCTTAAGTCTGGCTACTTTTTTTTTCATCCTGTTTGTGTATGTTGTCATGGGTACATGTAAGCTAATTCAGCTAAATCTAACCCAGTCTAATCTAGGCCAACCTAATCTAGTCTAACTCTAACCTAAGAGGAATAGACCTGGATGGTTTAATTTTTACCCTCAAGATGTCGCCAGTTTGTCGTCTTAATAAACTAGCCTAGCCTAGCCAAGTATAGCCTAGCCTAGCCAAATCTAGCCTAACCACACCTAAAATAAAGTAAATAGGTTTGCAAATTTACATGAATTATTAAGAAAGTGATGTTAGGTACCTCGTCAGAAAATTATAAAAAATAAATGGTTATAATAGTAACCATAATTTTTAAAGAGGTGGATCGGTAAGCCAGAGGAAGGCCTCGGTCACATGATCAAAAGCTCCAGCTGCGGGTCATCATATAACTAAGACCCGAGTCAGGAAATACTTGGCCTGTTTCCTGACAAACTTTACCTAACCTAAATTAGTCTTAGTACAATGAGGATAGGTTGACTTTCTGTCGGCCTCTGTCCACCCACATCCCTCATCCCCTCGTCCATCGCTGAAGTTCCTATGAAGCTCAGAAAGTTCCGTGTAGTCTTGAATCGAACGATTTTGCTAAAGTTCCTTACAAAGTTAAAAGTTTCGATCGGTCTTGAACCGAAGGGCAGCGAGATTTCTCCTTTAGTAAGGAAAAAAAAAATGCTGACGCTGAGAATCAATAGTTCACAGCGTTTCCCCCCAGGCTGCGACCGGCATGATGTGTGTCGCGATTTGGAAACCTGTCGAGGGCAGGCATCCACGCTGTAGCTGCTGTTTTATTTGCACACGCCGTGTGCGCCCACGCCAGGCACGCTCCACGCCCACGTTGTTGTAAAATGCGCCCTAACCGCCCACGCCCACTCTGCCGTCTTTCACGCCTGCCACAGCCCTACACACACACACACACACACACACACACACATACACACACACACACACACACACACACACCTGCTGCCTCTCACACCATCCCATTTTACACCTGCGTATTTTACACGCTCCCATTGTTTACGTCTCTCGGTGTCTACGCGAACGCTTCTTTACGTCTCATTGTCTACACGATCACTTGTTTACGTCTCACGGTGTTGACGCGAACGCTTGTTTACGTCGCAGTGTCTATGCAAACTTATTTTACCTCTCATATTCTAAGTGAAAGATTGTTATCGTCTGTCTACTCGATCGTTTGTTTACGTCTCCTCGTAAACCAAGGTTAATTTATCCATAAAAATATCGATTGTATTAAACCTTACTTTATATTCACCGATATAAATATGTCGTGCCGAATAGGTTAAACTTGCGATTTTGGCTTAAATAGCAACGCTCTTCTTGCCGAATTAGGCAAGCGAAAATTTGTGTATGTAATAATTTCGCAAAAATTATTCTCAACCTAGCAATATATTTTTTTTACCTAACCTTATTATAACAAGCTCAATTTAATTTAGCCTAATCCAACTAAATATATTTTAGATAAGTTTACAAAAAAATATTAAAAACAAACACAATGAAATATATATATTTTTTCGTTAGGTTCAGAATGATTTCTGCGAAATTATTGCATACACAAATTTTCGCTTGCCCTTTCGGCAAGAATTGTTATTAAGCCAAAATCAAGTTTCGGCACGACATTATATATATATATATATATATATATATATATATATATATATATATATATATATATATATATATATATATATATATATATATATATTATAGGATGGGGTCCACCTCTGGTGTCAATTGTGGGACCCATTGCCTCGGAGAAGTGGATAAAAGACTTCAAGGAAGAATATTTAGATTTCTTTCTGAAGCCATTTGAATATTCCACTTCCCCTACCACCCATCTTTATTTTACAAACTTTATTTCAAGACAAAATACAATGGGGAGTAAAACAACATAGATAACAACTCAGAGCTACATGTCAAATACTTCGTCCAACTCCCCGGCAGTGGGCCGCGTGCCCAGAATACTGCAGGTATTTCCCTCTGGATCGCAACACTGAGTCTCTGAAAGAAGGAAGCTGGTCGCCCTGTGGTCCTTGGTTTCTATGATGAGTTTTCCACCCAGCTCCTTGAGAAACTTTAGAGCACACTTGCCCATGCTCCATGGGTCTCCGACCCTATTGGGATGAAGTTATAGCAAGAGGAAGGTCTTCATATTTGCGGGTCTTCTGGATCTCCCTGTGGCTGGCAGCTCCACCCCTTCGGCTAAGGAGTGTGGCAGGAGGTGTCTGCCAATGTGGCAGCACAGGTGTAGTCCCAAGCAATCTGCTTACCATCCTTCCAGGGTAGCATGGTGGCTCCATCAGGACGCTTTTGACTTCCATCAGACCTCTGCATTTGGGGTTCCCGTTGAGCTGGGCAACGGGCTGTGGCGAGGCTTCTCTTTATGATGTCATTGACCTCCTCATGTCTAGCATACTTCCCTTCTGATGTGTGACACACTAGACCATGAAGTCCGAATTGATCAGCCGTCGCCCTGCCGCAAATACACCTATGTTCGGTGAGTATATATATATATATATATATATATATATATATATATATATATATATATATATATATATATATATATATATATATATCAATAACACTGCGACTTTGGCCTGCCTCATGGTGAGCGAAAACACATGACGCTCAAACCCACAGGACCACGCAATCCTACAAGAATGATGCACCCAACTAAGCTAGGTGTTTTATCGTCATTCGATGACATACGGTGGTGTGAGCTAATTTCATTCTCCTCCCTGTTTGGTGTACTAGCCCGACGAGCATTATTTTATATTATTGTAATTACGAACGAGTGGTATTGATCAATAACAACACTACGACTAGCCAAGGACTCGTACCCATGTTGTTTTGGCCCGCCTCATGGTGAGAGAAAACCACATGACGCTCTAACCCACAGGACCACCAAATCCTACAAGGATCACGCACCCAGCAGAGATAGGTGTTTTACAGTGATCCGAGGACATACGGTGGTTTTCGCTCACCACGAGGCGGGCCAAAACAGCATGGGTTCGAATCCTGGCTAGTCGCAGTATTATTATTGATATATATATATATATATATATATATATATATATATATATATATATATATATATATATATATATATATATATATATGTCGTGCCGATTAGGTAAAACTTGCGATTTTGGCTTAAATAGCAACGCTCACCTTGCCATATAAGACAAGTGAAAATTTGTGTATGCAATAATTTCGCAAAAATCATTCTGAACATAACGAAAAAATATATTTCATTGTGTTTGTTTATTATTAAATTAATGTTAACGTATCTATAATATATTTAGTTGGGTTAGGCTAAATTAAATTGTGCTTGTTGTAATAAGGTTAGGTAGGTTTTCAAAGTTTCTCTTGGTACAAAATTATAAATTCTTACATTAACATAAATGAAAAAAATATATCTTTAAACGTATAAGAGAAAATTTTAGAAAGGAATTAATTTTAGATGAGTTCTTGCTAATTGACCAGTTTTACCTAATCGGCACGACATATATATATATATATATATATATATATATATATATATATATATATATATATATATATATATATATATCCTAGGTAGTAGGTTCGTAGACAGCAACCGCCCAGGGAGGTACTACCGTCCTGCCAAGTGAGTGTAAAACGAAAGCCTGTAATTGTTTTACATGATGGTAGGATTGCTGGTGTCTTTTTTCTGTCTCATAAACATGCAAGATTTCAGGTACATCTTGCTACTTCTACTTACACTTAGGTCACACTACACATTCATGTACAAGCATATATATACACACCCCTCTGGGTTTTCTTCTATTTTCTTACTGGTTCTTGTTCTTATTTCCTCTTATCTCCATGGGGAAGTGGAACAGAATTCTTCCTCCGTAAGCCATGCGTGTCGTAAGAGGCGACTAAAATGCCTGGAAACCCCTTCTCCTGAATAAATTACTAAATGTAAAAGGAGAAACTTTCGTTTTTCCTTTTGGGCCACCCTGCCTCGGTGGGAAACGGCTGACGTGTTAAAAGGAAAGGAATATATATATATATATATATATATATATATATATATATATATATATATATATATATATATAGAGAGAGAGAGAGAGAGAGAGAGAGATTGCAGTCAGCAAGACTCGATACTGCTACTGAGACGATCACATGCATGGGGGATTAATCACATGCAGGGGGAATTAATCACATGCAGGGGAGGATTATTCACATGCTGGGGAGGATTATTCACATGCAGGGGAGGAATAATAATTTTATATTCGTTGGTAAGCGCTAAACCAGTATGGAAAAAACTCAGCATAGTGAGACCTTCACTCAGCATCAAGAGCCCATCAGTGAGCATCAAGAGCCCATCACTGAGCATCAAGATCCCTTCACTGAGCATCAAGAGCCATTCACTCAGCATCACAACCCCTTCGCTCAGAATCAAGAGCCCTTCACTCAGCATCAAGATACCTTCACTCGGCATCGAGAACCCTTCACTCAGCATCGAGAGCCCTTCACTCAGCATCAAGAACCCTTCACTCAGCATCAAGATCCCTTCACTCAGCATCAAGAGTCTCCCTTTGATATGCGTGTGTATGTATATGGTGGTGGTTTGTTTGTCAGGAAAAGTATGTGAAAACATTCCCGACTTTGGTCTGAGTCAAAGTGGAGCTTTCGGTCGTTTTATCGAGGCCTTCCACTGGCTCTTCAGTCCACTCCGTATGTAAAATTATCATCAGATGTGATGGCTGGTTTCCATCCTTTATGGATAACAAGACCACCTCACAGCAGTATCCCAGGACTGATAGACTGGTTTGTAAGGTTTCAAACCTGTCGACTGCGTATTTCGCACCACCACTCAGTGTCGCTTCATTTTCTAGAAATAGTGTTGTTAAGGCAAACTAAGTGTATACGACTATATACTGACATCTCTAGGTATATATAGACCGCATGTTTCACATCTCTCAATGTATATACACCGAGAGATACACACGTACTGATGTATATACGTACTCTAACAAGTAAACCGCCACTTCGTGTATATACACTGAGAAACTTCCTGCCGTTCCCCTTTATAAATACATCACGTCACGTACTGAGGACCTCCGTGAAACATTTACCGGAGGTTTACTGATAACCTCTAATGTTAATGCATACTTTGAGGTGTTGCTGACGTATCAAATCACCGGATGCTAATGTTTTTACAGTATTATATATATATATATATATATATATATATATATATATATATATATATATATATATATATATATATGTCGTGCCGAATCGGTAAAACTTGCGATTTTGTCTTCAATAGCAACGCTTTTCTTGCCGAATAAGGCAAACGAAAATTTGTGAATGCATTGGCAAGTGTCATTCTGAACCTAACGAAAAAATATATTTCATTGTGTTTGTTTATTATTAAATTACTGTAAACTTATCTAAAATATATTTAGTTGGATGAGGCTAAATTAAATTGCGCTTGTTATAATAATGCTAGGTAAGTTTTCTAAGGTTCTTTTGGTACAAAATTATTAATTTTTACGTTAACATAAATGAAAAAAATCTTTAAACGTATAAGAGATTTTTTTTGGAAAGGACTTCATTTTAAATGAGTTCTTACCAATTGACCAGTTTTACCTATTCGGCACGAGAGAGAGAGAGAGAGAGAGAGAGAGAGACACACACAAGAGAGAGAGAGAGACACACACACAGAGAGAGAGAGAGACACAGAGAGAGACAGAGAGAGAGAGAGAGAGAGAGAGAGAGAGACAGAGACAGACAGACAGACAGACAGACAGATAGACAGATATATATATATATATATATATATATATATATATATATATATATATATATATATATATATATATATATATATATATATATATATATATATCCGTGCTGAATATACCGCTGCGTGGAAAAATATGGGGAATATATTTTATAATGTTTATTGATTTAACGTCAACAAGCATCCCGGACATATTTTACGAGTTTGAAAATATTTATCGGGAATGAAGGGTATTTCATTATTTACATGTCTGTGTATTATCAGCGCAAACTCACCTTTTACGTGTTTCATATTTTTATTCATTGATGTTTCGAGGGCCGAGTAATATCCATAGTTATTTTATGCATCAGTCAATATCAAGCTCAAAAATATATTTGAATATTTGCACTCTTGATGCCCGTATGGTTGAGTTATACATCTGGGAGCTCCATTCATTTATTATTCAGTGGAGTTTACTGAAAAATCCGTTGTAATACATTCTTTAGCGTCTCTGATTTGGGTTTAAATTTATTTGACATTTAACGGTACATTTTTTTTTTTAATTTACTCAAATTTGTTTACGATATTAATTTTTTTTTTATATATATTAAGGGTGAAAGTTGCTTTGTATTAGACTGACAACTCCCATTGACTACTGTATTGCTCATTATTTATTGTATTGTGCTGTAATTATTGTATTGCTCATTACCTATTGTATTGTGCTGTAATTATTGTATTGGTCATTACCTATTTCTGCATTAATTTCTCTATTACTCGTTAACTTTTGTATTCTGCATTAATATTGTATTGCACTTTACTGTATAATGTATTGATTGCTGTATTACACGTTAACCACCGTATTGGACATTACTGTATTAGACACTACTGTACTGCACACTACTGTAGTTCATACTAACTACTGTATTTCACACTAAATACTGTATTTCACACTAACTACTGTATTTCACACTAACTACTGTATTTCACACTAACTACTGTATTTCACACTAACTACTGTATTTCACACTAACTACTGTATTTCACACTAACTACTGTATTTCACACTAACTACTGTATTTCACACTACTAGAATGCATCTAGGCAACACTGATAGTCACTAAGAGTTATACGCTGACAGTGATAATCTCTGCAACAAATGTTAATTATTGTTGCAAATTTAAAATAATATTGAAAAAAAATAGATTGTCTAACTGAATAATAATAATTACTATTATTGTTGCTTCTATTACTACAATTACTATTACTAATAATAATAATTAACCAATCATACCACTTCAACTACCATCAACAACCACAATAATAATAATTGTGATGTGATAATTGTAATAATAATAAAATAAAAAATAACATTGGTTTTGTAGAATACAAGAGTGGGGTCCCACATTTGCATTCGTGCATAACATTATCGTCTCATTTGCATAATATGCGAATGTATATTAAAACCTTATAATCTCTCGAATAATTTGTCAATGCTTCAAAAATATTAACAACCCATATATATATATATATATATATATATATATATATATATATATATATATATATATATATATATATATATATATATATATATATTATCTGTAAGTTATTAAGGTGCAAGTTACTTGTATTACTGTAATATATTACAGTACAAATTATTTATAATATGGGTTACAGTAGAGTTTGCTTGTTTGTCTCTACGTTATTTACGATTTACATTTTGTTTATTTGTGATGTAGCAGGTTTATAGGTACACAGTTTTTCGTTTTGAGGTATTGTGTGTTTGTTTAGCGATTTTGTGTGTTTGTTTAGCGATTTTGTTTGTTTAGCGATTTTGTGTGTGTTTGTGCGCCTGTTTAAATGTTTGTGTGCTTGTTGAGGTACTGTATTGTGTAGTTGTTTAGGTATTGTATCCTCTTATAAGTATATTGTTTAATTGTTTAAGCATATTGAGTTGTTTATGCATGTGATATATATATATATATATATATATATATATATATATATATATATATATATATATATATATATATATATATAACAAAAAAATGACGTGTGGTTCAAAATAGGATTTAACGAATACACGAATTTGTAAAGGCGAACGTAATTATTTGAACATAAATATTAAAACGTCGAGTGGTGGCCGTAACAGACGTGGCCACGAGGCGTATAACAGGGTAGACGCATATTCTGATGCGTCAATCACGCATGAAACCATTATGACGCATATCTTTCACCCGCACTGACGCATAAAACTGTTTGGCCGCGTATACTGTATGTGTTTCGCCAGCATGGATGCGTAAAATATTCCTGACACATTTGGGTTTTATCTGCAGCCACATGCGCAGAGGCTTGTTAAAACATACATGTTTGTAAGCATGTACATGCAGGGCCATAGACACGTACATACTGGGCTGCAGACTCGCACATACGGGACTGTAGAAACGCACATACAGGGTTGCAGACACGCACATACGGGGCTGTAGACACGTGCATACGGGGCTGTAGACACGTGCATACGGGGCTGTAGACACGTGCATACGGGGCTGTAGACACGTGCATACGGGGCTGTAGACACGTGCATACGGGGCTGTAGACACGTGCATACGGGCTGTAGACACGTGCATACGGGGCTGTAGACACGTGCATACGGGGCTGTAGACACGTGCATACGGGGCTGTAGACACGTGCATACGGGGCTGTAGACACGTGCATACGGGGCTGTAGACACGTGCATACGGGGCTGTAGACACGTGCATACGGGGCTGTAGACACGTGCATACGGGGCTGTAGACACGTGCATACGGGGCTGAAGACACGTGCATACGGGGCTGTAGACACGTGCATACGGGGCTGTAGACACGTGCATACGGGGCTGTAGACACGTGCATACGGGGCTGTAGACACGTGCATACGGGGCTGTAGACACGTGCATACGGGGCTGTAGACACGTGCATACGGGGCTGTAGACACGTGCATACGGGGCTGTAGACACGTGCATACGGGGCTGTAGACAAGTTCTGGACTGTATTCAAGTATATACAGTACTGTAGCCACGCATGTATAGGGCCGTAGAGAAGTACATTGTGGACTGTAGACACGCTTATATAGAGCTGTAGATACGTATACGTAGGACTGTAGACACGCACATAAAGAGCTACAGATGATACGTACGTATAGAGCTGCAGATGTGCACATACAGGAGATACAAATATACAGGGCTGTAGTTACGTTCATGAGATATAGACATTATAGGCCTGCTTTTACGTAAAGGTCTGTAGAGATAGGCTTACAAATATGTAAATTATTTATTGTTATTATTATTATTGCATTTAAGAAGAAATTCTTAACCTGCTGGGGTCTTATAGCGTCTAAAGAAATTGATGGTAATATACGATCCAAGGAAGGGTAGGATAGCTCCATTTCTCTGGATCAAGAGCCCTTCATAGATCAGTAGACATGTACATACTGAGTTGTTGAAACAACACACAAGTGTGCAAGACACTTCTGTGCTTTAGATAAATGCGTGTGTTTTTAGACAAGTGTTTTAATCATGTGATTGTTTTTTTTTAAGATATACTTGTGTGTTTTCAGTGAATACACAGAGTGATGGAATACAAGAGGGGAACCCATCCTGTGTGATTTAATATGAGGGAAACCCAGGGAGAGAGAGAGGGTTTAGCTGGTACACTGGCCCGGTGCCAGCGGTGAGTCTCTGAAGGGGATTCATAGCCACAGACGTTATATTTTTATTTTTCATTTGATTTTTTAGGTAATTTCAACTATTTTTAAATTAGAAAAATAATTACGTAAAATTCACTTAGTCTGGGGGGCCTCTCAGCCAGCCCCAAGGGGATCCCTCAGCCAACCCCCAGGGGCCCCAAAGCAGTCTTATTCCTCCTTGCAAAATGTCTCTTGGAGGCCCTGCCCGGAAACCCATCCTGTGTGAGAGAATAAGAGAGGAAACACAACATTTTTAGCATTTTTTCCTGAATGTTTTTATTTTTTTGTGCATCTGTTATTTGATATAAATGTTTTACTTTAGTCTTTAAATCGGCCATTTCTCATTGTGATTTTTTTTTTTACATTTGTTGTTTTCCCGTTTGAGCAATTCAGCAACCGGTTTTTTTAGTCTACCGTAAATTTGTCTCTCTATCTATCTATCTATCTATCCCACAGTTTGAAATATTTGCTTTCTCAGTGGGACATTTTTAATCAGGTCTTGTAGGCTTTTCACTTGGCTTTTTCATCCATTTTTTCGTGTTAATAGTGTCCAGGCTGGTCGCCCACGTTTAGCAGCAACTGCCTTGTTTCACCCCAGTCAATTTTTCGGTTTCTGAAGCTTAATTGCTCCAAGGATGGTAAGGGTACCTCCGATTCTTTGGTTCAAGGGCCCTTCACCCGCTTCAAGGCACACCCCTGGAAGGGTTTGAAATTCAGAGTATTGACATAAGTGCGCTGGTGAATGCTGGTCTCAAGACCCACGATACAGTCAGTTCTCTTTATATCTAACAAGTTTTACGTTTAATCTATTCGATTTATATTTAAAATTTTACGGAAAATACCTCTTGTATAGACCTTAATGAATGAATGAATAATTCATGTTAAGCGCTAAACCCTTGTGGGTCATTCAGCGGAAGACGTGGTGGAGGCTTGATCCTCCGTCTACTAAGCGCGAGACAAACGCGCTACCTATTTGTACTCACCTAGATGTCTTAATGTTATACTATCGTCAATAATGAAGAAGAGAGATTTTGCCGAATGAACTGTTTTTAGGGGTAAGTATGTTGCGATCAGATGTTTATTATTTGATTGGATATATATAGTGTTTACTTCAGCGTGTCTTTTTTTTCAATATACGTTATATATCACATCTGTAATGGTGTTCGGGATCACCATCGCAGCTGTCTGGTCTCAGACCAGATCTAAATTGAAAAGGAAACTTTACGGGAACAAGACCTGGTCACAGACCGGGCCGCAGGGGCGTTGACCCCTGGAACTCTCTCCAGGTAAACTCCAGGTAAACACGCTTACAACACAGTACAAATAATTGCGTACCCAAGGTAATATTCTTAAATGTAAAAAAAAAAAAAATATATAGCTTTATATTTGAAAATACACTTTGATGCTTCTGGGATTTCAACATCATTTCTCTGCTACCTAAAAAAAAAAAATTCCTTGTAACACAGACGACATAGCTAATAATTGAAGGTGTCCTCATGTCCCTAATGCTGCCTCCCAGCTCAGACTGATCCTTTCCTTTACCTCATAAATACAACCTGTGTGATGGAATGTGATACAATAAAAATAGCTATTTTTTGATCTTATAATGCAATTTAACTATAACATATATATATATATATATATCATATATATCTCGTTCAAGACAAAAATAGGGAAGCATCGGTGGAATATGCGTACCGTGGCGGCTGCGTCAGAGGGTAACTGGTGGTACTGGTTGTACTAGTGGGGCGTTCCCCTTGATCCCTGGGATAAAGCGAGGCCTGGGAGGGGCTCGTAGAGAGAGAGGGGAGGAGCGTGAAGAAAACGGAATGGCAAGAAGAGAAGGGAGGAGCGACGAGAGGAAGAGAGAGGGGAAGGGGAGTGGCCTGGATAAGAGGCGGGGCGGATTATGAATATTGTAGGTACTGTACTGGAGTGGGGAAAGACTGGAGGATAAAGGAAGCTGGCGGCTCTGTGCCTACTGTCCGGGGAGGATTTGCTGGAACCGGGGGGAGAGAGAGAGGTGAAGTTCTGAGCCGGGATAGACAGGGGCTTGGCTGGGATAAGTAGGTGGGATAGGAGCAGAGCTTCCCACCCTGGGATAGAGCGTGAGGGGGGATATGGGGGGATCACTAATCGGTTGAGACTTGGGTTGTGGGGTGGTGTTTCAGGACTGTGGGCTGCGTGTTCCAGCGCTGTATGTTACTGCGCCCGGGTTGTGGGATAGTGTTTCAGGAGTGTGGATTGGTAATTCTTGACTGGGCTTGTGTTTCATATGTTTGTGTTCATCTTTTTGTGGCAGTTGGCTGGTGTTTTAGGACTATGGGTTAGTGAACTTATTATTTTAGACCTATCAGCTGTTGTTTCGGGGCGATTGGCTGCTTCCTGGGGCTGACACTTCCGGGGTATGGCATGGTGTTTAGGGGCTGTTGGTTGATGTTTCAGTGTCCATGAGTTGATTTTTAGGGCTGTATTTACTTATTGGCTGGGGCAAGAAGACCATGGGAAGGGGCAGGAAGGAGCAGGGAGGGGCCAGAGGAAGGGGCAAGAGTGGTCAGGGAGGGGGAAGGGAAGTGAACAGAAGCAGGGTCGCAAATGAGATTCTCTCTCTCCCCCCTCACACACACACACACACACACACACACACACACACACAAACACACACACAAACAATGAACTTGAAGTGACAATAAAAATAACAAAAGTCAGGCATTGTTTTGTCCAAAATCATGAAAAAAAAATTGTTACTAAAAAAGCCCATACATCTGTTTCGCTTTTTACCTAAAAATTTACAGTCTTCGCTTACTCAGTAAAGATCATTTTACTAAATAAACTACGTATAATAATTTTAGCACAACTGCGCGTAAAGCAGTTTAAACATCACGATAAATAATATATTTCATCGAGGGCAAATAATACCAGCTATATTCAAACAAACCTTACATAGGTTTATGGATTATTGAACAATATTACCTAGCATAAATTTTAACAACGTTACCCCCTCTGAAATAGTTTAGGTTTAAATTCAGTAAAGAGATAATAAATTGTTTACTATAATAAATAACAAGTCGTAATGAACGACTGTTAATAAACAGGAAAATGGACGGGAATCGACCCTTGGTACCGGCGTGTAGCAGGACCAACGCTGTACCACTGAGCCACCAGGCTTACAAACAGGACTTCGGTAACATGTTAATAACAGCGGCACCAACTGGGGTCGTACTGCCACAACCCAGAGCCCCAGAAGCTCTCCGTTCTTCTGATTCTCATTGACATTCGTGCATAAGGACTTACCTTGGCTATGAAGAGTATGAGAATAGATGCACTGTGAAAACTTCTGGGTTGTGGGATGAGACAGTAGGGCCAGAGTTGGTGCCACTGACGCGAACTTGTTATAGAAGTGCCGTATGTAAGATCCTCCTATTTTTAAGTGCGTGGCTTGGATATATATGCCAGAGGCGCGCTTACACTACAGTTATAAAACTGCAACATTAACACCCCTCCTTCAGAGTGCCGGCACTGTACTTCCCATCTCCAGGACTCAAGTCCGGGCTGCCGGTTTCTCTGAATCCCTTCATAAATGTTACCTTGCTTACACTCCAACAGCACGTAAAGTCCTAAAAACCATTTGTCTTCATTTGCTCCTATCTAACACGCTCACACACGCTTGCTGGAAGTCCAAGCCCCTCTCACACAAAACCTCCTTTACCCCCTCCCTTTACTCCCGTGTGTGTGTGTGTGTGTGTATATATATATATATATATATATATATATATATATATATATATATATATATATATATATATATATATATATATATATTATATAATGAGTCGAATAGGTAAAACTTGCGATTTTGGCTTAAATAGCAAGGCTCTTCTTGCCGAATAAGACAAACGAAAATTTGTGTATGCAATAATTTCGCAAAAATTCATTCTGAACCTAAGGAAAAAAAAATTTAGTTGGATTGGGCTAAATTAAATTGCGCTTGTTCTAATAAGGTTAGATAAGTCTTCTAAGGTTCTTGTGGTACTGATTAAAGATATTTTTTTTAATTTATATTAATGTAAAAATTAATAATTTTGTACCAAAAGAACCTTAGAAAACTAACCTAACCTTATTATAACAAGCGCAATTTAATTTAGCCCAATCCAACTAAATATATTTTAGATAAGTTTACAAAAATTTAATAAAAACAAACACGATGAAATTTTTTTTTCGTTAGATTCAGAATGATTTTTGCGAAATAATTTCATACACAAATTTTCGCTTGTCTTACTCGGCAAGAAGTGCGTTGCTATTTAAGTCAAAATTGCAAGTTTTACTTATTCGCATTTTATAGGTTAAGAAGTTAGGCATAAGTAACCTCAAGTTCCCTCACGTTCATCTCCCTTTTCATGCGTCCCCTCATACCCACACGTTTCACATGTCTCATTTCTCCACATTCCCTCGCGTCCCTCTCATACCCGCACGTTCCTCTCATTCCCATGCGTCCCTTCATAGCCACACGTTCCTCTCGTTCTTACACACTCGTGGAGGATTGAAGGTTGGGTGATCGGGTGAGGCAGGAAGTGTGGATCTTGGCCCTCACGCCCGTAATGGAGACAAATATGACAACATCAAGCGGCCCCGGTGTCGAGGTGAGCATGTTTATGGTAACTCACTACTGATTTAGTCGTCCATGTTGCCTTACGGCGGCTGTGGGAGGTTCCAAATGCACCTCCTGGAAACACGACCTGGACTTTAATATACACAACCGTTGTGTACATCTACTCTCTTTAGATAGTTACACTGTGAGGGAACACGCAGTATACTGCTACACTGTTCAGTAATGACGCTGTGGGTACACCCGAAGCCTGCTGCTACACTGCTGCATTGTAGTTATATTGTAGGACCATCTCTGTGTGCTGATACCTTATCCTGTGTAGTAGTGTGTCGTTTCTACCATAAAAGCTAACTGTGACAAAGAAACACAAATGCCTTTTCACGGACACTTTATTGACGACATTTCCGAGTGGGTGAAACAAAAGAAATAACGTCAGTGACGGCGCTATTCAAATATATTTTGTGCTCTCGCGTCTAGACTATCGGTCTGCTGCTCACAGCTCCGTTCAAGGCAGGAGAGATATCAGAGCTGGAAAAGGTACAGAGATCGTTTACTGAGTCAATAGACTCAGTGAAACATCTCAACTGCTGGGAACGACTTAAAGTACGTGGGATATGCTCTGTGGAGCGACTAAGTAAGTAAGTTTATTCAGGTATACACAAATACATTGTCATACATTATCATACATAGCAGCATATGTGTAGAGAACCTAGGATAACCCAAAAAAGTCAGACAGAGTGACTTATTTCCATTGGAAACAATCTACTTTACTATATGATATATCATGATACATAGGAATTAATTAATTAATACATATCTGGAAGCTATTGGTGGGTTAGGTATCAAATCTACACACTAGTATAACTTAGAGGAGTGAGAGATACGAAAGGAACTTTAAAATAATCCGAGGAGACGCCATGGATACCATAAGAAGTGTGTGTCAAAATCCGTGATTCAAGACTTTTTAATCTGCTGCCAGAAATATTGTTGTAACAAGTGTAGAAGTTTATTGAACGAAACTGGACCACTACCACCACCAACAGCCAGATCGACCAGTCTGTGATGGTTATGTGATCCAGCAAGCCGCCAGCAACAAAAGCCTGGTTGAACAGTCACCGAGGAAACTTGGCTAAAGGCCGGGCTCCTGGGGCACAGGAGCCCTTGAAACCGGTCACAGGTATATCATAGGTAAACGAAGACAATTAAGTTTCCACGTCATTTCATTTATGTCTATTTTTGTGTACTATCTCATACCAGTGTCAACAAGAGCGAGGAGGAGAGGAGGGGAACTGGAATGCCGTGAGGAAGGGGAGAAACACGAGAGGAGCAGAAAGGGAAGAAGTAGAGGAAGTAGCAGGGATAAGAAATGAGATTGGTTCTGGGAAGAAGGATGTAGGGAGGGAAGGATGAGCAAGATCTAGGATGGGAAAAAAAATATAAGGAAGGTCAGGTCTGGGAATAGAAGGAAGTAGGCGTAGGAAAGAAGTGAGAGGGTAGAGGCAGGTGGATGGAAAGGGTGCTGGAAGATTAGGGAGAACTGATGCGATACATGAAATAGAGAGCCCCCTTCTTTCCCCCTCCCTTTCATCCCTAAAAATGGGTTACCTAAACGCGGTGTAGTGTGTGCCTAGGGGCAGAGTGCCTCTTTGGGTTGGGTGCCACTCTTCCCCACAGGATGCTTGTCTAAGAGCCCAGCATCTCTCGGCGTAAATGATGGGGATGTTTACCCTTTCGTCTAAATTTTCTTACATTCCTGACATGCAAACATTTTGAAGGACATGGATTGCGAAATATAAAAAATATTTTTTTTTATGATTTTACTTGTGTTATGATAATGGTTTACGTAATATTAAAGTGAACTGGTCACGACAGTATTACGTTGGTACTGATAGTGAAAATTTGATAAATAACGACGATAAATGGTATAAATACCGACACGATGAAATAAATAGACCCAAATGCAGTATAATGACATCCTTTACTGACTACGTTTCGCCCACACAGTGGGCTTTATGAAGTCACTAACGAATGACTGTTTGTGACTTGATAAAGACCACTGTGTGGGCGAAACGTAGTCAATAAAGGATCGTATTATAATGAAAAATAATTATGTATAAAGACCTGAATAACCATAAGATTCCAGTGCATTGTAAACACAAACGACCGGGTATAGGAAGAGAGAGAAACGAGGGTAGCGAGGAAGAGGTGGGGAAAAGACGAGAATGGAGGGTAGGAGACGAGGATGGAGGGCAGGAGACGAGGATGGATGGGAGGTTACCGTGGAAGATTCGGTGCCGGGGAGGGAGAGGGAAAAAAAAGGGGATTGGCTATACAAAGGGAGGTAGGGAGGGAGGGAGGCCAGTAGGTGTGAAAAAGGGTGGGGAGAAGAAAGGAGAAAGCGATGATGTGGAAGACAGAAGTTAAGCTTGGGTGGGGAGAAAGAGAGAGAGAGAGAGAGAGAGAGAGAGAGAGAGAGAGAGAGAGAGAGAGAGAGAGAGAGAGAGAGAGAGAAAGAGAGAGGTGGATCGTGATGAAAAGAGGTGGATAAAAAGTAGGAGAGCGAACACGATAATCGAGTACATGAGATAGTGAAGATAAGGTGATGATTTCGTAATTAACACACACAATGATATATTCCTCTCTAGATTAGGTTAAGTTAGAAAAAGAAACATTGGAAATAAGTCAAAAAGTATATACCACGAGTATAGGAAAGGTTATGTTACAGTAAGTTAGGCTAAGTTACCTTACATTATGTTAACTTATTTAACAATATTTTACGTAATTTAATTGGAAATATCCAAGGGCATAAATATTACATAATGGTATTACATTATCAGCCCTAACGGGCAAACAAGTGCCACATTATCGTAGTTATAGACGTAGCAAACAAAACGCCCTGTCTGTGAAATGGCTGACACCTCAGTCTTCTTCGTCTTCTTCTTCGTCTTCTTCTTCGTCTTCTTCTTCGTCTTCTTCTTCGTCTTCTTCTTCGTCTTCTTCTTCGTCTTCTTCTTCGTCTTCTTCTTCGTCTTCTTCTTCGTCTTCTTTTTCGTCTTCTTTTTTCGTCTTCTTTTTCGTCTTCTTTTTCGTCTTCTTTTTCGTCTTCTTTTTCGTCTTCTTTTTCGTCTTCTTCTTCGTCTTCTTCTTCTTCTTCGTCTTCTTCGTCTTCTTCTTCGTCTTCTTCTTCGTCTTCTTCGTCTTCTTCTTCGTCTTCTTCTTCGTCTTCTTCGTCTTCTTCTTCGTCTTCTTCTTCGTCTTCTTCGTCTTCTTCATCTTCTTCTTCGTCTTCTTCTTCGTCTTCTTCTTCGTCTTCTTCTTCGTCTTCTTCTTCGTCTTCTTCGCTTCTTCTTCGTCTTCTTCTTCGTCTTCTTCTTCGTCTTCTTCTTCGTCTTCTTCGTCTTCTTCTTCGTCTTCTTCTTCGTCCTCTTCTTCGTCTTCTTCTTCGTCTTCTTCGTCTTCTTCTTCGTCTTCTTCTTCGTCTTCTTCTTTGTCTTCTTCGTCTTCTTCTTCTTCGTCTTCTTCTTCGTCTTCTTCTTCGTCTTCGTCTTCTTCATCTTCTTCTTCTTCGTCTTCTTCATCTTCTTCGTCTTCTTCGTCTTCTTCTTCTTCTTCTTCGTCTTCTTCGTCTTCTTCTTCTTCGTCTTCTTCGTCTTCTTCTTCGTCTTCTTCGTCTTCTTCTTCGTCTTCTTCTTCGTCTTCTTTTCGTCTTCTTTTCGTCTTCTTCGTCTTCTTCTTCGTCTTCTTCTTCGTCTTCTTCTTCGTCTTCTTCGTCGTCTTCTTCGTCGTCTTCTTCGTCTTCTTCTTCGTCTTCTTCTTCGTCTTCTTCGTCTTCTTCGTCTTCTTCGTCTTCTTCTTCGTCTTCTTCTTCGTCTTCTTCGTCTTCTTCGTCTTCTTCTTCGTCTTCTTCTTCGTCTTCTTCTTCGTCTTCTTCTTCGTCTTCTTCTTCGTCTTCTTCTTCGTCTTCTTCTTCGTCTTCTTCTTCGTCTTCTTCTTCGTCTTCTTCTTCGTCTTCTTCTTCGTCTTCTTCGTCTTCTTCTTCGTCTTCTTCTTCGTCTTCTTCTTCTTCTTCTTCTTCTTCTTCTTCTTCTTCTTCTTCTTCTTCTTCTTCTTCTTCTTCTTCTTCTTCTTCTTCTTCTTCTTCTTCTTCTTCTTCTTCTTCTTCTTCTTCTTCTTCTTCTTCTTCTTCTTCTTCTTCTTCTTCTTCTTCTTCTTCTTCTTCTTCTTCTTCTTCTTCTTCTTCTTCTTCTTCTTCCGCTGGGAAGCGCTAAGCTCGTATGCGTCATCCAGGTTTGATCTAAGGAAGGGAAAAGTAGTTCCAATTTCTAGGATCAAGAGCCTTTAACCGACATCAAGGCATCTCCTCCCTTCCAGAAGGGCCTTGGTATAACCTCTCTTGCTGGCCACATGCTGATATATTCGTGTAGTATATTCTATAGTATAATCCGTATGTGTGATAGGTCGTATTAAACTAACCCATACCACAACATTTTTTTTCTTTAGCGATCGGGAAAAAACCTACGCTCATACGCAGTACGATACGCATTGTTCTGCTAGATGTAAGTTGCTCTTTTTTTTTGTTATTGTTGGTTAATTATACGTCAAAATAGGTTAATTGACGTTAACCAAACCTCACCTAATCGAGAATAACAAATATTCAATTTCATTAGTATGTTAAATCGGTCAGAAATGCACGTTATTAAATTCGGACAGCGTTTGACTTATGGAATTGAGGTTGGAAGAGGAATTTCCGCGTTTCTCAGGTCTGCTCAAACTCGCGGCTATTCCAGCATACAGGCAGGGATCTCTCTCAAGCGACCACTTCTAATTAAGCAAATGTTTGAAGCTGCTAACACTGAAAGTGGCTAGAATACTGTAGCAAGCACCGATTACCTTGTATATTTTTTTGTGTATGTCACACAACCACATCCTTCATTCCCTCTATAACCAGCTAGAGCCCGGTAGTTATTGTTGTATGGTTGTCGGGACCCCACGACTATACTGCGAATAGCTGCTAGTTATAGTCCCCAACCATTTAGGATGAGGAGTTGAACTCCAGACAAGTTGGCGTTAAGCCTACACCCAGATCTTGAGGTCAGTCTCTCACTAGCTCTGGCTGATTCCACATACTGGTCTCTCTTGTACGAGTCTATGAGCCAGTTGCAGTGAGCGTACTCAGTTTTTCTCTCGCATATTACGTTATTTACAAGTATTGTATCTGCCTATTGCACATTATAAATACGTATTGTAAACATTGGTGGTGTAAATATACGGATACTCAAAGAAACTGCTTTTAGTGTTTTTATCTTTGCCTTTTTTTTACTCCTTGATCGTTTCTTTATTGGAGACTTGATTTACAGCCAGGTCCTACATTCCTTCTGTTTGTACCCGTGTTCACAATGTGTAAAACATTCTGCTTAACAAAACTCTCAGAGGTAACCATGTGGCAAGTCACTTCAACATTCTATTTATTTTTTCCTATTTGTTTGCCAACTGGATTATCAATATAATAAAATGATAATCTCTTGGACTATTGTTTGCACCATAGGTTAGCCGTGGATAAGCATATCCCAAGGAGTTGCACGCAGAAAATCTTTTCCTCTTTATTTATCTTCGATAAATTTAGGGATTTTTAATCCCAACTGTTATCTTAAAGAAAGTATTGAGTGGTCTTTAACCCCTGTTATCTTTACTTACTGATTAGCGGAACTAAACAGCGTGCTCTTGACAATAATGACAAAAACAACGCTTCACATAATAAGCTTTCATTGTTTCGATTTGTTAAGATCTTTGTAAAGTCATGAAGAAGATACAGAATGCACGTGTGTGTGTGTGTGTGTGTGTGTGTGTGTGTGTGTGTGTGTGTGTGTGTGTGTCATTTTGCACTCGACGAGGAAACCAATAATATTCCTCATTTCCTTGATGTTTTACTTTGCAAGTCTGGCATCGAACTTTAGTATCAAAGTCTCCCGGAAGCCTCACCCCCCAAACCAATACGATCTACTAATCTTCCACGAAACTGAAATTCATCTCAGTGTCGTCATAGGGGTTTACCCCAAAAGCTCTCAGTATCTGCGATACTGGATTCCTTGATGAGAAATGCACCTTCCTGGAGCACATCTGCAAACTATAATTCCCAAAATATTTATTTCATCAGGGGTTGCATACGTCGTGCATATTACCTCTTGCTGCTTCAGTTCACTTGTTTGCAGTATATTAGCCACTTCGAGCATATGCTGTACTTTTCTCAAGATTGATGGACTGTACACATCGACTCAAGGCTGAGGGACTGATTACCTCAAATTCTTTCTCATCTTCCACCCTTCATCTTTGTCCCGGACTGAGGAAGCCACCTGTTGGCGAAACGTTTCCACAAACATTCCCTGTGCTGTTACCTCATCTACTAGCCTAGAATTGACGACTGAGAATAACGTAATCTTCCCAAAGCAGCTCGATTGCCCAACACATCGTAGATATATTAAACTACAAACCTGCAATAGCCAACACTGCAAATTAACACAGATGAGTCAAAATCTATACAGGTGCAATATCCAGAGAACTCCGCAACCGCATCTCGGAACACCGGTACGCCAACAGAATGGTCAGTCTTAACAAGGATTGACTAGTACACCGTAATACTCAAAATCACCCGATAAACTGGTATGACGCACTACTAATTTGCCATGGAAGATGACACCCAGAGGAGAGACCTTGAAACTTTACTCATCACAAACGTCAACGTCATCAAATAAACAAAAATATAATTTAGCTCAACCTCTTGCCTAAAAAAAAATATAAAAACGTTAGGCAGTCAGCGTGATGTGACGCACCTTGCTCTTCACCTCACTGTTACCTACTTTTTATATGTCCACATTCTCTCATCAAATATATCTGATAGTGACTAGGAAAAAAGCCCACTTTGTGGGCGAAACGTCGTCGGTAAAAGGATTCCATATAATCGCATTTCTCTCTCCTTACGGTACGAACCTAACAAAAAATGTTATACCAAATATTTTTACAATTTCTTCAGTACTGATTGGGCTTTAAAATTTGATTTTATCTTAAATAATTAAATGCTTTTTAAACCCCCTGTTATTATCTTAAAGTACCGCATACTCTTTAATACTTCTTCTATTTTAAAATCTTGAATAGACATTTAACTAGTACAGTTATCCAAAGTGGACTTAACTCTTGTAATAAAACATTCAATGGTCTTAACTCTTGCAGTTATCATAAATCAAGTATTCATTGCGTGGTCTTTAAACTCTGCAGTTATCGCACTTCTGGAGCGGCTTTTCAGATCACCACTCATACCTAATTCTAATCTTCTAAATGTCTAATGTGCACGGAAGGTCGCGGTGGAGGGGGTGGGGAGGGGTAGGCACAACCCCCTTATTTCCAGTTGAGAGTGGACGCTCTGAGGAGACAAGTACCACTGGCGGATGCAACCGGCGTAATGCACCCTGTGTTTTGCATGCATTAACGCCCCAATGACCTGCCTGACAGATGGTCCCTGGACATGAACGCTCTCCTGGGGCTACAGGGATGCCCACTTCTCCTCCTCCTCCCTGACTTCTTCAGGGGTTGTCCCTGATGCCAGGGATAGGGCTGTTAGTTCAACCAGTCCTCCACTTAGATCTAAGATAAGTTGTAATGAATGACTGTTGATAAACAGACGAGGACTCGAACAGTTGTCCTTCGCTCTGTAACTGCTTTCCACTTGTGCCCCTCAAGGGAGGTTCCATGGCGCTGGTGAGGGGCTCTTGATTTAGGGAATTGGATCTGTGTTCCAGTTCCCTGAATTGAGCCTGAATGCCTTCCATCCTTCCCACAGGCGCTGTATAATCCCTCCGGGTTTAGCGTTGGGATAATTTTCGATTCTGATGCTTGTAGGTTTATCACCTCCCAAAAAATTTAATAATAGCTGGATGCGTTGCGGTTTGTACGCCATACGAGGAAGATATCCCCGTATCCCATAAGCTCATCTCCCTCTGTCTTAATGCACGCAGAAGGAATAGTGCAGCGTGAGGCCCTCTGTGGCTATCCCAAAATACACCATCGCTTATTTGATGGTACTAAGAGTTGCATTCTCAAGTTATGTGGAAAAATTATCTCCAATAGGGGGCTAAGACCCCCCTCTCTCACTCACAGCCAAGACGCATGAAACCAGTATTTTTTGTCATAATATTAACACTAAAATAACCAAAGAAATTGGTTATTTTAATGTCAGTTATCAAGTTATCTTGAAGCTCTCCTTGAGCTCGTCTCTCGTACTTAGTACTGAGGAAGCGAACCCGTGGTACTTGTTGACACTGAGCTGACTGTGGTACTCTTGCTTTCTTGTTATTAATCTGGTCAGCATACTGACTTGAAGCTGTGATACTTGAAGGTAGACGCACTGGATGACGCATTAGAAAACGCACTTGTTGTATTAGAAGACGCAGTGGATGACGCATTAGAAGACGTACTGGATGACGTATTGGAAGACGCATTGGATGACGTGTTAAAAGACGCACTGAATGACTCAGCGGCATTCCCCAACGTCTATTAAACGAGGTGAGAATGTGCCCACCGTCTGCTGGCACAACACCTCGACCTTCACTTCAAACGGTAATTTCTTCACACTAAACTTTCAGTGCTGTACGGCCTCTGTATAGGGAATTTCCTAGTTGGGCTTTCGATTATTCACAACTCTCAACTCCCACAACTCTCAACTCCCACAACTCTCAACTCGCAACAAATGCTTACAAAATATTAATGGTTATAACCATTATTAAAATATATAATATGATATTGTGAAAATCCAATCGCTGACAGGCCATCTTAACAATGCAAAACAAGCTAAGGGGGATGGAAATCTTCAGCTCAGGTACTTTCACACGTCTGCGTGAGTCATCAGGAGCTATGCAGTGTTGCAAGAGTAGCAACAGAAATGAGGGGAAGTTTTCTGAGTAAAGTGGAGTGGTAACACTAGCAGCCAGATTCTCTCATACGAGAGAAGTTGGCTGCTAGTGTTACCAATCCACCTCTGAGAAAACTTCCCCTCATTTCTTCTGTTGCTACTCTTGCAACATTGCATAGCTCCTGATGACGCACGGAAACGGGTGAAAGTACTTGAGCTGAAGATTTTCGTCTCCCGTGCAATGTTTTAACTAGTACACCGAACTGTTTAAAAGCTACTGATAACACTTGTCACTGTGTAACAAAAACCACTCTCTCAAACCTCACCCAAGTGGTCAGGCCACTTAACCTTTCTTATCATATTTCTACCCACAACCTTTCTCACCTTTCTTTTCCTGTCTACCCACAACCTTTCTCATCTCTCTTTTCCTGTTTACCTACAACCTTTCTCACCTCTCTTTTTCTGTTTACCTACAACCTTTCTCACCTCTCTTTTCCTGTTTACCTACAACCTTTCTCACCTCTCTTCCTGTCTACCAACAACTTTTTTCACTGCATCCTATCCCAGTTCTTTCTCTCCTCCCTTCTTGCCATCTCTTGTATGGACTAACAACAAACTACTACTACTACTACTGCTACTGCTACTGCTACTGCTACACTGCTACTGCTGTTGCTGTTGCTGTTCGATAAAAAACATTTCAAACTTTTGAACAATCCTGCCCGGTTTTATATGTAAATTTTTGTCTTAGCGATACTCCGAGGATTATCTGATTGAATATTTAGTGTGCGTGTGTGCGTGATGTCCTGTCTAAGGGCAATGTGTGGTGTAAATATTATGCAGAAAATTCGGAATGTGGAAATTAGGAGAAGGTGTGGAGTTACTAAAAGTATTTGTCAGAGGGCTGAAGAGGGGTTGTTGAGGTGGTTTGGTCATTTAGAGAGAATGGATCAAAGTAGAATGACTTGGAGAGCGTATAAATCTGTAGGGGAAGGAAGGCGGGGTAGGGGTCGTCCTAGAAAAGGTTGGAGGGAAGGGGTAAAGGAGGTTTTGTGGGCGAGGGGCTTGGACTTCCAGCAAGCATGTGTGAGCGTGTTAGATAGGAGTGAATGGAGACGAATGGTTTTTGGGACATGACGATCTGTTGGAGTGTGAGCAGGGTAACATTGTGTGAAGGGATTCAGGGAAACCAGTTAATTGATTTAGTTGGACTTGAGTCCTGGAAATGGGAAGTACAATGCCTGCACTTTAAAGGAGGGGTCTGAGATAGTGACAGCTGGGAGGGACTTTTCTCAGCTGTAGTATCTGAGCTCCTCTGCAAAGACAGTGATTATGTATGAGTGTGGTGAAAGTGTTGAATGATGATGAAAGTTTTTCTTTTTGGGGATTTTCTTTCTTTTGGGTCACCCTGCCTCGGTGGGAGACGGCCGACTTGTTGAAAAAAAAAAAAAAAAAAATATATATATATATATATATATAGGATGGGTCCACCTCGGGTGTAAATTGTGGGTCCCATAGCCTCGGAGAAGTGGATAAAAAGGCTTCAAGGAAGAATATTTAGATTTCTTTCTGAAGCCATTTGAATATTCCACTTCCCCTACCACCCCATCTTTTGAATATATATAAAATTTATTTCAAGACAAAATACATTGACAAAATACATTGACAAAATTCATTGACAAGAATACAATAGGGAGTAAAACAACATAGATAACAACTCAGAGCTACATGTCAAATACTTCGTATAGCTCCCCGGCAGTGGGCCGCGTGCCCAGAATGCTGCAGGCATTTTCCCTCTGGATCGCAACACTGAGTCTCTGAAAGAGGAAGCTGGTCGCCCTGTGGTCCTTGGTTTCTATGATGAGTTTTTCACCCAGCTCTTTGAGAAACTTTAGAGCACACTTGCCCAATGCTCCATGGGTCTCTGACCCTATTGGGATGAAGTTATAGCCTTCATATTTGCGAGTCTTCTGGGTCTTCCTGTGGCTGGCAGCTCCACCCCCTTCGGCTACGGAGTATGACAAGTAGGTGTCTGCCATTGTGGCAGCACAGGTGTAGTCCCAAGCAATCTGCTTACCATCCTTCCAGGGTAGCATAGTGGCTCCATCAGGACGCTTTTGACTTCCATCAGACCTCTGCACTTGGGGTTCCCGTTGAGCTGGGCAACGGGCTGTGGCGAGGCTTCTCTTTATGATGTCATTGACCTCCTCATGTCTAGCATACTTCCCTTCTGATGTGTGACACACTAGACCATGAAGTCCGAATTGATCAACCGTGGCCCTGCCGCAAATACCTATGTTCGGTGAGTTGTAAAATATCGCAAATATTTTCGGTCTTACTAAAGACCCTTTACAGTAAAGGGAGTCTTAATATATATAGAAACGAGTGATCTGAGGAAAGCGACAGAGTACAAGAAAAAGGAAAATTGCTTTAGTATCGAATAGATTGATATGTTCACCTAAATTAACACCTATTTCTTTCCACTGAAATAACCCTGAAGTTTTATTTCCCTTGTCAGAATTTCCTTTATTGAATGAAGTTAATTCCTACCAAATTTATCTTGAGCTAAGCCGAAGTTTAGTTAAAATCATTTAACATCAATGAAATGCATTAATTTTGTGATGTTTCAATTAATTTTCACGGTGTTATACCGAAATTTAAAATATGCTCCGCTTGGCAAATACATCGTTGCTGCATAAGCTAAGGCTGCAAACTATGGCTAAACAGCACGACATATATATATATATATATATATATATATACATACATAATGAATGTTGTCGTACACAGGTGTCGCTGTTTAAATCAGTGTTCACACCCGCAGATGAATGAGACACAACCCTACAACTGAAAATGGTCTTCAAGGTAACTCATTTGCATCTTACACACGTTGGGCAAGAGTTGAGCCTTAGCGGCTGCAGGTTACTTGTAATTTCACCAGGTGTGGGCTAGCCTGAGGCTGGTGTGTACCTCTGCCAGGTGTGGAGGCTCATCCTTAGCATTCTCGAGTAAACAAAATTTCTCAATTTCAGTAACATAACAAAGAGTACATGTACTCGGGATGTCGATACCGTCAAACTGGGAAATAAAACCACATATGTTACACTTCGAATATTTTAAGAAACGTTTCGCCCCCCCCCTCATCCTAGGTGTTTTTCCAAGCCCCTAGTGTGAGAAACGTTTCCTAAATGTCCTATAAGTTACAGACGTAACATTACACCTAAGTGTACATAAGGTGTCGAGTGGGTTTCAATTTCATTCCCCACGAACACTTGGTTTCACAAAATATTTGTATCATGGTTGTGGACTCGCACCTCTGTGCTGCAGTCCATTTCTCACATCACGAGAGATATACGTGCAAATTTGTACGTGTCATGTTTTTCTTTGGTCTCCTCTTTGCTACATTTATCGTGACCCCCTTTTTCTTCTACTCTTTTGCAAAGTTATGTTTACATAAACTTTTCTAATATTTTTTTTAGGTATGTCACCCAACATAATTTTTCTCCTACTTTTAATTACCACTTTCTCGTATTTTGTTGTTGTTTTTCTCTTCTCTCAACTTGTCCCTTTTGTGGATTTTTTTTGTCAACTTTGAAAAAAATTATTGGAAAAATTATGGGAATCTTTTTTTTGAACTTTGAAAATTTTAATTGAAAATTATGGGGGTCTTTTTTTTCAACTTTGAATATTTTAATGGAAAAATTATGGGGGTCTTTTTTTGAACTTTGAAAATTTTAATGGAAAAATTATGTTTTTTTTTTAACTTTGAAAATTTTAATGGAAAAATTATGGTTTTTTTTTTTTCAACTTTGAAAATTTTAATGGAAAAATTATGGGGATCTTTTTTTTAGCTATTATAATCCTGAAGAAACATTTCCATACAATGAACTCTGTGAATAACCAAACTTATCCTCGTTATACTACGCTGATTTCCCAACGTTTCTGGCAAAATTTTAAATATTCGCTTTATTTTTGGGTTAGGTTAGACACCCCCCCCCCTTTCCCAAAGGCGCTGTATAATCCCATAATAATAATAATAGGTTAGGTTGTGTACTGATTTCACTCTATGATTTCTTTTTTTTTTGTGGGGGGGGATTTAATAGATAAAAATATTTCCATGAACGAGGTATAACATAATTTTCTCCCTCAAATTTTTCAAAATTGAAGAATATCTCCACAAAAGGTACAGGTTGACAAAAGAGAAAACAACAATGTGCAAAGTACGAGAAAGTGGTAATTAAAACCAGGAGAAAGACTGAGAAGAACTCAAAAGAGAAGGAAGCCAAAAAAAAGAGGGTGGTTGGTGGAGAAGGGCGGCCCTGGAGGACCCTAGGTGATGGAGGGCGGACCTGGAAGACCCTTGATGGGAAAAGTTACGGTGAAGCCACTGGCGCCGCAGTGTCATTTGAACACATTAGTTCACTCATTGTCATCACTAATTGTACCCTCTGAAGCTGTTACCAAATCGCAAATGACACGGAGCTACCTGTTTATTGCCAATTTGTATGCACCTGGCACTCTGCCTTTGACGGGAAGGCAGAGCGCCAACGTATATGGGGTAATTCAAAGACTCTATTAAGACAACGTTTCACTCTCCTTTAGTGAAACGTTGCCTTGATAAAGTCTTATTCTGCACTGTCTATATAACCAATAAGCTGTATTTATTGCTGCCCTCAATCTGCCCTCCACGCCACCTGGCATTACTCTTGCCACGGCCATCATCAAGGGTGCAACCAAGCTCGTGAAGGGCTCTTGATCAAGGAAATACAGCAACTCTCTCTTGCATCAAACCTAGTTCACGTTCCCCAGGCACTGTGACTTACGGATTCAGTTCTTCTAACTTGAAAATGATAATTCTTGTCTTGCCTTGATTCAATTCTTCGTATTATTAAGTTAAGGAAAAAATCGACCATCATTGGGAATATATATATAGAGAGAGGGGTATATATATTTTGAATGTGTATACACAGAGAAGTACGTAACTCTGTACACAGAAAGATGTGTATCTGAGTATATATACTGAGAGTTTATTTGCATTCCTATATTAGTGATTAAAGTGTTCTTGATTAATATGCAGGTGAAATGCATTCTCAATGATCCTTGTGCATTTAATAAGCTCTAAACACACACACACACACACACACACACACACACACACACACACACACACACACACACACACTCACTCACACTCACTCACACATATATATACATACATGCATATATATAATATATATATAACTAGAAATGGTAGGTTATATTACCTTGCTAAGCCCCCAGTCTAGGCTAAGACACATGTGTGGTTTATGGTCTTTATTCTGAAGACGTTTCGCCCATCAGACACTTTATCGTAACACAGATGTTTAGTCACCCCGTTGCAGGTGGCTCAGATAGTGACACATTATAATATTTATTATTAAACGTTTTGATATTTTGGCGTGTCTCGACCCTGGCCCTCAACCTCAACTAAGCTTGATCTCTCTCCCTCCTGCAGGAGATTTGGGACGAAGTGTTCGGGGTGTCTGCAGGGCATCTCTCCGCAGGACCTGGTACGGAAGGCTCGCGACCGCGTCTTTCACCTCAAGTGTTTCACCTGCTGCGTCTGCCGGAAGCAGCTCTCCACCGGTGAAGAACTCTACGTCCTCGAGGAGAACAAGTTCGTCTGTAAACAAGACTACATGAGTGGAAAGCTGTCTGGTACGGAAGTGGCAACCAACAGATATCGTAAGGTTTTGTGTTAAACACCCTTCCGGGAAGACTCCTTGATGATTTAAAAAGACACTTGCGTAAACTCAAAGATATATTTATTAGAAAATGTTTCGGTCCTCTGGATTATAAGAAAAAGGCCATTTTTGGTGTTGTTATTGCATAGAATATTAATGTGTAGACATTCTGCGTTGCAGTCAAGTTTATTTGGTATTATTTCTGACTATTTTTATAATTTTTGTCTGGGATTATCAAACTCTTTGCATTATGAGATTAGAGAAATTTTCTCAGACATTCAAATACCTGAGGAAATTTGTCATCTCTCAGACATTCAAATACCTGAGGAAATTTCTGTCATCTTTCAGACATTCAAATACCTGAGGAAATTTCTGTCATCTCTCAGACATTCAAATACCTGAGGAAATTTCTCTCATCTCTCAGACATTCAATTGTCTGCAACACAGAATATCAACACAATACTATACAACAACCCCAAAAAAATTGCATTTTTCTTAAAATCCAGAGGACCGAAACGTTTTCCAATAAATACATCCTAGTGTTTACTCAGGTGTTTTTCCAAACAAACTTGTCGGTATCTATTATCAAGGTCCATACAATGTTCCTTGATGCCGGTGATGGGCTCTTGATTCAGGGAGTTGGAGCTATGCTTCTCACTTTCCGTGGGTCAGATCTGATTGCCTCCCATTCCCAAGGCGCTGTAGGACCCTTAAGGGTTTGACGCATCCCTATGAAATTAATTTGTGTTAAATTGACATAAGGAAATTATTATATTATTGGTGACTTCAAGTCGATAATATATGAACGTTAAACATTGTATTTTATTGTTGTTGAAATACTTTCATTTTTGTTTTCCAGTCGACCCTTACGTATTATCTGACGAGGAGGAGGAGATTGAGTCTATGGACACAGGCGATGTTTCGCTCAAGTCCCCGGGATCAGACTCCACCGGCCTCCACGCCCCTAACACGCCTTCCACGCCCTCCGCGCCCCAAACCACAGATTTGGAGAAAGTCTCCAGCGTCAACTCTCGCGATGAGGGAGACGATGAGGACGAGGAGCTAGAGGCCAACAAAGACGATGATGACAAGAGGGTAAGACTTCATTATCATGACAGTTTGAATACCAGCCTTCACGAACAGGTTGATAGGCAAATGGGAGTAGATTGACATTAGTTTTGAGTTTACCATGGCCACATATGTCCTCGCAACATGAAGCAAGCCTAGTTCGCTAGGCTCATGTTGTTTGTAGGATTGGTGGTCCAATGGTTAGAGCATCGCTAACGTTGTCTTGCTTCCCACGGGGCGGGACATGGTGAAGAGGGATCGAGTCTCGGCTTGCCGCAGTTTCGTTAATGATTATATATATATAAAATATTATATATATATATATATAATATCTTGGTGAGCGAAAACACATGACGCTCTAGTCCACTTCAGTGGACTAGAGCGTCGTGTGTTTTCGCTTACCAAAGGTGGGTCAAAGCATCATGGGTTCGACTCCTGGCTAGTGCAGTGTAGTTATATATATATATATATATATATATATATATATATATATATATATATATATATATATATATATATATATATATATATCATACACACAAATATGGTATAATTCTCATTTCCAAATCCGTGTGGACCATTCAGCGCAAAGAGCTATGTAGGCTCGATACTCCATCCGCTAATAGCCCGTAGTCTATATTCTCCAACTCTAAACCGGAGTATACCATTGGATAATCAGATTTCATTATAATATTGTGACGCTTTACGGGCATTAGAACCGGCAGACGGAATTAATGCCTTGCTCTGCAGCCAGCGATATGACCATTGCTCCAAATTACAAATAGATGAGATCAAATTAATGGCCTCATTGATAAATATAGCGTCCTAACTCGCTTTTCCCCATGATGAATTCAAAATGTTTACCACTGATAAAAGTATCTGCCAGCCTGCCTTTTATTTTTATTTTTTAAATGGTTCTTAAAATATTGTTTGAATATTTGTTAGGGCAGTGATGTTGGTGATAGAAATAAATAATAATAAAATTCAGGAATATGTCACAATTTCTTGACTGGACCGAATCGAAATGTCATTTGAAGTGTCCTCTCCTAAATGTGGGTTATTTGTTAATAACAATAATAGTAATTTAAAAATTAATCATAAATTTGTGGTAAAAACAGTATATGATTTATCATTTATATGAAAGGATGGACTAATAATTAACGGTTAGACATATCAGTAGACGTAAACACGTAGCAAATAACATGGACAGAATGATAATTCTTGGATGTGTGTGTCTGGTCTTCTTCCACAGTCTGGGGAGGAGGACAAGGGTAGCAAGAGGCGGGGTCCCAGGACCACCATCAAGGCCAAGCAGCTGGAGATTCTCAAGAACGCCTTCAACAAAACCCCGAAACCCACGCGACATATCCGGGAGCAGCTGGCCAAGGAGACCGGCCTGCCCATGCGGGTCATACAGGTACGTCAATTTGTTGGTATGTTCGTTAGAAGATTACACGTTCAGTGTTGCTTTGACCTTGCCCCTAAATCACCTTTGTAAGTGTTTAAGGACGCGTGGAAAGGTAGGGTAGAGTCACTGCTGTAGCAGCAACTGCAGCAGCAGCGACCACTGGAAAAGAATCAGTGGTCTGAATGCACTTCCAGAACGCCAGTGCCTCTTACATCGAGTCTCTATGGAATTACCATTCGAGTTCATATAAGGTCAGGTAAGTCTGGCTTTCAATACACAGTTTGGCGACTTGATGAAAGAAATGAGCTGTTTACTCTGTCATTTTAGGTAATTCAACCTAAAATAGAACAGACTGCAGCCAAATGTCTTACTGCCGATAACAGTGATGGGAAAAATAAAACGTTGCAGGACCAGCTTTTATTGAGACAACGTGACAGTCTCCATAGAGCTTTTTTTAAATCATGACTTTATAAAGCTCTACACAAAGCGAGACGTTGTCTCGAAAGCCTGTCCTGCAGGCTCCAGGATCCTCACTAGTCCCATTTCCAGTCTTTATGTCATTGTAATAAATATGCAGACTGCTCCAAGAATCTACAACACAGAGAATGTCGTCCACTTTCAGTAGAGCCCCAGAGTCTCTTACGTTTTTATTGCTCAACTTTAAACGTTTTTCTCTCCCCTTTGTAAGAAAAGAGAACTTTTACAAACTTCTTATTTATCGACTGAAGTTCGAGCATTACTCAGCCTTGTGGACTGCAACTTCTCTGCTGGAACTTGGAACTTGTTCCACGCTTAGCAATAAAACTTCAAACAGTGTTCATTGTTGACATTTGTGTGGTATTAGCTTTTTTTTATGGGTGAAGATCGTTGGGTATTCCCTCGGGTGGCGCGACTTATCATTCCACTTGGTGTAAATACCGGGCATAGCCAGCCAGATACGTATCGTTGTGTCCTGATTATAAGCATCATTTTTTCTTCGGCTCTGTTACAGTAAATAATATATTTTTTTTCCCGCTGTTGCGCTATTGTTTGCTGGTACTTATGTCCCCCCAATGGGTGTTGTCTGCCGGTGAGCAGTAATGTTAAAGAACATTCGCCTTGTTTTTGCCGACACCCGAAATTGCACAGTGCTGTAATATGTAACTTTTATTCACATTACGATTTCTGAGATGTTTATTTTTTCGGGAATTGACAGTTTGCGGTAATGAAACTTCAAACATTAAACCTGGATTTTTTTTTGTTCAGTGTTATGTATTCCTTTGCAATCTTAGTGATATTCTTTGACCTGTTGTTTATATTCACTGTAATATCTGGCTCCCGCTCTCGCTGGAAAGCTGGTCTCTGGTAGTATTGATTTTAAATCGATTTACACTCCACGATTTTCCTTTCCTGGTGACTTGCGGTGGATGATGATTTAGAACGTGAATCAATTCTTAGCCAGCTGCGATTTATAGCCTGTGTGATCGTGGTGTGTACAGTGTGTCGACCGTAAACACACCGAGCTGGTGACGTGTGCCGACCGCAATGAGGCACAAAAAAAATGAAAATGCTTTTAGTACACATTAAATGGCAGAGTAGACAGCACCCTCCTGGTTGTGTCAGCGGAGTTTAGGGGCTGAGCTCGGCTTGTCTTTGTGGAGATAGTTGTGACTTAGATCGTGTCAGTAGTGGTTGTGATAGGCGATGTTTGTGTTGGTGGTTGTTGTCGGTGCTTTGCAATGGTGATGGTTGTTGTGGGTGCAATGCAATGGTGGCCGTTGTTGAGGTTGCTGTGCATTGGCTGTTGTTGTTGTGGGTGCTGTACACAGCACCCACAACAGTGGCTTATGTGCAGTAGGAATCATTGTGGCGCTATGCAATTTCGTAGTTATGGTTGAAAGGATAGCCAGTGACAGAATAAGACGGTACGGAATCTACTATATCATTATGAGAGGCAAAGTGGTTTTAAGTCGACCAAACGGAGCTTGTTTAATAGAATATTAACCTTTCATGGAGCCGTACTTACACTCCTTCACACTGGTAAATTTGGAGTTACAAGAAGCTGCAGTTTTAGGTGTTAGCAGTCTCTTTGGCAATGGTGGTAGTGAAAATTGTTGTGACTAGGATTGTAACACGAGTTGTAAGAATCTTTGGTTGTTGTGACTGCTGAGGGTGTTAATGTTTGTGTTTCTGAAAGACCAGGACGGTGTTGAACTGTTAGGGATTTGCTGTTCACCGGTTAGGGATTTGCTGTTCACCTGTTAGGGATTTGCTGTTCAACTGTTAAGATTAGATTAGGTAAGGTTCGTCAGGAAACAGGACAAGTGTTTCCTGACGCGTTGGATCTTTTGGTCATCTGACTAAGGCCTTCCGCTGGCTTACCGCTCCACCTCTCTAAAAATTATGGTCATAGTTATAACCATTTTTTTAACTGTTAAGGATTTTGGTGGTCTTCATATTTCGAGTTTAGATAGCATAAATTTTAAGGGAGCGTCCTAAATCTGCTTTCATCAGATCAAATATCAGTTTATAAATATATATACCTCACATGTACTCTTATTATCGCTTTAAAGTTAAGAACATAAGAAAGAAGGAACACTGCAGCAGGCCTACTGGCCCATGCGAGGCAGGTCCAATTCTCCCACCGACTTAAGCCAATGCCTTGACTTAGTCAGGTCAGTCACATTCACTTAAGGGAGGAGCACGGCATCTGACCTAGTAGCACAAGCTAGTAAGGTCCAACTCACACCCACCCACCCACACCCACTCATGTATTTATCCAACCTATTTTTAAAACTACACAACGTCTTAGCTTCGGCTGCAAAATTTAATATAAACACGTGAAAGTTAGTTATTTCTACAAAGACTTAGTATTGTATATTAAATGAACTGCATCGCAAAATTCTAGACTGTTTTTAGTTTGATAATTAGGTTATGCCTTAATTTTGGTAATGTATATTAGGTTATGCCTTAATTTTGGTAATGTTTATTAGGTTATGCCTTAAATTTGGTAATGTTTATTTGGTTAAAAGTCTTAATCTTTTTCGAATGCTCGAACTGATTTTTTCCCAGGCGATCATTAAAATTTACTCAGGTGTGATTCTGTAGCTCTGTGGTGGTATTTTTGTATAATGGGAGTAGTTATTGGTAAGAGTCTCCTGTGGATAGTACAAGCTCTGTAGTTGTGTTGCTGGTGGTGAAACTGTTAGGTGGTGTTGGAGTCTTGTGTAATTTGTAGCAGGTGGTGATGTTCTTGTGTTACTTGTAGTAGGGGGTAAAGCAGGCTCCTGGATGTTCTTGTGTTACTTGTAGTAGGGGGTAATGCAGGCTCCTGGATGTTGTGATAAATGGTTTTGAAAACCAACGAGTTGAAGATTGAGACACTGATGCATCATAGAGGAATCTTTATTAAGGAAACATCGGCCTGAGTCGATGTGTTCAGTCCATCAATCTTGTAGATTGAAGGACTGAACACATCGACTCCAGGCCGAGGGACTGATTACCTCAAACTCCTCCTCTCCTTACACCTTTCTGCTTTGTATTGGACTGATGAAGCCACTGTGTGGCGAAACGTTTCCTTAATAAAGATTCCTCTATGTTGCATCAGTGTCTCAATCTTCATCTCCTGGATGTTCTTGTGTTGTAGTAGGGAGTAATGCAAGCTCCTGGATGTTCTTGTGTTGTAGTAGGGGGTAATGCAGGCTCCTGGATGTTCTTGTGTTGTAGTAGGGAGTAATGCAAGCTCCTGGATGTTCTTGTGTTGTAGTAGGGGGTAATGCAGGCTCCTGGATGTTCTTCTGTTGTAGTAGGGAGTAATGCAAGCTCCTGGATGTTCTTGTGTTGTAGTAGGGGGTAATGCAGGCTCCTGGATGTTCTTGTGTTGTAGGGGTAATGCAGGCTCCTGGATGTTCTTGTGTTGTAGTAGGGGGTAATGCAGGCTCCTGGATGTTCTTGTGTTGTAGTAGGGGGTAATGCAGGCTCCTGGATGTTCTTGTGTTGTAGTAGGAGGTAATGCAGGCTCCTGGATGTTCTTGTGTTGTAGTAGGGGGTAATGCAGGCTCCTGGATGTTCTTGTGTTGTAGTAGGGGGTAATGCAGGCTCCTGGATGTTCTTGTGTTGTAGTAGGGGTAATGCAGGCTCCTGGATGTTCTTGTGTTGTAGTAGGGAGTAATGCAAGCTCCTGGATGTTCTTGTGTTGTAGTAGGGGGTAATGCAGGCTCCTGGATGTTCTTGTGTTGTAGGGGTAATGCAGGCTCCTGGATGTTCTTGTGTTGTAGTAGGGGGTAATGCAGGCTCCTGGATGTTCTTGTGTTGTAGTAGGGGGTAATGCAGGCTCCTGGATGTTCTTGTGTTGTAGTAGGAGGTAATGCAGGCTCCTGGATGTTCTTGTGTTGTAGTAGGGGGTAATGCAGGCTCCTGGATGTTCTTGTGTTGTAGTAGGGGGTAATGCAGGCTCCTGGATGTTCTTGTGTTGTAGTAGGGGGTAATGCAGGCTCCTGGATGTTCTTGTGTTGTAGTAGAGGGTAATGCAGGCTCCTGGATGTTCTTGTGTTGTAGTAGGGAGTAATGCAAGCTCCTGGATGTTCTTGTGTTGTAGTAGGGAGTAATGCAAGCTCCTGGATGTTCTTGTGTTGTAGTAGGGGGTAATGCAGGCTCCTGGATGTTCTTGTGTTGTAGTAGGGGGTAATGCAGGCTCATGGATGTTCTTGTGTTACTTGTAGTAGAGGGTAATGCAGGCTCCTGGATGTTCTTGTGTTACTTGTAGTAGGGGGTAATGCAGGCTCCTGGATGTTCTTGTGTTACTTGTAGTAGGGGGTAATGCAGGCTCCTGGATGTTCTTGTGTTACTTGTAGTAGAGGGTAATGCAGGCTCCTGGATGTTCTTGTTTTACTTGTAGTAGAGGGTAATGCAGGCTCCTGGATGTTCTTGTGTTACTTGTAGTAGGGGGTAATGCAGGCTCCTGGATGTTCTTGTGTTGTAGTAGGGGGTAATGCAGGCTTCTGGATGCTCTTGTGTTACTTGTAGGGGGTAATGCAGGCTTCTGGATGTTCTTGTGTTACTTGTAGTAGGGGGTAATGCAGGCTCCTGGATGTTCTTGTGTTACTTGTAGTAGGGGGTAATGCAGGCTCCTGGATGTTCTTGTGTTACTTGTAGTAGGGGGTAATGCAGGCTCCTGGATGTTCTTGTGTTACTTGTAGTAGGGGGTAATGCAGGCTCCTGGATGTTCTTGTGTTACTTGTAGTAGGGGGTAAGGCAGGCTCCTGGATGTTCTTGTTTTACTTGTAGTAGGTGGTGATGGAAGTTCCTGGCATATGCAATTTCTCTTGTTGGTAGCAACAGTGACTCCTGCAGGTGTTTGGGAATTCTGAGAACTATTGTGTTGCTAATAGTATAAGCTCCTGTAAGTGTTGTTTGAACTGTTGCCATATTTGTTTCTCTTTTTGCTCCTTTTTCGCAGCTGCCTGTGTTCGGCTGGTGATAGCTCCCGTGGTGACACCACACACTTAACTCCTGATAGTGTTCGTGGTGTTGGCCACATCATCAGCTGAGTGCCTCGTGATGGGGGTCTCCCTAACGAGAGACACGTGGCATTATATTTACCCTAGCATACACTGATGACACGGTGATCAACGTTCAAACCTCGAGGTCCTCCTCACTCGCTCCTAATTTTAACAAGAGCCCTATTTTATACAAATGAATGATTAATCAATTTTATAACTAGTGTAAAGCACCCCTCTGGCAAGACAGTGATGGAGTGAATGATGATGAAAGTTTTTCCTTTTCGGGCCACCCTGCCTTGGTGGGAATCGGCCGATGTGTTTATATATATATATATATATATATATATATATATATATATATATATATATATATATATATATATATATATATATATATATATTAAACATATTTAAGGAGTAAGCTTAAATATTCTATTTTCGTTTATTTTATTAATTACTATTACTTTCCATTGGTGTAATAAAAGGATTTTTATTTTTATTTATTTCATTTCAGTTGTCAAATTTCACTTTTTCAGTGTTTACGAAACTATGAAAGAGAAGAGTGGTGGTTGTTCGATCGATGGTAACTACCGAATCTAAATCCTCGTGTCCCTGCACCCCTGACCCCTGTACCCCTTATCCCTAGTTCCCTTCTCCCCCAGCTCCCCTGGCTCTAGCTTGCCGGACAGGCTGTGTTCGTCTCGTTTCTCCTCAACCCAGCCCCCTTCACCCCATTTCTTATAATCCTATCTCCCATTCACCCCATTTCTTATAATCCTATCTCCCATTCACCCCATATTTCCACACCTTATCCCCCTCACCCCATCTTTCCTCATCCTATCTCCCCTCACCCCATGTTTCTTCATCCTGTCTCCTCACCCCATCACTCTCTCCCCGAATTTCTTGAGTTGTAGATTTCTTCTTGTCAACAGTCGCCGTGAACGAGCGATGCTTGGCAGGGCGTGGCAAGGTAGATGAGAGAGGTATTTGGCAGAGAGTGGCAAGGTAGATGAGATGGATACTTGGCAGAGAGGGGTACTTGGCAGAGAGTGGCAAGGTAGATGAGAGGGGTACTTGGCAGGGAGTGGCAAGGTAAAGCAGATAAACAGTCTTGACAAAACTCTGCAGATTAGAGTGAGACTCGATCCCACTTAACGAGGATCGACATTCGTTTCCATTTCAACTCACGTTAGCTGGAGCGTCGATAATCGAGCGGTTCTTCATTGGCATTCTTCCGTTGCCTGCGTTGGCTTATGTCCCCTCCTGTAGCAGACGCTCTTTTACACGTCTGTGGCGGCTTTGTTTCACACTTCTCTTCCGCTGATTTTCCTCCTTGTGAACACACAACACAGCAATGGCCACAGGCTGTGTGTTCCTTCCCCTCAACCCTCCCCTCCCCATTCTCCCCAAGCCTTCTCTTCCCCTTCCCTCCCTGCCACCACTCCCCTCGCCCCTCCCAGCGACCCTCAGCATACCGCAATCACCCGCGGCATCCCAGGATCGCGGGTAAGCCGCGAACACCTGACTGCGAGGGTGTTGCGCCCCGCGCTGCGGTGTACCGACTACTACACTGGACTCTCACCCGGAGAACCAGAGTTCGAACCAGGGTTCGGACCAGGGTTCGGACCAGGGTTCGGACCAGGGTTCGAAGCCGAACTGGAAGCTATGAATGTGAAATAAATTGACAATAAATGTAGTGGATGCCTCTATCACCCACAACGTTTCGCTCACGCACAGGTTATATCAAGTATCGAGTAAGTTTCTTAGGCTACCTAGACATTAGGTGAAACTTTCTGTGAGTTCTATATTAATAATAATAATTATTATTATTTGTATTAGTATTATTATTATCGTTATTATTATTCGAGTGAAAACGTCGGGAAAACGTCCTCTAATCGCTAAACCCCCGTGGATTATCCAGCACGAGGTATGTTTGGAGGCTCGATCCTCCGTCTGCTAATTGCAAACAAACGCGTTGCCTTTCAGTAGAGGTGAGTTTTGTCAACTTTTATAGAATTCTAGATGGGTGTTTCAAAACTAGGGGAAAATTGTGGGCGAAATGTAGGCGTGAGGGAGATGCAATATAGGTCTTGGGATGGGCATAATGTAGGTGTGGGGCAGGTGAAGTGTATGCTGGAATTGGTGTAAAATACCAGGCTGAGGGACTGACCCCCTGAAGCACTATTTCTCCAAAGTTGATGGACTGATTACATAGTTACTACACCTGCTGCCTCTGTATTTGACTGAAGAAGCCCACCGTGTAGGCGAAACGTTTCAACAATAAAGAAACCCAACTGTTGCATATGTGTCTTACTCATCAAGGTGTAGTGCAGGTCTGGTGGTGTGGGCGGCGGTGTGGGGGTGGTGTGGGCGGCGGTGTGGGGGTGGTGGTGTGGGCGGCAATGTGCGATCTACAAGGCTGTCATCGCTCTCCTGAAATAGACATGTTAAGAGTCACCCAGAGCAAATTTGCCAGGAGTGAGGCACATGAGTCTGGCCACATTTTACCGCCTCGTTTACTCGAGATGAAGACCTGTTTTTGCTAGCCCCATCAGCCTGGCCTCGGGGCGGGGCGGGGCGGGGCGGGGGAGGTTAGTGTCCTTCCTCACCACACTAACTCACCCCAAACCCCTTCACTCACATTGCTCCCTCCACTCCTACCCTCCTTTCTCACTGCTCCCTCCACTCCCACTCTCCTTTCTCACTGCTCCCTCCACTCCCACTCTCCTTTATCACTGCTCCCTTCACTCCCACTCTCCTTTCTCACTGCTCCCTCCACTCCCACTCTCCTTTCTTACTGCTCCACCTCCTCTACCAACCCCCACCCCTCCATCCTCAGTCTATCATTTCCTTACCTCCCCTCTCTCCACACCCCTCCTTGTTTTCCCTCACTTTCTTCCCCATTGTCTTTTTCCCTCTTTTCCTCACTCTCGTATTCACCCCTCTCTCTCACTAAATCCCTTCCCGGTGACAGAGAGATGGGTAATCTCACTCCATCACAGCCTCCCTCCCACCTTCCCTGCCCTCCCTCTCTGCTTGTATACCTGAAGTGAGGGAGCTGTTGGCGGGATGGTTGTGGTTGGTGGAGGAGGAGTGTGTGTAATGGAGAGGAAGTGGCTTTGTTGATATGTGTTTTTTTGTGTGTAGCACAACACACGGTGTCTAGTAGCAATATCCTGCCAGACGGCAGTTAATACTTTAACTTGTCAGACTTAGTAAAGACACACGCTTAGTTGGTGTTTGTGGTGTTTTATTCTCTGGCGTTATGATCTCAGGCTCTTCTGGGAGCCTTTTGAAGCTAGCAAGAAGCATGTAGACAACGAAACTAGTATTCAGAACAACGTTCCATCACCCCCATCCTTGAAAAAGAGTGAAACATTCTGCATTATTGTGTTGACATACCTGCTGGCGTTACCCTCTTCATCTAGTATGAAGCAACTTACACTGTGTGAGCAAGATGTTAGGATGCCTTCGTATGAATCACTTCTCCTCCACCTTCCCAAGCAATCAGATTGTGCCGTCTGCCTTCGACCCTCTGGGTCGAAGCGCCGCCACTAAGCACAACATCCTTGCTCATCATAGACTCGTGACACAAGCCTCCTTCCCCAGCAAGAACAGTGTGTCCCTGCTGCTTTCCTATCATTGCCTCTATCATCTAGATAATAATAGTCCTCAATTGAGATAGTAGTAGTAGTAGATTATCTCGTTGTGGACCTTCTCCGCCTCCTATTTCCTTTCTATAAACAAGAGATGATAAGTAACCCCACAAATATGCCATGCAAGCACAATACATCCCCTCCTCTCCTCCTCCCGGCCTTCGCCATGCATTCTTGCGTCACTACAAAACAACGGTTGAGGAAAAGACACTTCATCAGCGGAAAGGACATCTGTTGCTTGTGCTGAAGAGGCTGCCTCTTTTGCCGGGGCCATGGCTAACTATTAATCAATTATAAATGCTGCTAGGACTAGCAGTATTTGCGCTACAAGTCAAGACTCATGGGATCGAATCCAATATGAGCTCAGAGACACTTAGAAGAGGTCAAGTCTCTGTTCAGACAACGTTTCGAACAAGAGCTTTTTATCATGATAAAACACACTACTTCAGCGAAACGTTTCTAAGGCTTAGACTTGCTCTGCTCTGAAGGACTCTTGCCGTTCAACCATCGAATCCAAGACTAGATAATGTGTTAGGATTGCATTTAGTGTTATTGAATATGTTTCGGTTACCTGTTGGAGGGGTTGCCGAGTTTTAGTAGTGATTACCAATAATATTTTCATGTTTTAGGTATGTTCGACCTACCTATGTATGTAATATGTATAGAAAGTTTTAAATAAAACTTCGTCGCATCAATTATTTGGTGAATTAAAGCTGTCGTAAGTTAAACAAGTCGGTGTTTACGGAATCCTTTCTCGATGTTATGTATCACAGGTCATCTGTTTACACACGCTCGATCCCCAGCGTTCTTAAATAAGATCCAGATTATCCGCGGGTGGGCCGGAGGCGGCCAGGCTCGGGCTCCCCTCCCTGCACGAACGCCTCTTTCCCCTGCACGGACAGACGACCCCCTTACTCCCGTCTCCTCATTGCACGACATCCATCCCTTCCGTGTACAAACACTTCACCACTGGCCAGACAACAACATTCTTCTGCTCGCTACGACTCACAGCTCCTGCTTTCTAAAGATTATTACACATTTCTTCTTCTATTCTTTATTTACCTTCTTTTTTTCTGATTTGCTTCGTGTTGATTTCCATTTTTCTCCACTTTGGTTCGGTTCTGGTTTGTACACACAACTTCTGTGAGAAAAAATCGCAAAAAAGGTCGTATTGTGTCTTAATATACAATTTGATCACAGTGAGATGGGGGAAAAAACTCAGAACGTTTTCGTGACATATTAATCACATTCTCGTGAACACTGTGTTTCCTGAGGTGACCGATGCGTCACGAAAACACTTGGACATTGTTTCATGTCATTGTGGTCAAATTACACGAGGTGTCTTTATTGTCGAAACGTTTCGTCTAGTCAGCAGGTTTCTTTAGTCGAATACAGGTGATTATAACACAAGAGAGAAGAAATGGCGAGGTAATTTTGATGTGATCAGTCTCTTGATAGAAGGTAGTCAGCACTCTCAGGGTTATTCACGCTACAAGTAGTTCTTAGTCGTCTCGTTGTTAGTGGTTCTCGGTATTACCGACTTACAACCACTTATAGCGTGAACAGCCTAAAGGAAACTGAAGAATCTAAGGGACTGACCACCACCTATCATGGCTGAGGGACTGACCACCACCTATCATGGCTGAGGGACTGACCACCACCTATCATGGCTGAGGGACTGACCACCTATCATGGCTGAGGGACTGACCACCTATCATGGCTGAGGGACTGACCACCACCTATCATGGCTGAGGGACTGACCACCACCTATCATGGCTGAGGGACTGACCACCACCTATCATGGCTGAGGGACTGACCACCTTCTATCATGGCTGAGGACTGACCACTATCATGACTGAGGACTGACCACCTCATGGCTGAGGGACTGACCACCCTATCATGGCTGAGGACTGACCCCTTCTATCATGGCTGAGGGACTGACCCCTTCTATCATGGCTGAGGGACTGACCACCTTCTATCATGACTGAGGGACTGACCACCTTCTGTCATGACTGAGGGACTGACCACCTTCTGTCATGACTGAGGGACTGACCACCTTCTGTCATGACTGAGAGACTGACCACCTTCTGTCATGGCTGAGGGACTGACCACCTTCTGTCATGACTGAGGGACTGACCACCTTCTGTCATGGCTGAGGGACTGACCACCTTCTGTCATGACTGAGGGACTGACCACCTTCTATCATGACTGAGGGACTGACCACCTTCTGTCATGACTGAGGGACTGACCACCTTCTATCATGGCTGAGGGACTGACCACCTTCTATCATGACTGAGGGACTGACCACCTTCTGTCATGACTGAGGGACTGACCACCTTCTGTCATGGCTGAGGGACTGACCACCTTCTGTCATGGCTGAGGGACTGACCACCTTCTATCATGGCTGAGGGACTGACCACCTTCTGTCATGACTGAGGGATTGACCACCTTCTATCATGACTGAGGGACTGACCACCTTCTGTCATGACTGAGGGACTGACCACGTTCTATCATGGCTGAGGGACTGACCACCTTCTATCATGACTGAGGGACTGACCACCACCTGTCATGACTGAGGGACTGACCACCTTCTGTCATGGCTGAGGGACTGACCACCTTCTGTCATGGCTGAGGGACTGACCACCTTCTATCATGGCTGAGGGACTGACCACCACCTGTCATGACTGAGGGATTGACCACCTTCTATCATGACTGAGGGACTGACCACCTTCTGTCATGACTGAGGGACTGACCACCTCAAAATTACCTCTCAACTTATGTCTAAAGACCATACAGTTTTATTTCATGTTTTTTTTTCTGCTCTCCTAGAAAGAAGTGTCTTGTTGGCCTTAAATGGCTCTTCCAAGAGGGTACTGGAAGTACCTTCCTCTTCCTTGCATCAAGCCTAATTACTTCCTTATCCCCAGGATCTGTTTGATCCCAGTAGGTTTAGAGTTTCCTCATTAGAATAACAGTAGCAATGGTAACAGTGTTGTGTGTGTTGCTGGTTGTGCTGAGGTTTCTGTCGTCCCCCTCACTGCTGAAAAGGGACGATGCTGTGTTGATCTTGCCAGGGTTAAGGGAGCGACGACCCCCTCCACCCTCTGAATCTCTCCTCATCTTGTTTTCCCCAGGCTTGGGTAGCAATGCTCTCCTTTAACCTTCCTCCTAATTGTTTCGCCAGATAGCAATTAAGGGAGCGACGCCCCATAACCCTCTCCGTCGTGTTTCGCTTCATACGAGGTAAAGGGACGACGCTCCCTAACCATTACTCCACCTCTCCCGTGTTTTATCTCAAGAGATGAGTTAGGATGCGGCGCCCCCTGGTATTCCCAGCCCTCCCTTGTTTTAACCAGTCGACGGTGTCATTAGGCAGTGCCATGGGGATTTTAACTGGTGTGGGTTATTTTAACTCAGTGTAATGGTACAAACTGGGAGTTCTTATGTGTATTCCTATTTTTTTATTATTAAGAATGTTGGCTGATTCATCAGGACAAGGATTAAATTTCGCCGCCTAAGCGGTTAATTATTGTGCACCCCAGATATAGCCTGTGGACGGTAGTGGCTAGTTTATTGTGCACTCCATATCCAGGCTGTAGACGGTAGTGGCTAGTTTATTGTGCACCCCATATCCAGGCCTAGGAACTAGGCCTCAAAAGAGGTTTATAGTAGTACATCTGGTTTATATTTACATTTTGTTTAATCGTTTATAAACAGATTTAAGATATTTGCTTAAAATATTTAGTATAATGTTTTCTTTAATAAGATGGTTTGCTTTCTCCGAATTTCAAAAATATCCTTCCAGGATAGTGTGAGGGAATCGACTTCTTCCTCCATTTCCATACCTTCCCTCCATCTATCCTCAAGCCTCCTTCAGCTGAGATCCTCACCGAGTCATTGGTTTAATTACAAGCCAATCAAAGCTAAGATGATGACACATCGAAGCCAAATGACCCTCAGGGTCATTTGGCAATGAGTGAAGAGGTGGGTATGTCAGTGCCAGGCTTGGTTCTGATTTCACGCCTTGAAAACTGACCTGGCTTGACCTCACTCGCACTGACAAAGCCTTTCTTTAACCACTTTAATTAAACGAAGTTAACCCGACCCTAACTGAACGGCACATAACCTATGCTAATCTTGCCTAACTTAAGCTTGCCTTACCTAAGGTTTACCAAAGATTAGCCTTACCTAACCTTATTGAACCTAACTTCATCTAATCTTAGTCAACCTAGCTTAATCTAACCTTATCTAAATTCGCCAAACCTTATTAATTTTTATTAAACCTAACCTGATATAATCTTACCTAACCAAATCAAACATTACCTAACAGTACAAATTCATACATAATCCAATCTCCCCCAGTGTGAAAGAATCTCCCCACTGTGTCAAAACCTCCCCAGTGTCAGAACCTCCCCAACATGGATGTGTAAGAACCTACCCATCGTGGGTGTGTCAGAACCTCCCCAACATGGGTGTGTCAGGAGTTCCCCAGCGTGAGTGTGTCAAGACCTCCCCAGAATGGGTGTATCAGAACCTTCCCAGCATGGAGCTCCCTCCCTCCCCTCTCCTACGGAGCCCATGACATGGTCATGTATATGAGTAATGTTACTGCGTGGGTGGGTGAGTCAACTCGTGGGGGTGGGGAGCTAACTATCACCCCAAAAGGCATGTTAATGGGAGTTGGGTTTTACACCCATCTAGGGTGCGTTGGGTAGGGTGTCTTCTCACCCCAGGCTTGTATCCCAGGGGCGTGTTGAGGGGAGAGAGAGCTTGCTTACCCCAGGGACGTGCCAGGGGAAGGGTAGGGGGCTGACTCACTATTGCAGGGTTGCTCCTACGATACTTCCTCCGTCAGCAGGCTTTCCCGGCGACCCGCGCACTCAATAACCTGACGAGGCTGCCGTAAATATTGTCGAGAGGGTCACGACTTTAGCTGCTGCGTCTGGGTGATGCATTCGTGACCACAAGGACGCCTTACAGGTCCCGTACAGGACAGGCAGGCCCTGTACAGGACAGGCAGGCGGTGTACAGGACAGGCAGGCCCTGTACAGGACAGGCAGGCCCTGCACAAGACCTACTTACCAGAGATCATATAGTTCCCGGGAAGTGGAAAGCAAGCAAGCTGAATCCAAAGGGAGAGTAGTTCTACTTCCTTGGATCAAGAGCTCTTCAGCATCGCGTGATCCATATTTACAGTGTTATCTATTTCATGCTCTGTTAAAGACATGAAAGACGCAGTGTTAGTAATTGGTTGAGTATTAATGCAACACTTGCAGCACTAGCAACAACACTAGCAGCAGTAATAGTACTAGCAGAAGCCAGAGCAGCACCGGTAACACTAGCACAAGCAACAACTACATCACCATAAGAATGGTGGAGGAACACTGCAGCAGGCCTACTGGCCCATACTAAGCATGGACTTCTCAAATCTAACCCCCCAGTCCTCATCCCACCTACATATCCGTCCGTCCTATTTCCAAAGCTGCCAGGAAGTTAGCTTCAACAGCACTATCCGAAGCTTATTCAAGACGAGTCGTAGTACCCCACCACCACGACCATCACCACCACGACCACCACCACCACCACGATCTGCAACGACAACAGACTGGTATTAAAGTACTACCTGATTATACACTCGATCACTGCTTAGAGCAGCAACTGCTGCTGCACCACCACCACGAGAAGCAGCAGCAGCAGGGATAGGGGTAGTGTGGAGGGCGTGGTTGTATTGACACACAGCACGCCTCTTGTTGACACCAACAACCACGTTCTGCCACTCCCTCTGTTTACGCTCTACCCTGAGCGAAATCATCGTTACTGCAATCCCCTTGACGCCAGTGAAGGGCTTTTGATCTTGATCCAAGGAATCGAACTACCTTTCTTTGGATACACTCAGATTATCTCACCAAGGCTCCGAATGACCTTCATGGGTTTAGCGCTCCCCTCCCCCCATGAATAACACCCTAAGACAGATTCATATTCTCTTATTTAACTCTACGTAAATAAATGTTAATTTGGGTTAACTTGTTCTAATCTAACAAATTTTAACTCATACACCTGGAGTATACCTGGAGAGGCTTTCGGGGGTCAACGCCCCCGCGGCCCGGTCTGAGACCTCATAGTGTTAATTTACGCAGAAATCAATGTATGACAAATGAACATCTTACTGTGTAAGGAGACATGCCCAAAGTGTCACCCGTGCCGAGAATGGATTCCTGACCCTCAGGATGTGAGGTGAGAAAGCTACCATGCAAGCCACGGACACCCTACACTGGGATTCCAATACTAGGATTAACACGCTGGGATCCCTACTCTGGGATTCTTACATTGGTATTCCTACACTAGAATTTCTATACTGTGATTCTTACGCTGGGATCCATACGCTGGGATCCATACGCTGGGATCCATACGCTGAGAGGCAGGCATTTCTGACTTTTCTAGGAAGATACTGCCGACGTTTCGGGGCAGACATTTCTCCGACAAGCATGGTAGACACACTTGTCTCAGAGTAAGCTTTCATTATAGTCACCCTGTGTAGAGCTCTCAAAACATGGTAAAGCTCAACCCAGAGCGAAATGTTGCCACTTAAGGTTTGCTATACACTGTCTTAATCTATACGGATAAAGTTCACTATTTTCAGTAAAAATTGCAGATAATTTAGATATTACTAAAAATATTTATATAAATCATTTTAAAATATTTACAAAAAAATACGAGAAAGTTTATAGCACGCTTCATGCCCGCCTGTCAGCTTGATGCCCCAGTCACCATCGAGTGTGAGGAGGTGCTCATTAGAGTGGGCGCGGGGTCAGCAAAGATCGAGGTCCAGCTTACAGGACGACAAGGAGCGCGTTCTTCACGCTGGGCGGCCAAGAAGCTGATACCCGAGCACCACCAGTGGCCCTCGCTGATGAGCCCAGCACCTTGTGGTGGTGCTGGGGCCTTCCTAGCACCGCATGCCGGGGCCTCCAACGTTGCTTGCTTGTGGCAACCAGTACCTCTTCCTGTACTGTGGTGCAGGTTCCCTTGGAGAGACTCGCTATGTTTTTAGAAGTGCTGGAGAGGGGTGTTGGCTTCGTCAGAGCCCTCTCATCACCCAAAATACCACCAGACACACCCGTACCCAATCATTTTACCCATCTACGCCCCATTTTGATGCCACATACCAATTTAAGCCTGATTACATGCTTATAAGGCTTTGGGTTCCCTCGATGGGAGGCTACAGTACAGGCAGGAAGACCTATGCTGGCGAAGAGGACTCTCCCGAGCTTGCGTGTTAACCCCATGACGTTTTTCTATTCATTATGGACTCTTTGGCTGACTTTACAAATTTCCTGAGGCCAATTATGCTGCAGGATCTGCGTGACGTAGCGTCAAGCCAGTAGAGGAACTCTGCCACCCTCAAGTAATCAGAGAGCTCTAACTCCTTCCCAAGGGATGCGAGTAATTGAGGTGTGAAGTATTGTAGTTCTGGACTTAAGGGAGGGTTTCCCAGTCGTTCGCAATCTCTCGTAACTAGGAATAATGACTAAACTTTAAAACAAATCACGAAAAATCTATGGAAGTTACGGCTGAAGTCAAGAAAGCAAAAAGGCCTTAGAATGGATCAATCTATAAAGTACTAGAAGCACATAAAAATTCTTCCATTACCTGATGATGGATCGTCAGCGATAGAGACTGAAAGTTGAAGTTAAGGGCTGGGTTTGATTAGTACCTGAAGAACTGAAAGAAATTCCTTGGTAGCTGTGATAAAAGGTTGGACAAATAGGGTTGGTGGAAAGGGTTGATTTGAAGAGGAGTTGATTTGTATGGGCCAGTAGGCCTGGTGCAGTGTTTCTCCCTTCTTATGTCCTAGATAGAACCATTGAGGGTGTCTTTCTTCGACCGGATAGTTAATACGTTCATGAGTACATTTCTTCAAATAATCCATATATCCAAGTTTTCTAGACACAGTTGTTGACATATCTCGTTAATACCCCAGTATTCAATATTAAAGAAGTCTGTGTAATTTGCATACTCTTCGATTTCATTGTTAATAAATAACTTGGCATTCCCTTTTTATTGTGGTTTAGAGTTAACCTCAAGAATTCCACTTCCTCGCATTGCAAGCTCCTAATGAAGCACTTATTAGTGCGAAAGTCCTAGACTTGCTATTCAAAGTAGCTCTCTGGGCATGTTGCTGTAAGTGGTTAAGAATATAAAATTTTATTGATAAATGATAAATTAGACACATGTGCAACACCTGGGTATCTTCATTGAGGATACCCAATAAATATACCCAAGTGTTGCATATGTGTCTAATTTATCAACCTTTCGGTTTTCTGAACCATTTATTTACATACTTGATAAATGAGACATGCGATATTTGTGTTTTTGATTGACTTAAGTGGTATTTTTAGTAGGTGGTTACTGAGGGGGTAAGGAAGTGACCACTTGGTGACTTAGTGTGTTTGGTGCTAAGTAGAGTACCTAATTAATTCTGTCGAGAGTAATGAGGCACACTCTCACATCTTTGCTGGCTGTAACAACTGGGTCAACACAGAGTATGTACACCTACACCCCATCACTTCCGCCACCTACACCCCATCACTTCCACCACCTACACCCCATCACTTCCACCACCTACACCCCATCACTTCCACCACCTACACCCCATCACTTCCACCACCTACACCCCATCACTTCCACCTACCCACTAGAGGTGCAAATCTTCCTGTGTGGTGGGTAACATGACACTGGCTGTTACAAACTACAAAATGAGAGCTGAGATGTACGTAACGAGGCTGACTCGACTCACTAACCTACCCAGTGGTATTACTGACCTTGACGTGGTATTACTGAGCTGACCTTGACGTGGTATTACTGAGTTGTCCCCTGACGTGGTATTACTGAACTGACCTTGATGTGGTATTACTGAGTTGACCCCTGACGTGTATTACTGAGTTGACCCCTGACGTGTATTACTGAGTTGACCCCTGACGTGTATGTCTGAGTTGACCCCTGACGTGTATTACTGAGTTGACCCCTGACGTGTATTACTGAGTTGACCCCTGACGTGTATTACTGAGTTGACCCCTGACGTGTATTACCGAGTTGACCCCTGACGTGTATTACCGAGTTGACCCCTGACGTGTATTACCGAGTTGACCCCTGACGTGTATTACCGAGTTGACCCCTGACGTGTATTACCGAGTTGACCCCTGACGTGTATTACCGAGTTGACCCCTGACGTGTATTACCGAGTTGACCCCTGACGTGTATTACCGAGTTGACCTTGACGTGGTATTACTGAACTGACATTGACGTGGTATTACTGAACTGACATTGACGTGGTATTACTGAACTGACATTGACGTGGTATTACTGAGTTCACACTGTCTTACGTAACTCCCAACTTCGAAAGCGTCAGGTTACCAACGCTTTAAAGAAGGATGGTGTAGCTAGCGCTGCTAGATCCATACCTCTCGTTTTCGTTTTAAGTAAATACAGTTTAGGTTAGATTAAAACCTAACTAAAGATCATTTCAGAACACTTAGTTAATACGTCATTAGCGTGAAGAACCGTCTAGTGGGGGTAGAATGGGTCGCTGAGCGGGATAAGAAGGGTCGTTAAGCAGGGTAGGAGGGGGCCACTGAGCGGGGTAAGAAGGGTCGTTAGACAGGGTAGGGGTCGCTGAACGGGATCAGAAGGGTCGTTAAGCAGGGTAGGAGGGGTCGCTGAGCGGGATAAGAAGGGTTGTTGAGCAGGGTAGGAGGGGCCGCTGAGCAGGGTAAGAAGGGTAAGGGTCGTTATGCAGGGTAGGAGTGGTTTTGAGTTGGTTAGGAGAGTAATACTGGTGGATTGTGTTGTTGCACGGGTCAGGTTTCAGCTCCTGACCCTGCCTCTCCAGTGACCGCTACTTGGTTCAATCTTTCTGGCTGCCTGAGCCCTATCATACCTTTTCTTAAAGCTCTGTATTGATCCCGCCCCCTACCAATTCGCTGACTACTCTAAGGCTAAATAAGAATTTCCTAACATCCCTGTGACTCATCTGTTTTTAACTTTCAACTGTGCTTTGTGTATAAGAGAGACTCCTCTCACACAGACTCGTTCTGTCCACCCTGTTAAGTCCTCTCAGTATTTTGCACCTCGTAATCATGTCTTCCCTGACCCTTCTGTCCTCTAGTGGTAGATTTAACTCCTCTAGTCTTTCCACATAACTTATACCCCTCTACTAGTCTCTGCAAACCTTTGCAGCATGTGGGTTTAATACTGGCGCTGCGTACTCCAAGATAGGCCTGAAATATGTAGTGTATTGGGTCGTGAATGTCTCTTTATTGAAGTTCCTGAAAATTGCCCTTAAATTTACCAGTCTCGAGTTTGCTGCAGCGGTTATTAGGTTGATTTGTGCCTCAGTAGAGATGTTCGGAACTATGCTCACCCCGAGGTCCTTCTCTGTCAGAAAGGTTTGCAGGCCTTTGTTTCCCCGAGCTTGTACAATGTATCCAGTTTCCTGTGCTCTAGTGGATGGTGTTGGTGGATGATGCTGTGGATGATGCTGTGGATGGTGTGGTGGATGATGCTGTGGATGGTGTGGTGGATGATGCTGTGGATGGTGTGGTGGATGATGCTGTGGATGGTGTGGTGGATGATGCTGTGGATGGTGTGGTGGATGATGCTGTGGATGGTGTGGTGGATGATGCTGTGGATGGTGTGGTGGATGATGTGGGGATGATAACAGTTGTCGCATTTCTCGTGGAACTGTAGTAGTACAAGATATGCTAGTAGTTCAGGGTGGTGGTGATAGTGGTGGTTGTTACAGCTATGCTGGTGGTAGCGCAGTAGTTAATGGTGGTAGAGAAGATGGATAGAGTAGTGGTAGTTGCGGTGATAGCAGCGCGTGTAGGTATGGTTGCAGGGGATGAGTAGTGTGTAGATTGATGGTAGTGGATTAAGTTTTAGGTTTTCTCTCTACTCTCTACTCTCTCTCTCTCTCTCTCTCTCTCTCTCTCTCTCTCTCTCTCTCTCTCTCTCTCTCTCTCTCTCTCTCTCTCTCTCTCTCTCTCTCTCTCGTATCCTTATATATTACACGATAGTCCTTAATCTAGATGGAAGAAGATAGTTCTTTTAGCAGATAGTCTTAGAGCGGACTTCCAAGTCCTCTCCTATCTATCTTTCCCATGCTTTCTCTGTCTCTCTCTCTCTGTCTCTGTCTCTCTGTCTCTCTCTAAGGATTGTTATTGATTCTGTTGAAGATATCTCCGAGGGCACAAAACCTCACGATCAGACTATCCGCTTTAAAACATACTCTAACTCCTGTACTGCTTGCTTTCACCCAAACATTCTCTCTCTCTCTCTCTCTCTCTCTCTCTCTCTTCTCTCTCTCTCTCTCTCTCTCTCTCTCTCTCTCTCATATCAAACTGCAAGGATAAACGATGATCACCAGACTAGTATTAATGTACGTAAATGTAAACATTCTCAACATACACCTCAACATACACTTGACATACACCTCAACATACACTTGACATACACCTCAACGTACACTTGACATACACCTCAACATACACTTGACATACACCTCAACATACACTTAACATGTTGAAAATCATGTAAAATACTGATGACTAAGACACGTGTGAAATAGTTGGGTATCTTTACTGTTGAAACGTTTCTCCTTCCTTCTTCCTGGCTCCCCTTCTTCCTCCTTCGTCTCTTCTTCCTTTGCCTCCTCATCATCTTTTTATTTTTCTGCTCTTCCACTTTCCTTCTCCCTGCTCCTCTCCGTGTTTCCTCCTAGTGAAGGAGGGAAGAGGGATAGAGCTGGTAAAGGAGGTAGAGTCTATTCTCTACGTCTTTAAGCCTATGTGGCAACCCTGGATGCCATAACTCAGCCTATGTGGCAACCCTGGATGCCATAACTGTGGCAACCAAGCTTATCACATGACCCTTCACATCCCCTTCGTCCCTTCAGAGACACAGTTCTCTCCCTTCGTCTCTTCCCTCTTTTCTTCGTTTCTTTCCGTTAATTCTAGTACTTGCCTTTATTTTTTTCTACATTTGTTTTATTCTCTCTCTCTCTATCTCTCTCTCTCTCTCTCTCTCTCTCTCTCTCTCTCTCTCTCTCTCTCTCTCTCTCTCTCTCTCTCTCTCTCTCTCCGACAGGAGAAATTTAGAATCACCACATTTGAGAGGGTTGCACCGTGCCACCATCTGAGAGGGATGGCACCATCTGAGAGGGGTGCCACCATCTGAGAGGGATGGCACCGTGGCACCTCCAGGTTTCCTCTTACCAACTTCTCGCTTAATTAGAACCTTGTGTCGACTCCCGTGAAAATGAATGGACGCATCTGCCCCTTCGCCCGCCCCTCTCTTTTTGCTACTTTTGCGACGCTCTAAATCACTTTTATCGCCTTGTTGCTAATTTCCTTTTCATGTGGCATATTTCCACTTACGTGGGATAATAAGAGGGGGAGGGAGAGAGAGAGAGAGAGAGAGAGAGAGAGAGAGAGAGAATGAGAATGAGAGAGAATGAAGAGAGAGAGAGAGAGAATGAGAATGAGAATATAGTCCGTCCGTCTTCACTCGTGAATTAGTTACTTTCTCGTATAAATATGGATTTTTACCTTCATTCATACACGTATACACAGTTACATACATACAGTACACACACACACATATACATACACACACACACACATACACACACACACACATATACATACACACACACACACATACACACACACACACACACACACACACACACACACACAATATATATATATATATATATATATATATATATATATATATATAGGATGGGGTCCACCTCTGGTGTACATTGTGGGACCCATATATATATATATATATATATATATATATATATATATATATATATATATATATATATATATATATATATATATATATATATATTCTACATATACATGCATACATACGAACATATACGTACATACATACGTTTATACAAGCATACTGTTCATGTAACTATACGTACGTACATACATACATACATACATTCAGTAAATACATACAAGTCAGAACATACTGTTTGTTATACCAGACATTAACATACACACTTATCGTATGTAAACAGTCACTTTTACGCATCACTTGCGTCAGTAATTTAACTACAATCTAACCAAGACATTTTCTTTATTTCACAAATATTTTGAGGCGTAAGGCCAATGGACCATGAAATTCAAAATCATATATACCTCGAGTATGTCGCGTTTTGACTCAACAATTCGTGTATGAATGTATGAATACGTATATGAATCTGTTCGTTCATGAATATTGAAATCACGTTCGTGAGTTAGTTAATAACGAACTGGGAGAAGAGGCCGGAGTGTGCACACTAACCCAGCTGTTAGGAGCAACTGGGAGGTTAATGGGGTTTAAAGTCTGTTGACTGCGTATAATTTGTTCACCACGAGAGAAGGATACTTTAAATTTCATGTCTGGCATTGTAGATAAAATGCGTTACTTTAAGAACTTAAGAATGGAGGAACACTGCAGAAGGCCTACTGGCCCATACAAGGCAGGTATTATTTACTCCCATAGTAACTCTCACGTCTCCGGCCACTTCTCTTCCTTCTTCAGTGTTTATCTAGGATGCTTTGTCGCCTCTGTTCTAAATTGTTTTTAGATGCTAGTTCCATTCTGATGCATATGTAAATTGAGGAAAGGATATGAGAGAGAGAGAGAGAGAGAGAGAGAGTTGTCACTAAGTTGAAACATACGATGGACTGTGGCTGTGTTCCGTGTCATGTCCATTTTGTTTTTGTGGTCGACTGACAAAGAGGGAGTTTGTCTCTGTCTGTCTGTCTGTCTGTCTCTCTCTCTCTCTCTCTCTCTCTCTCTCTGATCTTAATTTAAGTCTATAACAACAAATGTTCATGACACTTGCTGATGTAGCTTCTGTTGTTGCTCTTATTTTTTTCTACTTCTGTTACTTCTGTTTTTGCTATTGATGCTGCTACTGATAATGCTACTGTTGTTACCTCTGTTGTTCATATTTCTGTTGCTTCTGTTATTGCTACTGCTGTTCCTACTTCAGTTGCTTTTCTTTTGCTGCTGTTGCTGTTGTTCCTTTTACTGTTGCCGTTGATGCTGCTGCTGCTGCTACTACTGTTGCTCATGTTAGGGTTACTGATGGTGCTCCTGTTATTTTTATCAATGTTGCTCCTGTTATTTTTGTCAATGTTGCTCCTGCCACTGCTACTGATATTGCATTTGCTGTTGCTACTGTTGCATTTGTTGTTGCTACTATTGCTTTTGTTGTTGCTACTTTTGCTTTTGTTGTTCCTACTGTTGTTATTGTTGCTTTTGTTGTTGCTACTGTTGCTTTTGTTGTTGCTACTGTTGCTTTTGTTGTTGCTTTTGTTGCTCCTACTGCTGTTGCTACCATTGCTAGTACTGTTGCCTTTGTTGTTGCTACCATTGCTAGTACTGTTGCCTTTATTGTTGCTACCATTGCTACTACTGTTGCTTTTGTTGTTGCTACCATTGATACTACTGTTGTTTTTGTTGTTGCTACCATTGCTACTACTGTTGCTTTTGTTGTTGCTACCATTGCTACTACTGTTGCTTTTGTTGTTGCTACCATTGCTACTACTGTTGCTTTTGTTGTTGCTACCATTGCTACTACTGTTGCTTTTGTTGTTGCTACCATTGCTACTACTGTTGCTTTTGGTGTTGCTACCATTGCTACTACTGTTGCTTTGTTGTTGCTACCATTGCTACTACTGTTGCTTCTGTTGTTGCTACCATTGCTACTACTGTTGCTTTTGTTGTTGCTACCATTGCTACTACTGTTGCTTTTGTTGTTTCTACCATTGCTACTACTGTTGCTTCTGTTGTTGCTACCATTGCTACTACTGTTGCTTTTGTTGTTGCTACCATTGCTACCACTGTTGCTTTTGTTGTTGCTACCATTACTGTTCTTACTACTGTGGCTACTGTGGGTTATATCGCCGCGTCTACTGTTGCTGCTACCATTACTACTACTGTTGCTACCATTACTACTACTGTTGCTACCATTACTGTTGTTACTACTGTGGGTTATATCGCTGCGTCTACTGTTATTGCTGATGTCGTTACTTCTTAGGGTGAGCTGGTAACTTGCGTAGTTGCGTATCTTTAAACACAAGGTTATCGCACTGTGTATCAACACAGCTTCTCACTGTGTCACGTCCAATATGGCTGACTAGTGTGAATCAGCTGGTTGTCGTCACGTGACTGCGCAGCCTCGAGAGGTCTTCAGAACGCAGCGTGGAAACGCAGGTAACGAGCCGCACGTGTCCCACGGTTGCGTTACCCGAGATAGGGTTGTTATTGGGCCCGGGCGGCTGGGAATGACTGTGAAATTCCGGATTTCACTGTTGATTACCGCATCAACGACAGTGAAGGAGACAACGAAGGAAATGAAGGAGGCGATGGAGGAGACTGCTTCTGCTCTCCCTGCTGTTCTTGTTCTCCCTGCTCCTGCTCTCCCTGATGTTCTTGTTCTCCCTGCTTCTGCTCTCCCTGCTGTTCTTGTTCTCCCTGCTGTTGTTGCTGCTGCTGCTCCTACTTACCTAACTGCTGTTTATCACATATTTTTCCTGCATCTGTTCCCTCTCATCGCCTGCTTTGTATTTCCCCCCATCTTTATCATGTGTATTCTTCCTATGGGTTTTCACAGATATTGAGCATAGTCTGTACTATCTCTCTTCTCTCTCTCTCTCTCTCTCTCTCTCTCTCTCTCTCTCTCTCTCTCTCTCTCTCTCTCTCTCTCTCTCTCTCTCTCACTGTCCCGTGCACGTGTCTGGCGACAGTGCCAGCAGTGCCAAGATTTAGTGGTATACTTTCTAGTGTTATTGTGACTTTTATGAAGATTGGATCCGATAAATGTCGGTGTAGAGGTAAGCGGAAAAGAATGCACTCGTTTATTCCTTATCCGAACCTGTGGCTGAGTGCACTCTGTGCACGGTGGATCTTTCATTGAGTGCACGGTGGATTCTTCACTGTGTGCACAGTATTTCCTTCACTGTGTGCACGGTTGATATAAAGTTTAATAATGACTTGTTCGAATTCTCATCCCATACCACCATGAAGACAGTATTGAACAGTGCCACTCATACTGTGAGTGACCATACCACCATGAAGACAGTATAGGGGCAGTGCCACTCATACTGTGAGTGACCACACAACCATGAAGACTATTGGACAGTGCCACTCATACTGTGAGTGACCATACCACCATGAAGACAGTATTGGGCAGTGCCACTCATACTGTGAGTGACCATACCACCATGAAGACAGTATTGAACAGTGCCACTCATACTGTGAGTGACCATGCCACCATGAAGACAGTATTGGACAGTGCTACTCATCCCGTGAGTGACCATACCACCATGAAGACAGTATTGGACAGTGCCACTCATCTCGTGAGTAGCCATACCACCATGAAGAAAGTATTCTGCAGTGCCACTCACCCCGTGAGTGACCATACCACCATGAAGACAGTATTAGGCTCTTCCACTAGGAAAACAATAAAAATAAAATGGGTGAAGAGAAACATGAGAGAGAGAGAGAGAGAGAGAGAGAGAGAGGTGATAAAGAGGAGAGCTTTTGATTGAATTAAAAAAGTTTGCAAGCACTGTTATCTCTGGCTATTTTCCTTCCTTGTCTGCCTCTCTCTCTCTCTCTCTCTCTCTCTCTCTCTCTCTCTCTCTCTCTCTCTCAATATTTCTCCTTACCCCTCTCATTTTCCTTCTTTTTCTAGTGACACTACCCAATACTGTCTTTATGGTGGTATAGTTACTCACGGGATGAATGGCACTGCCCAATACTGTCTTCATGGTGGTATGGTCACCCACGGGATAAGTGGCACTGTCCAATACTGTCTTCATGGTGGCATGGTCACTCAAGGGATGAGTGGCACTGTCCAATACTGTCTTCATGGTGGTATGGTCACCCACAGGATAAGTGGCAGTGTCCAATACTGTCTTCATGGTGGTATGGACATTCACGGGATGAGTGGCACTGTCCAATACTGTCTTCATGGTGGTATGGACATTCACGGGATGAGTGGCACTGTCCAATACTGTCTTCATGGTGGTATGCACATTCACGGGATGAGTGGCACTGTCCTTTAATTTAGTTTTTCGGGTAAATTCATTGTTTATCTTTTCTCCTCATCCGTATTTTCGTCTTGATTCTTATTCGTCTTGATGGCAAACCTGCAGTGTTCATCTAAGCTGCAAGTACTAAGCGAGCTTGGGTGGGCGTGGGTGGGCGTGTGGGTGTGTGAGAACGTCTGTCTGCCTCGGTGGACAGGTGACGGAGGATGTGACGGGATAAACTGGGTGTGACGGTTAGTCCTGACAGCGTGGTTGGGTTGGGACAAGGGATCTCTGTTGTGACGGTGGTGGCGAGTGTGGTTGTTGTTGGTGGTGGTGGAGGGTGTGGTTATTGTTGGTGGTGGAGGGTGTGGTTGTTGGTTGTTGTTGGTGGTGGTGGATGGTGTGGTGGTATTTGTTGTTGTTGTTGGTGGAGTGTGAGGTTGCTGGTGGTGGAGGGTGAGGTTGCTGGTGGTGGAGGGTGAGGTTGCTGGTGGTGGAGGGTGAGGTTGCTGGTGGTGGAGGGTGAGGTTGCTGGTGGTGGAGGCTGAGGTTGCTGATGGTGGAGGGCGAGGTTGCTGGTGGTGGAGGGTAAGGTTGCTGGTGGTGGAGGGCGAGGTTGCTGGTGGTGGAGGGCGAGGTTGCTGGTGGTGGAGGCTGAGGTTGCTGATGGTGGAGGGCGAGGTTGCTGGTGGTGGAGGGCGAGGTTGCTGGTGGTGGAGGCTGAGGTTGCTGGTGGTGGAGGCTAAGGTTGCTGATGGTGGAGGGCGAGGTTGCTGGTGGTGGAGGGCGAGGTTGCTGGTGGTGGAGGGCGAGGTTGCTGGTGGTGGAGGCTGAGGTTGCTGATGGTGGAGGGCGAGGTTGCTAAGTGTAATGTGAGAAGAGTGATGTTTCACAGGGGTTAATCGGGGAAGAGACGGTAGGGGTGAAGGGTGTAAGAGAAGTAATGGGTAAGGGAGTAGAGGGAACGGGATAGAAAATAAATGCAACCCACCACAGGTCGGAGAAGAGCGGTAAAGTTAAAACACCAAGTTGTCGTGTGTGATTCAGCGGGTACTGTATTGACCTCCTTGATAAACACACTGATTCTATACGCCAGCTGTCCTCCTCTTCCTCTTCTTATTCCCCTCTTCACTCTTTTTTTTATTCCCTCTTCCTCAAGGGCGCCAGCGGAAATAAGCCACTCTGACTTTGGCTTATCTTAGATAATTTACAAGTATGTTATTTTGTAAGTCAATTGTTATTTAATATTTTGTAATTGTGCCTAAATAAACATTTACTTATCTTCCTTATCCCCCTTTTTCTTCATCCTTCTTTACCTCTTATCTTCCTTTTATTCTTAAAACACTTTTCTTTCCTTTCTTCCTTCTCTTCTCCCCGTCTTCCTCTTCTCTCTTTTTCTTCCCCTACTTATCTTCCTCCTCTGTAATCTGTTATTCCTCATACACACAATATATATATATATATATATATATATATATATATATATATATATATATATATATATATATATATATATATATATATATATATATGAAAGCTTCTCGTATCTATTTCTTGTCTCTGGTAGCAGACTGTCTTTTGCATGGTAATTCGTGGCATAAGACACACAGACTTCATAAATAAAATATATTGGAACTAGTTTTGAAAGTCAGCATCTCTCTGACTACGTACAGCATCACCTCTCTGACTACGTACAGCATCACCTCTCTGACGTTTCATGGGCCAACACTTTGCAGTAACACTAATGTAAAGTCCAAATCCACCCCAGCCACTCCAAGTGAATTTACCTTCAAATGATAGGTAAATAATGTCTCATCGTGACTGTGTATGCATATATTTAGAGTTATTAAACATTGATTATGCTAAATGACACTTAGCATGTCTGCCTTGTAGTAAGTATGTTGTAGGTGTGAAGTCCTCTTGATAAGCTAAGTGGACATGTCTTAAGTGGGTAAGTCAAAAGTAGCTGTTGTGATTTCGGTGGTTGCAACCCTCCTGAAGATTGGTGTTGAATACACAGCTTTGTGGGCAGCCAAGACCTTACTAGTGGGTGAAACCTGTTCACGTTGTGGGTCGTCTGCAGGCTCTTGTGAACTGCTGATTTAGAATGAAGAGGCACAATATCGTGACCGGAACAATTCACAAATAATCCGCATACGGGGGAAAAGACTGTTGAGTCAGGCCCCTTTGTGACTATGTTTGGGAGTGGTCTTCTGGATTCCTGGATTCTGTGGTGGAAAAAGAGAGACAAATGCACCATAATGAGAGCTTTTATTGACAACGTTTCGCACATACAGTGGGCTTTATCAAGACACATTTCCCCAGAGTATGATTGCGAAACGTTACTTTGCAGCCTGGACCTATGTTTCTCTCTATTTGGTAGAAGTGTTGTGTGCATTACTGAAGGTCGTGGTTGCGTTAGTGAAGGTCGTGGTTGCATTAATGAAGGTCGTGGTTGCGTTAATGAAGGTCGTGGTTGTGTTAATGAAGGTCGTGGTTGCGTTAGTGAAGGTCGTGGTTGCGTTAGTGAAGGTCGTGGTTGCGTTAGTGAAGGTCGTGGTTGCGTTAATGAAGGTCGTGGTAGCGTTAATGAAGGTCGTGGTTGCGTTAGTGAAGGTCGTGGTTGCGTTAGTGAAGGTCGTGGTTGCGTTAATGAAGGTCGTGGTTGCGTTAGTGAAGGTCGTGGTTGCGTTAGTGAAGGTCGTGGTTGCATTAGTGAAGGTCGTGGTTGCGTTAGTGAAGGTCGTGGTTGCGTTAATGAAGGGCGTGGTTGCGTTAGTGAAGGTCGTGTTTGCTTTAGTGAAGGGCGTGTTTGCTTTAGTGAAGGGCGTGTTTGCGTTAGTGAAGGTCGTGTATGCTTTAGTGAACTTCGTGGTTGCGTTAGTTAAGGTCTTGGTTGCATTAGCGAAGGTGTTTGACACGAGAGAGTTCACTTAATTACTAGTCTAGCCAGCTGACACCACTAACAACGTGAGGGGTTATATGTACAATCAGATTTTATTTGCGAATTTACCCTCTCGCTACTAGAACTAGAAGGACTCACAGGTAAAGACCCACTAGGGGTGAGGGGGAAGTGGGGATAGTTGAAAAATAGATGGGGGAAGAGAGGAAAGAACTACTGAGAAAGGAAATGTATTGGGGCTAGTCCCAGTAGCAATCTCGCTACTAGTTACTGTGCTGTGTCTTGAGGACGCAATAGGCGCCTACTGGTGTCCACTGGTCTCGGTATTTATGTGTAGGAGTGAAGCAGGTGACTGACTGCAAGGAAGGGAGAGTCCTGGCGCGTATGGGCAACATCTGCCTCTAAGCGCGACACAAATGACTGTGACACCGGATGGATAACTGCATTACTTTCTTTGTTCCTCTTATCTATATTGGCGGCATTCTTATCTTCACTCCTGCTCTATCTCTTATGCAGTTCTTTGTTATCTACTGCTGCTCTCTTTTTATCTCTATTCCTGCTCTCTCTTATCTCTTTGCGTTCTCAGTCTTACGGTTTCATAAAAAGTTTCCCGTTTTGGGGAGGATTATGAATTTCAGTGTTCCCCAGCAGACATGCGCCCCCGTCTCAGGGTTCCCCAGCAGACATGCGCCCCCGTCTCAGGGTTCTCCAGCAGACATGCGCCCCGTCACGGCATTGCCAGCAGAACGTGCCCCCTGGGAACGTACCCTTAATAAGACGTACCTCACTAGAACCTATCAGTCAACATGCTCCCTTCAGAGCCTCTGTCAACACATTCCCTTCTTAACCTGATCTAATCAGAGCCGTCCCATCAGAAGACTTCCCATCAGACCTATATCTTTCTTATGGGTCCCATCAGAAAGCTCCCCATCGACCTCATTCTTCTTTGTGTTTTCCACCAGAAAGCGTCCCATCGGACCTCCCTCCCTCTCCCCTCCCTCTCTCTCTCTCCCCTCCCTCTCTCCTCCCTCTCTCTCTCCCTCTCTCTCTCTCTCCCTCTCCTCTCTCTCTCCCTCTCTCTCTCTCTCCCTCTCTCTCTCTCTCTCCCTCTCTCTCTCTCTCTCTCTGATTCTCATCAGACTTATTCCTCCTGGGCCCTATCGCAATTATTCTTTGTGGTGCCCATCAATCCCATCCCTCGTGATTCCCATCACCCAAATCCCTCTTAGTTCCTATCATCCCCATCCTTCGTGATTCCCATCATTCCCATCCTTCATGGTTAGATTAGGTTAGTACCCATCATCCCTATCCATAGTGGTTCCCATCATTCCCATCCTTCATGGTTAGGTTAGGTTAGTACCCATCATCCCTATCCATCGTGATTCCCATCATTTCTCTTGATTCCCGTCATCCCTCGTGGTTCCCATCATCCCTCGTGTTTCCCATCATCCCTCGTGATTCCCATCATCTCTCGTGGTTCCCATCATCCCTCGTGATTCCCATCATTTCTCGTGGTTCCCATCATCTCTCGTGGTTCCCATCATCTCTCGTGGTTCCCATCATCCCTCGTGATTCCCATCATCTCTCGTGGTTCCCATCATTTCTCGTGGTTCCCATCATCTCTCGTGGTTCCCATCATCACTCGTGGTTCCCATCATCTCTCGTGGTTCCCATCATCACGCGTGGTTCACATCATCCCTCGTTATTCCCATCATCTCTCGTGGTTCCCATCATCCCTCGTGGTTCCCATCATCCCTCGTGTTTCCCATCATCCCTCGTGATTCCCATCATCTCTCGTGGTTCCCATCATCTCTCGTGGTTCCCATCATCCCTCGTGATTCCCATCATTTCTCGTGGTTCCCATCATCACTCGTGGTTCCCATCATACCTCGTGGTTCCCATCATCTCTCGTGGTTCCCATCATCCCTCGTGATTCCCATCATCTCTCGTGGTTCCCATCATCTCTCGTGGTTCCCATCATCACTCGTGGTTCCCATCATCCCTCGTGATTCCCATCATCTCTCGTGGTTCCCATCATCCCTCGTGGTTCCCATCATCCCTCGTGGTTCCCATCATCCCTCGTGGTTCCCATCATCCCTCGTGGTTCCCATCATCCCTCGTGGTTCCCATCATCCCTCGTGGTTCCCATCATCCCTCGTGGTTCCCATCATCCCTCGTGGTTGCCATCATCCCTCGTGATTCCCATCATCCCTCGTGGTTGCCATCATCTCTCGTGGTTGCCATCATCCCTCGTGGTTGCCATCATCCCTCGTGGTTCCCATCATCCCTCGTGGTTCCCATCATCCCTCGTGGTTCCCATCATCTCTCGTGGTTCCCATCATTCCTCGTGGTTCCCATCATCCCTCGTGGTTCCCATCATCCCTCGTGGTTCCCATCATCCCTCGTGGTTCCCATCATCCCTCGTGGTTCCCATATCCCTCGTGGGTCCCATCATCCCTCGTGGTTCCCATCATCCCTCGTGGTTCCCATCATCCCTCGTGGTTCCCATCATCCCTCGTGGTTCCCATCATCCCTCGTGGTTCCCATCATCTCTCGTGGTTCCCATCATCACTCGTGGTTCCCATCATCCCTCGTGGTTCCCATCATCCAGACTGACGCGTCACTACCTTGATCCACTATGCAAATGGCGAGGCAGAGAGGGCAAATGTTTCACCCCAGTTTCCTCCCCTGGGAGCAACAGTGTTTGAGAACCAGTGGGGAGAGAAGTGCCCCCAGTTCTCCTCTCCCCGTGGTCTGGGGAGGAATAGCACTGGGCAGACTAGGGGAAAGAGGGGAGGGGTTAAACATGGGATTGAGTGGGAGGAAGAATGGGGGTAAACAAGGAAACAAAGGAAGGTGTGAAAGGCGTCGGAGAAGAGAAGAAGAGAAGAGGATGAGTAAGGAGAGAAAGAAGAGAGAGAGATAAGAAAAAGAATAGGAGAGAACAGGGGTAAAACGAAAGGGAAAATAAGAGGAAGAGGAAATATAAAGAATGTGAGAAAAGCGAGAAAGGGACAGTAAAAAGAAGATAAAGGAAGAAAGAATAGGAAATGTGATAGGGAGAACAGAGAGAAAGAGAAAAAGAAAAGAACAAGAAATAGCGGAAAGGGAGAAAATGGATGAAGAAATTGAAGGGAGAAAAGAAAGGGATATGAGAGTGAAAGAAGAAGTAAAGAGAGTGAGGATGCGAGAGAATCAGTGGGCGGAGGCAACAAAAGAATGCAGGGTGAAGTAGGAGGCAGGCAGGAACAAAAAGCAGGGAGGCTGGCAGGGTAATCCTCATCTCCCTGGAGATTCACCTATTTGAATAATTTCATTCATCTTCCTGCTCCATCTCATTTATTTCCTCCCTCAAAACCTCTATATACTCTTATTCCTGTCTTCTTCCTCTCAGTCTTCCCCCCCCCCACCTTCCTTCTTTTTCTGTCTGCCTTTCCCAGTCGCTTCCCTTCCTTCTTGCCCTGTCTGCCTTCCCCAGTCACCTCCCTTCTTACCCTGTCTGTCTTCCCCAGTCACCTCCCTTCTTGCCCTGTCTGCCTTCCCCAGTCACCTCCCTTCTTACCCTGTCTGCCTTCCCCAGTCACCTCCCTTCTTACCCTGTCTGCCTTCCCCAGTCACCTCCCTTCTTACCCTGTCTGCCTTCCCCAGTCACCTCCCTTCTTGCCCTGTCTGCCTTCCCCAGTCACCTCCCTTCTTGCCCTGTCTGCCTTCCCCAGTCACCTCCCTTCTTACCCTGTCTGCCTTCCCCAGTCACCTCCCTTCTTGCCTTGTCTGCCTTCCCCAGTCACCTCCCTTCTTACCCTGTCTGCCTTCCCCAGTCACCTCCCTTCTTACCCTGTCTGCCTTCCCCAGTCACCTCCCTTCTTACCCTGTCTGCCTTCCCCAGTCACCTCCCTTCTTGCCCTGTCTTCCCCAGTCGCCTCCCTTCCTTCTTTTCCTAACTGCTTTTCACTGTTCCCTCCCTCCCTCTCTCCCTCCTTTTCCTATCCGCCTTCCCCATCCCCTCCCTTCTTGTCCTGTCTCTCCTCTTTCCTTGGTGGGGTGAGACGTAAGGGCAAAATGATGATTAAAGCACCTGTTCCAGTAGCTTTATTGTCGAAACGTTTCGCCAGCGTAGCAGCCATCTTCAGTCGTATAGTGTGTTGCACATGTGTCTTATTCATCATCCTGTCGGTACCGTGTTCCATCAGTAACATGTTAGGTATATGTGCATTTTTTTTACACCTGCTTCACTTATGTACCTCACAGTAGGTACCTAAAAGTTAGTCTACTGTTTTAGGTATTATCCCAGGACAGAAAGGCTAAAGATTTAGGTGGGAAAGAATCTCTCTCTCTCTCTCTCTATCTCTATCTCTATCTCTGTCTCTGTCTCTGTCTCTATCTCTATCTCTATCTCTCTCTCTCTCTCTCTCTCTCTCTCTATATATATATATATATATATATATATATATATATATATATATAATGTCGTGCCGAATAGGTAAAACTTGCAATTTTGGCTTAAATAGCAACGCTCTTCTTGCCGAATAAGGCAAGCAAAAATTTGTGTATGCAATTATTTTACGAAAAAAAAAATATGTTTCATTGTGTTTGTTTATTATTAAATTATTGTATACTTGTCTAAAATATTTTTAGTTGGATTAGGCTAAATTAAATTGCGCTTGTTATAATAAGGTTAGGTAAGTTTTTTTAGGTTCTTTTGGTACAAAATTATTAATTTTTACATTGACATGAATGAAAAAAAAAATATCTTTAAACGTATAAGATAAAATTTTAGAAAGGACTTAATTTTAAATTAGTTCTTCCGAATTGACAATTTTTACCTATTCTGCACCACACACACACACACACACACACACACACACACACACACACACACACACACACACACACACACACACACACACACACACACATATATATATATATATATATATATACACATATATATACATATATGCAAGACAAGCCATGGGGGATTGTTATGATCGTTTTAGTAAAATTTCTCTCTGGAGTTGCATCATTTTCACCGATTATTGATGTTCTTGTTTTATTTTCGTTTAATTACAACGCCATTACAAGAAATTAATGTTCCGAAATCGGACTTGGTTTCTCCATTACTTTCGTCTGGGTTGTGTGGCAGTCAACAGTGTCTGGCTATTCTGAAAATGCGTTTCACTTGTTTTTAACTACTCTACATATCCCTTGTTGCCCAATGTTTTTATTGGCTTTGACTGGGCTTCTTAAACTACGACCCAGCCCACCGCCACACCTGCAAGACCCAGCCCACCGCCACACCTGCAAGACCCAGCCCACCGCCACACCTGCAAGACCCAGCCCACCGCCACACCTGCAAGACCCAGCCCACCGCCACACCTGCAAGACCCAGCCCACCGCCACACCTGCAAGACCCAGCCCACCGCCACACCTGCAAGACCCAGCCCACCGCCACACCTGCAAGACCCAACCCACCGCCACACCTGCAAGACCCAGCCCACCGCCACACCTGCAAGACCCAGCCTGACCTCACTCGCATGTTCCACCCCTCCCCCGGTAAAACCCCCTTCTTCACCCCTCCATCAGCATCCATCACCCCGAAACAGACTGATACCCCCTTCCCCCTCCACCCTACACTTTCTCGTCGCGTCCCCCTCCCTTACCCTCCCCCTCCCTTACCCTCCCCCTCCCCCACCCAGCAGGATGATCTCCCTTTGATCTCTTTGGGTTTCATTACACATTCAGCGGGGTTACCACGGGTGGGTTGCCAGCTGTATTGATTGATCCATTTGTTCTAGCGAATTGGCAAAGCCACCCTCCTAGTCCCCCCCGAAAGTTCTTGTAGATTTTGTCGGGGGGGAAGGAGCGTTGTGAGACTTGATATTCCTCTGGTATGTACACATGTTTAACTTGTTTTGGGAAATATAGCGGCAGGTTATGAAAATGAGCTTCCGTGCATGTGGACCGGTAAGCCAGCGGAAGGCCTCGGTCAGATGACCAAAAGCTCCAACGGCGGGTCATCATCTGACTAAAACCCGCGTCAGGAAACACTTGTCCTGTGTCCTGACGAACCTAAGCTAACCTGTATTAAGCCCACACACGCACACACACACACGCACGCTGTTCAGTTTTTCACGCACTTTTTCATTCGCATTTACAAAAAAAGAAATCTATTTAGAGGCGCTTGATAAGAGAACTTACTGTACTGAACACTGAAGGCGACCCACCACGAGTACATAACTCTGCTCCTGTGGCTACATCTAGGTAATTACACAACGAGGAGCAGGTGAGGGTAACAAGTGGGAATCCCCAAGGATCAGTACTGTGGCAAATGATCTGCCAGAAAACCCAAGTGTTGTTTATCACTAGTGACGTGAAACTGGTGATAAGTATAATACCAGAGGAGGGAGACAGGATGCAGGAATGTGTTCAAAATGGTATAGAATACCGACAAGTTGATACGTAAGATTCATGTGAATCAGTTAAGTATGTTTATTGTCATGTTTATTGTCAAATACAGAGAATGTTTATTGTCATGTTTATTGTCAAATACAGAGAATGTTTATTGTCATGTTTATTGTCAAATGCAGAGAATGTTTACTGTTAAATACAGAGAATGTTTATTGTCAAATAGAGAATGTTTAGTGTCATGTTTATTGTCAAATACAGAGAATGTTTATTGTATGATTATTGTTAAATACAGAGAATGTTTATTGTCAAATACAAAGAATATTGTCAAATACAGAGAATGTTTATAGTCAAATACAGAGAATGTTTATTGTCAAATACAGATAATATTGTCAAATACAGAGAATATTGTCAAATACAAAGAATTTTGTCAAATACAAAGAATTTTGTCAAATACAGAGAATTTTGTCAAATACAGAGAATTTTGTCAAATACAGAGAATTTTGTCAAATACAGAGAATATTGTCAAATACAGATAATTTTGTCAAATACAGAAAAAATTGTCAAATACAGAAAATGTTTATTGTCAAATACAGAGAATGTTTATTGTCAAATACAGAGAATGTTTATTGTCAAATACAGAGAATGTTTATTGTCAAATACAGAGAATGAATTGTAGGCAGCAAGAGAAGTGCACTGATTACATCATACCTCCCCACCTCTGCTGCCTACAATCCATTCTTTGTATTCGACTGAAGGTTACAATAACACTTGGGTCAACTCTAAGAATGGTCATAGTTGTGGCTAGAGCAGGTTATCAGCATAACTGCAAGACTGCGCGTGTTGGAGACCATCAAGAAACACTAAAAAAAACTGTGTAAACTGGGAGGAAAGGAGTTACAGAAGGCAAGTAAAGGGAAGGACATGGGAGCAAACATTACACCTAACATATCGCCAGAGGCGCATATAAAATATCAGAATTGCATGCAAGGGCAACAAATGCCGTCAATTATCCCAATAAACATGCAGTTACGCACGTGCTTACATACATACATACATACATACATACATATATACATACATACATACATATATACATACATAAATTTATTTCACAACTCAGTTTATATCAACTTTAAATGCGGTTCTCCTCATTTTTTTTTTGTTTCCTCTTAATCTTCCTCCTCATTTTCATCTTCCTAGTCCTCTTCCTCCTCCTCAATATTCCTCCTACTGATCATTTATTATCTATCCCATATATACTTGTCGTTAATTTCTCCACGTTATAATTCTCTCATGTCTTTTATCGTGTTCATCTCGTTCCACTAATTACTTTCTCAGTCTCTCCTTCCACCTGTTTCTCTTCATCCGTCTCTTTCCCTTGGTTCTTCTTTCCCATTCTCTCCTTTCCCGTCTCTCCTGCTATCTTTCTCTGTTCACCCGTCTCCTTTTTTTTATATTCTCGTTTCTCTTCCCATCTCCCCTTCCAAATGTTTCTCTCCACCCGTCTAATATTCCTTCCGTTTCTGTGTCTTTCCTGTCCCTCTTGGCCACTTCTTGGAGACTTCTAGGAGACTTCTAGGAGACTTCTAGGAGACTTCTAGGAGACTTCTAGGAGACTTCTAGGAGACTTCTAGGAGACTTCTAGGAGACTTCTAGGAGACTTCTAGGAGACTTCTAGGAGACTTCTAGGAGACTTCTAGGAGACTTCTAGGAGACTTCTAGGAGACTTCTAGGAGACTTCTAGGAGACTTCTAGGAGACTTCTTGGAGACTTCTTGGAGACTTCTAGGAGACTTCTAGAAGACTTCTAGGAGACTTCTAGGAGACTTCTAGGAGACTTCTAGGAGACTTCTAGGAGACTTGGCCACTTAATGGCCACTTGAACTCTTCTTGGCCACCTATATCTTCGGCTTCACCACTTGCCTCTCTCCCGTCACCGAAGATGGGTCACCACCTCCCGGTGACCGCAAGGGGGACACTTTAGACTTTTATCTACGTGTTCGACTTACAAGTTAGAAAATTACGGTACTCCCTCTCTTATCCGGATCTCTGCTGTAATTTTTCTTATCCGGATCTGTCTTACGATGGTGACCCTTCTCCTCATCCCCCCCCCCAACGACTTATCCGCATACCTGTCTCAAGTTTACATACGCCAGTGTTTCCCGGATACCTGCTTGTAAGAGCGAATGTCAGGCATATCCGGATACCTACTCCAGGATGGTGGATGTCTCTCTCATGATCACAGGTGTCTCGCTTATCCAGACACTTATCCAGAATATCTAGTGTCTCGCTTATCTGAACACTTATCCCAGGATGACGGATGTCTCGCTTATCCGGACACTTATCCCAGGATTAAAGGTGTCTCTCTTATCCAGACACTTATTCGGGATGACAGGTGTCTCGCTTATCCGGACACTTATCCCAGGATTAAAGGTGTCTCTCTTATCCAGACACTTTTCCGGGATGACAGGTGTCTCGCTTATCCGGACACTTATACCAGGATGACGGATGTCTCGCTTATCCAGACACTTATCCGGGTTGACATGTGTCTCGCTTATCCGGACACTTATACCAGGATGACGGATGTCTCGCTTATCCGGACACTTATACCAGGATGACGGATGTCTCGCTTATCCGGACACTTATACCAGGATGACGGATGTCTCGCTTATCCGGCATGTGTTTCTTCCTATGTTAGTGTTGTGTTGCAGTGTTTTGTTCGATGTTTATCTGCTTTTGTACCCCCAGGCGCTGTGTGACCCCTACTGGTTTAGCGCTCCCCGTTAATGTAATTTTCGTTTTTTTTTCTCTCCTCTTCATCCTTTTTCTCCTCTTACTCTGCTTCTTCTTTTCCGTTTTTCCTCTTTTCTGTTTTTCCTCTTTCTCTTCATTTTTCTCGTCTTCATCTTTTTTCTCCTCTTCCTCCTCTTTTTCGTTTTTCCCCTCTTTCTCTTCATTTTCCTCTTCCTCTTCTCCTACTCTTCTCTATCTTCTTCTCTTCCTCTCTACATCATCGCTCTTAACATGTCAGTAGCGCCACCTTCTCTAAGTTAAGAGTTTTGCTCTTAAGCGTTACCAAGAGTGCTAGCGTGTCTGTGTTACCTGGTGGATACCTGTAACTGCTTCCCGGGGTAACCGCTGGTCTGATCAATGAGGCTGTTGATGCCCGCCACCCGCAGTTCCATGTATGCACCACAGCCCGGCTGATCAGGAGAGTGTAGGTGAGTGTGGGAGACTAAGGGGAGTGTGGGAAAGTGTAGGTGAGTGTGGGTGAGTGTAGGCGAGTGTGGGTGAGTGTGGGTGAGTGTAAGTGAGTGTGGGTGAGTGTAGGTGAGTGTGGGTGAGTGTAGGTGAGTGTGGGGGAGTGTAGGTGAGTGTGGGGGAGTGTAGGTGAGTGTGGGAAAGTGTAGGTGAGTGTGGGTGAGTGTAGGTGAGTGTGGGTGAGTGTAGGTGAGTGTGGGTGAGTGTGGGTGAGTGTAGGTGAGTGTGGGGAGTGTAGGTGAGTGTAGGTGAGTGTGGGGGAGTGTAGGTGAGTGTGGGGGAGTGTAGGTGAGTGTGGATGAGTGTAGGTGAGTGTGGGGAGTGTAGGTGAGTGTGGGGAGTGTAGGTGAGTGTGGGGGAGTGTAGGTGAGTGTGGGGGAGTGTAGGTGAGTGTAGGTGAGCGGAGTGTGCGTGATTATTTAACACACGAGTCACTGCTTACCCCATGATGAGTCTCACTCATTCTGAGACTCACTCACCTAGACCTCTCACCTAGGACTCTCACTCACCTAGGCCTCTCACCTAGGACTCTCACTCATCTAGGCCTCTCACCTAGGACTCTCACTCACCTAGGCCTCTCACCTAGGCCTCTCACCTAGGACTCACTCACCTAGGCCTCTCACCTAGGCCTATCACCTAGGCCTCTCACTCACCTAGGCCTAAATAGATTGCCTGCTGCCTAGGGTCACGTCACCCAGCTGTCTCCAACGCTCAGGGCTGTTGAAAAGAAGAGCTGATGAGAGGGGAGAGGACTGATGAAAGGAAGGAGAGGGATGTTGAAAGGAGAGGACTACTGAGTGGGAGAAAGGGCTGGAGAGAGAAAGAAGGGGGTGGTAAGAGGGCATGTGAGTGGGCAGTAGTGGGGAGAACAGTGATGACACACGGTGGTGATGGTGATAACATGTGATTGCTTATAATGATTACATATGATGATGATGGTGGTGGTGGCGCTAGTGTTGTCTCCAGTAATACTCACTAGACCGGTTCTGTGTGTGTAGGTGTGTGTGTGTGTAGGTGTGTGTGTGTAGGTGTGTGTGTGTAGGTGTGTGTGTGTAGGTGTGTGTGTGTGTGTAGGTGTGTGTGTATATAGGTTGTGTGTGTAAAGAGCATGGAAGTGCATTAACATGTGAGTGTTCCATGTTTGTACATAAACATGAGTGTTCCATGTTTGTGGAAGTGGTACAATGGGACAAGTGGTTCCCTTTCAGTTTGGGAAAAAATAATAAAGGGGTATGATATTAATTTAAATACAACAACATTAACTTTACCAGCAGTATGCTGCTATCCTTGCCCCTCCGAGAGTTACATTGTGGGAACAGAAGATAGTTGTTTCCCTGTCATACTCTCATACACACTATGAATTTCATACATAAGTAATGAAATATGTCTGTAGTAGTTTGGGCACTCACGTTCCTAGCTACTGAATCTTCCAAACTTTCGTTCTAGTAAGGCTGTGGTAACTGTTACTTCGGGGATTCCATCTCTCGTTCCCATTAAATCATTCCGGCTCTGCTGGAACGAAATCTCTGAACCTGATGTAACTACTGAACCCATAATGGAAGGCCTGATAGTACACCACTACACCCACCCACAACCCCCTTATGTACCTATCCAACCCATTTTTTAAAACTTCTATGACGGTACTCGGGAGTTTTGTCCTCTCATCGCTCCCCTGAAGGTTAGGTTAGGTAAGGTTTGTCAGGAAACAGGACAAGTGTTTCCTGACGCGGGTCTTAGTCATATGATGACCCTCCACTGGAGCTTTTGGTCATCTGACAGAGGCCTTCCGTCTCCGCGGAAGAATCTTTTATCTCACGTTGACAGATTTCATGGCCTCACGCAACACTCTTCTCCCGTAAGATGGAATACGCGACTCATTCCGTCACCGCGAGTGACACGCGTGAAGATTTGAACTTTGTCTGGTGATGCTCGGGCACCAAGTTGCTAAACTTGTCGCTAAAACTTGATAAATATGCGTTTCCAGAGCTTTACGTAAACTAATCTAAATTTACTTATTTTTAAATAAAAACATTCGTAAGTCTGAAATCTCATAAGAAAATTAAGCTAATAAAGATAGGCTAAAATATGATATGGAAACATGTATTGGGTTGGCTAGTGGATGGGTGGTAGTGGGTGGATGGAGGGGTAGTGGGTGGATGGAGGGGTAGTGGGTGGATGGAGTGGGTGGTGTGTATGTTGGGTGGATCGTTGGAAGCTGGAGAGGAGGGAGGGGATGAAGGAGATTAAGGGAGTGGAAGGGAGAGGTAGGGAAGGAAGAGACCTGGAGTGGTCGTGGTAGAGTGGTGTGTGTTTACCTAGCTGACTTTGTGAGTGTTAACTCCAGCTCCTGGCCCCGACTCTTAACTCTCGATCGCCTGACGTGATTCACTTTATGCATGTTTGCTTCATGAACCTTGTGTAACTTCAGCTGCTCGTATACATATTTACCTTCATGATTCAGAACCTGCACTAACCTAACCTGAAATTGTAAAATGCTACCTAACACCTGGGTATCAAATATAAATACCAGGTGTTGCACATGTGTCTAATTCCTCATCTTGTAGGTATATACCGTTACTTATTTTGGAGTATCCTAGGTAAGTTACTATATATGATAATTGTACTTATGTGTACCTATATCTAAATAAACATACGTCAGCTTCCATCTGTGAACCCACGTTCTTGATCCTTCCGTAGAAAGTAGTTCATTCTTGTCCACCTCATTTATGTCCTAAAGAATTTTGTACATCTCGCTCAAGTCATAAGCGGTTTTTTTCGAGGTTTCAAAGTCGAATTAGTATTGAACACTCCTCGTGTCTGGTATCTCCTTGGTTCAAGCACTGCCCTGGTGGCAAACCTCTGTACTTTTAAGGAACTCCAATTTAAATAAGACTGACAGTTCTTTAATGACATTAGATTTAATAATCTGAATAAAATTTTCTCTTGCTTTCTTCAAAGTTTGAGTAGATGTGTGTTGTACACTGGTGCTGCATACTCTAGGTCTTGCAGAAGCAGTGACTGCAGAGTTTACTCTACGGGGTTTCTTAGGTTTGCGCGTCTGGCCTTATGTTTACGCTCAGTGAGGTAGATTAGATATGATGTCCACCCTTCCGAATGATGTCCAGTATCTGGTGTGATGTCCAGCGTCTTGTGTGTTGTTTTCCCTTTGACTTCTTTTTCTTAGCCGATTTCACTAATTGTTTCCGGTCTATATAACGTTAGCTTCCCCGATCCTTCTGTCTTTTACCTCTCTACCCTCCCACCTCTTCCTCTCTCTCTCTTTCCATCCTTCTCTATCTCTTCTCCCCCTCCTCATCCTCCCTATCTCCCTTTCCTGCAAAACACATCGCCTCCCTTCAGCCAAATGCCCTATTCCCCTTAGTCCGCCTCCCCTCTCTCTCCCACCCCCCTTTTCTCTCCCTTGCCCTCTCTACCCATCGAAGGTAATCGACTTACACAGTAATACAATAACGCCATTGGCTCCCCCACAAGCGGGTCACCCCCCAATAAGTTTGGGGAATTTTAAGCTCATGTTTGCCTGGAAGTTCTTTATGGGTCTATAGATTATCATGATCCTCTGCCCGCCACGGGGTTGTGTTGTGTGTGTGTGTGTGTGTGTGTGTGTGTGTGTGTGTGTGTGTGTGTGTGTGTGTGTGTGTGTGTGTACGTGTGCGTGTACGTATATCTAGCTCCAAGAGGTTTGGTTCAACATATGTTTCTGTGCTACCTTCCACGCCATCACTGTATCGTAAACAAAAGATACTTAAAACGACATTTCAAGACTGACTCTCTCTCTCTCTCTCTCTCTCTCTCTCTCTCTCTCTCTCTCTCTCTCTCTCTCTAACATGCGTGTAACTCTAATAAGAAGAGAAGCCCCTCTTTGTAATTTATATTATTACCCCCTAAAAACGAATACCTTGATGTCGGTAAAGGGATCTTAATCCTAGGAATTGGAGGTACCCATCTTGATGTCCCGCATTCCATAAGCCCAGCATCTTTTACCTCAATTCAAGAGAAAGGAATAGTGCAGAGTGTGGCATAAATTTATGAAGTCGTTGAAAGTGATACATATACAAGAGTATGCGATTATTTATTACGCTGATAATGAAGGTATGGGGAATATACAGTACTGGCAATTATGCCACCAAGACAAGATTATAGGAAAGGGATGAGTGATGCTGTATAATGTATTGGAAGAAAATAGTGAAAAATTACGCACTTTCGTATTTCATAAATGCAGTAATGTTGCTATGATTGTTAATTTTAGTTTTGTTTTCAGTGTTTGTATTGACTACACATTTTATGGCTATGAATACATAACATAAAGGAGCACTGCAGAAGACCTACTGGCCCAAGCCAGTCAGGTCCAACTCACACCTATCCACAACTTACACAAAGTATTACATTTATTCAATTACAACTTATTAAAGTATTACAGTCAAGTGGAACACTTTAGAGGTCCCCTTAGTATTTTTAAGAGGACCGCAACCTCGCCTCTTAAACCTGACTCCACATTGGATGAGTCTGATCTGTCTATAACTAGCTAACTTCTCCACTGTCTATACTTTCCTTAAAGTGGGTGGGTCGGGTTGGAGAAGCATCACAAAGCCTGGCCCAAGGCCGGGCTCCAGTAGAAAAACTCTCGAAACTTAGACATGTCAAGGGTGAGGTAGGGGTGGTTAAATTGGTTGAGGTGGGGAGGGGGGTGTTACGTTTACCGTGGGGAAGGATGTGGGCTAGCATGGTTAGGTAAGGCTGCTGTGTTGTGGGGTTGAGATTGGGCGGGGTTAGTGTGATCAGGTGTTTGTGGGGTGGAGAGGGCGGGGTAGGGGAGTGGAGTGATATTGTGGGGGTGTTTGGGGAGGGTCAGGTGAGAGCAGAGACATTATCCTGTCATATGTTATGGATTTTCGTTAGCAGTCACAACCTTAACTGCTCCTGAATCGATCGTAAGTTGTGTAGTGGTCATTCATCTCTCTCTCTCTCTCTCTCTCTCTCTCTCTCTCTCTCTCTCTCTCTCTCTCTCTCTCTCTCTCTCTCTCTCTCGTTCGCTCGCTCGCTCGCTCGTGTGCGCGTTATAAGGATACTTGTGCTTATAATACATCGGTCATCACTCTGAAATGCGTCAGTCATCACTCTGAAATGCGTCAGTCATCACTCTGAAATGCGTCAGTCATCACTCTGAAATGCGTCAGTGAGTCATCACTCTGAAATACGACAGTGAGAGTCATCACTGTGAAATACGACAGTGGGAGTCATCACTGTGAAATACGACAGTGGGAGTCATCACTGTGAAATACGACAGTGGGAGTCATCACTGTGAAATACGACAGTGGGAGTCATCACTGTGAAATACGACAGTGGGAGTCATCACTGAAATAGCATGGAGTCATCACTGAAATACGACGTGGGAGTCATCACTGTGAAATACGACAGTGGGAGTCATCACTGTGAAATACGACAGTGGGAGTCATCACTGTGAAATACGACAGTGGGAGTCATCACTGTGAAATACGACAGTGGGAGTCATCACTGTGAAATACGACAGTGGGAGTCATCACTGTGAAATACGACAGTGGGAGTCATCACTGTGAAATACGACAGTGGGAGTCATCACTGTGAAATACGACAGTGGGAGTCATCACTGTGAAATACGACAGTGGGAGTCATCACTGTGAAATACGACAGTGGAGTCATCACTGTGAAATACGACAGTGGGAGTCATCACTGTGAAATACGACAGTGGGAGTCATCACTGTGAAATACGACAGTGGGAGTCATCGAAATACAGTAGTTACGAAATACGACAGTGGGAGTCATCACTGTGAAATACGACAGTGGGAGTCATCACTGTGAAATACGACAGTGGGAGTCATCACTGTGAAATACGACAGTGGGAGTCATCACTCTCCTTGAGGTCAAAAGTTGAGGCGGCAGACACTGGCAAGAACAACAGAGTAATAACTGAATCAATACCATAATTTATTTTATTTGATATTGGTTGACGAGTCAAAGTGAGACAGAGAGGTGTTGGGGGATCGAAACTTGGTGTTGTATTAACATCGTGTGATGGGTGAGTGGGGGGTAATGGGTGAGAGGGATGTATTCAAAGTTCGCTAAATTATAGAAGAAAGGATTTCATAGCTTCCTTTCTCTTTCAGATTAAAGCCTTTCCCTATTCTCATTGCATTCCCGTCTTCTGCTGCTATTACTGTTACTCTCCCCCCACAGACACACGAGACATGACAAGTGTAAAAACAAAGGAATGTTAGATGGATGAGAGAGAGAGAGAGAGAGAGAGAGAGAGAGACACGAAGGTGCAGATGAAAAAGGACAATGATAGAAGGGGTTTATAGTGTGGGAGATAATCCTGGAAAATGGTGATGGAAATGATGGTAGTGCAGTTACTCACATTCCTTCCCAAGCTCATACGATTTCCATGATTATTATTTTATTATTATTATTATTTTCAACTGAATACATGTGTTACTGTCATATTCTGTACAATAGTTACACTGTGGAAGCACCCGCTGTGTGTAGTTTTGTGGAAACAAAAGCAACGTTTACCGTTGTTATATTCTGTTATACGTGGTAATGAAATCTGTCAGCCTGAGCTGGGAGAATTGAGCAGGGTGATGAGGATATCGGCAAGTATTGCAGTAAGGGTCCAGTAGCTACGACAGCTTCAAGGTCTCAGTCCAGCATCCTGCCTGAGGGAGTGAGTAGGGTGAGATGGGGTGTCACCTTCATAAAACTGTACACACAACCTACCTACCTGCCTGCCTGTCTTCCTCCTCCTCCACCACCTCCTCCTCCTCCTCCTCCTCCTCTTCTTCTTTTTCCTCCTCTTCCTCCTCCTCCTACTCTTCCTCTACTTCCACCAACTCTTCTCACTTCTCAAGTTTTACCTGTTTGATCAACCCTTTCTCCATGTCTGTCTCTGTCCTTCTGTCTCTCTCTCTCTCTCTATCTATCTATCTCTCCAGTCCTTATTAAACCTATTCATAGCCTTTTCCCCATTTAATTGCATCAGCTCCATTATCTCTACGGCTTCCAGCCAGATAGTGGTGGTGGTGATGGTGGTAGTGGTGGTGATGGTGGTAGTGGTGGTGATGGTGGTGGTGGTAGTAATAGCGGAGGTGGTGTTGGTGGTTATAGTGATGGTGGTGGTAATGGTGGTGATGGTAGTTGCTGCTGGCTATGTGATCCAGTGGGCCGCAAACAGCAACAGCCTCGTTGAACAGGCACTCAACAAGGAAGCTTGACATAGGCTAGGTTAGTAAAAAAGAAACCTCAAAATCGGTCACAGATATAGCACTAAGCCAGGTAATCGAGGCTTAGGAAGTGGCTTGCTAATGACATCAAGCCAGATAAGCCAGACAAGGCTTTGATGTGGTGGTAGTGTGGGGGTAATAGACAGTGTGGTGGTTGATATCGTAGTGGTGGTTGAGATGATGGAGGGGTTGTAGCAAGTGGTGGTGGTGGTGGTAGTGGTTAGGGGAATAGCAAGTGTGGTGGTGATTGATAGTTGTGGTGGTGGTACTGGTGAGAGGCGTGGTGGTAGTAGTGGTTGATATCGTGGTGGAGGTTCGTATCATGGCGGGGGTAGTTGATATTATGGTAATGGTAGATATCGTAGTGGTGGTGGTTGATATTGTGGTAGTAGTGGCTGATATCGTGGTATTTGTTGATATCGTATTGATTGATAATGTGGTGATGGTGGTTAATATCGTGGCATTGGTGGTTGATATCGTGCTGGTGGTGGCTTATATAGTGGTGGCAGTGGTTGATATCGTGGTGTTATTAGTGGTAAGAACATTTCTTATATTTTCTCCTCTGTAATATACAAGCATTCTTCCATGAACGATATATTTTCTTTCGTTTAATTATCAGCATCCAAGTATGGAGAATGTTTAGTGTTCATTGTGGAGGAGAACAATAACAGAGATCAGCTGTACGGGAGACAGTATTATCAGGGAAGAAACGGTGAAGACAACAGTGATTGTGGCGATGGTGGTGGTGATGGCGGGGGGGATACTGGTAATGATAATGGTGATGACAGTGATGCTGCGAGAATCTAATGGTGATTATGGTGATAGCCGTGGTTATAATATTTACGGCAGCAGGTCGCGATGATAGAGGGCAATGAGAGTGACTCTTGTGACATAGGTTCTGTAATGACAGTGATAGGCGTGATAATGATAGATGAGCGTTGGCGAATGTTGGCAGAATTGGTGGTGGCAGACGTGTGGTTACTGCCAGGGCGACTGCAGGAGCCTGGGACGGGCTCATTCATGGTTGGTGTGTGCGCCAGCGGTCCTGCAAGGTGACTGTAAGGGTACATTAGCTGGACCTCTGGGCCATCTCACAGCCATTCTCGTGATCCCCAGTTTCATGCACTTCTCTTTTTTACTCGCTGGAATTCGGTTTATAATTGTGTTTAGTGTGGTGTCTGAATATGTCAATGTTTGAAGGTTTCAGGAGGCTGGAGTGAGATTTAGTCAGCTTCTTACTCGGCTCGTCCTCTGACGCATCTTGGTCATGTTAACGTCGTCGGCGACGTCTATCATTGGCAGGGTGCGTCGCCACAGGGAGTCACAGCAGTCGGAAAAATAACAATAGTTCAGTGATCAAAGTATTCGGAGAAGTGAGACTGGGGTCTCATCATGTCAGCTGAATCATTAATTGTAGCCGCCAGGGCCCGCTGCTCCAGTCCTACCCACCGCTGCCCAAGGTTACCCCGCGCCCCTGCTACTGTATGTCCTCCCCTCCGTGCTACTGAAGCTGCTGCGGGGACTTGTCTACCCAAGCAGTAGCAGGTTGTGTCGTGCCCCGGCTGGGTGAAATACTGTCATCCGGGGCCTGTCCTACCATCACTGTTGCATGATGGTTGCATCACGCTACTGGGCCTACATCTACTACCCTACTGCCGTGTACAGGGCAACATGTAGAGCGTACTGTAACTAGCAGCGTCTTCTCCCGTAGGTTCTCCTCTGGGTCGTCACTGACAGGAGAAAACAAGTGGGTGGGGAGAGATTGGTAATAGAGCCCACACTCGCAGTTTGATCACAAAGTACCAGGACGGAGCTGAGAGCCCGCAGCTAGGCTTATAAAAAGTCATGGCCCCGCCAGTGAGATGGTAGGCTGCACGCAACACTTGACCAGGGACAGGCTCTGGCCTCAGCCTGCGCCAAGATTGCAGGGATTGCGACCGTGCTCACAGCCTGCAGCCATGGAGCTAACTGACATGCTTCCAAGGTAACTCCAACGTCGTTCAGAACTCGCTGAATCTTGGCCTCCAAGGAGAGAGAGAGAGATGAACAGCATCTCTGAGAAGCATCACCAAAGGATGGCAGGCATGCAAATCAACAAGACATGTCTGCTCTTCACGTGTGATGAATGACAACCTGCAATATAATCGTCTGATTTGTGTTTCCTTCCATTCACATTAAAAAAAAAATCATTCGACCCCTCTATTCAGAACCATCACACAGGAAAAATCCGAATTCCTCTTCTCATACTATGTATGAAGACTAGGGTTTCGTCTACGCCCCCTTCTCTTTACTTTCTTTCCCTTCTCTTGTCCTACGCTATCTTATCTACACGCCACGTGTCTACAAGGGGATGGGGTAGAGTGGGAAGAGGGTTGAGCGTAAACGTGGTTGCAGAAGTGGGGTGGAGGTTGCGTGTCGCGGGCCGGGGCGCTCAGTCAACCTGCGTGAGCTGTCTTGTGACTCCCGACGGGGCTCTGATAGCATACACCCACGCTACGCACGACGGAGCTCCGATAGCACGCCCACGCTGCACACAACGGAGCTCTCTTGTAGATAATGCATCTGTAGCCATCACATCTACAGATGCGATAGCTAGGGATGGCGTGTAGTAAGGGACTCGAAGCAACTGCCACAGGAACCAGGTTGTAAAGGGCATGTGTGTGAGGCCTTCGATCATCCAGTAATTTCCATCATTTGCAGCTGCACCAGCACCAGCTGCAGCAACAGCTGCATCAGCTACAACAGCAGCCACGCCATTAACGACTACACAAGCTAAATTAGTCACAGCAGTGGCAGTACACGGCAGTACACACCACATCACCAGCTGTAGCACCAGGCACATCACCAGCCACAACAGTGTTAAATAACGAGATCAACTGTTAATTCCTTTACAGTCTTCCCTAATTAAGTCCATCACTGAAAGCGAAAGAGAAGGTAATTTGAATTTCATCTGAAGACAATTATGTCAAAGCCTCTCATTTTCTCAGTAATAAGTGAGTTATAAACAAAAGTAAACACACACACACACACACACACACACACACACACACACACACACACACACACCACGCACACACACACACACGCACGCACGCACGCACGCACCACACACACACACACACACACACTCACTCACTCACTCACTCACTCACTCACTCTCTCTCTCTCTCTCTCTCTCTCTCTCTCTCTCTCTCTCTTCTCTCTCTCTCTCTCGCAGTATGCTGACAGCCACTCACACTTAGGTAGAACACTGGAAGTCAGTACACACAAGAGAGAGACGTTTATAACAACGTTTCGGTCCGACTTGGACCTATGTGAGGGTTATTTGTGTATTCTTCCTGTCACAGTATTGTGGCTTTTGTACTGGAAGCCTCTCTTACTTCCAGGTAGCATGCGGGAGCCTCTCTTACTCCCATGTAGCATGCGGGAGCCTCTCTTACTCCCATGTAGCATGCGGGGGAGCCTCTCTCACTCCTAGATATAACGCACTTTCAAGCCATCGATTTCTGAGTTGAAAGGGGTCACAGTCTCTCCCAGAGAGGGTCAGCGTGCACACTCAAATCAAAATCCATTCGGTATCTAAACCTCTCAAGGTAATTCCTCAAGGTATTCCTCACAGGGAGGTATACCTCAAGGCATCCCTCACATCCACTTTTCTCTTCTTTCAAACAATAACCAAGACTTCCCTAGCTCTTGTTACTTTTATTCCTAAACAATAAAATAAAAATCGTTTAACATAATACAATAGTTAAGTAAACTAGATTTATTTTCTAGTTTAGCGTTATAGAAAGCAATTTCTTGACCCACAAATCAGTCAACTTTCTATTTTTAATCCTGAGCGATTTTCTCCCCTAATGACTAAGATGCTATAAAGAATTAAACGATGGCTATTCATGCACTCCTCCCTCTATGCCCAAGCATAGGCCTCCTACTCCTGGGTTCACATGCGTGCGTGTGCGCATGCTCTTAGGACGTGTATGCGTGCGTTAGTATGTGCGACTGGATAGGAAGCGTGTGCATGAATGTATTCGTGTGTGTCTGGGGAAGAGGCATGCACGAAAGCATACGTGCGTGAATGCGTATTCTTGGGGAGGACGCATGTGCGTGTGAGTGTACGTGAGTGTGTGTGAGTGCATGGGAGAGGGGCGGAGACGAGTGTCAGGAGCTGTCAGTTATACTGTCACGCATTCCACCCCCTCCTGTCACTATTGTACCAATATCTGTAACTTACACCCTCCTCACTCACACCACCACCACTCACACCACCGCCACTCACAACACCACTCACATCACCGCCACTTACACCACCACCACCACTCACACCACCGCCACCACTTAAACCACCACAAACACTCACACCACCAACACTCACACCACCGCCCCTCCACCACCACCACTCACACCACCGCCACTTGTAACACCACCACCACTCACGCCACTGCCACTTACACCACCGCCACTCATACCACCACCACCACTCACACCACTGCCACCACCACCACTTAAACCACCACAAACACTCACACCACCAACACTCACACCACCGCCACTCCACCACCACCACTCCACCACCACCACTCCACCACCACCACTCACATCACCGCCACTTGTAACACCACCACCACTCACGCCACTGCCACTTACACCACCGCCACTCATACCACCACCGCCACTTACACCGCCACCGCCACTTACACCGCCACCGCCACTTACACCGCCACCATCACTCACACCACCGCCACTACCACTCACACCACCGCCTCCACCACCACCAACACTTAAACCACCACCACCACTCACACCAACCTCATTCACCACCAGATTAAATGATAACTTTGAAAGATACAAAGAAATAGATCAAAATACAAGAATTTCACATTATCAGTATAAAAAAAAGACGCTACAAAAGTACACTGACATGAAAGATCCATTTGGGTTTAGCGTATTGTGAAAAATAATAATAATAGCATCAGGAGAGTGGTAAAATAATTGTCGTGATATGTAGAAGGAAATAAAGTAAATAAAGTATGTGATAAGAACATAAGAAAGGAGCACTGCAGAAGGTCTACTGGCCCATGCTAGGCAAGTCCAAGTCACACCCACTTGTAGGTATTTTAACACAGCTCTCACCCTGTAACTGAAAGGTAATTGTTTCCTCCCTCTGGCATATACAAATACAGACGTATGCATGCAGGTGTGTCCTACCTTAAGTACTATCTTAAGCAATGCTCTGGGTACATAATTTCCTCAGAGCTAACATGCTTAATGACCAGTCTTAGCACGAACTCTTCTCTCTCTCTCATTCTCTCTCCTCTCTCTCTCTCTCTCCCTCCCTCACACACACATTTAACAATCTGGAGAGTGATGTTGTGGAGGCAAGATCCATACATAGCTTTAAGAAGAGGTTCGAGAAAGCACATGGGGCAGGGAGAGAGGGGACTTAGTAGCGACCAGCGAAGAGGCGGGGCCAGGAGCTATGACTCGACCCGTGCAACCACAAATAGGTGAGTACAAAAAGGCCAGCACACACACACACACACACACACACACACACACACACACACACACACACACACACACACACACACACAGGCTGCTACACTGGGATATGGTTGTCTAACCACTATTTCGACAAGGCCTGTGCTAGACAACCAAATTACAGTCAAGCTGAAATAACCAGCCTATCATCCATTTCAGGAAAATTATAAAACAAGAAGTGTCATCCAGTTCAATACAAAAAAAATAAGTTTGTCAGCCCGTATCCAAATTCGAAGCTTACCAATCCTCTGGTAAATATTATCTAAGTCCAACACAAAATAACAAAGAAAATGGGAACTTCCCACAAAACTTAGTTTTAAACTGGTTAGTAAGAAAAATCAATTGAAAGAAAATAAATTTGGGTATGTGAAATTGAATGATCCTACTCTGAACAAAATTCTAAGCGAATATTACAACTAGACGGTATATTTCCTGGCTGAGACGTGAGTCCCACGTGAGATGTACAGCTGGTTAGTACACAAGCTACGTGCGTACAGTACATGAGTGTGCAGACACTGTTCAGACTTGGACTAGGCTACATAAATGACACAGCAGATAGAGCTAAATCACACCCAAGAGATAATAGTGTAGGATATATGTTTGTGTGTAATGCCATTGTTATGGATACTTAGCAGCTCAGAGGCAAAGACAACAATAAACTAAATATGACTCTGGAAAAACTGGACACAAGACAACCTGTGTTTCAGAGACAATATTTTAAAATGAACCTAGCTGACCGTACCTGAGTATAGCGTAGATTACGTTAGGTGAGGTTTGTCGGAAAAAAAAACTGTGTTTCCTGACGCGGGTCTTAGTCAGCTGGAGCTTTTGGTCATCTGACCGAGGCCTTCACGCCAGAGACTTAGGTCCACACAGGACATAGTGTACAGACGGCCAGTTCTTCGCAGAGACTGAGTCTACAGATGAGGGTGCAGGGAAGGGTCTGCATGTGTGGCAATGTGTTTAATGGATACTGAGAAACCCAAGAGAGGTAGCGGAGGGGACAAAAGCTGTCATTTCAGGAAATCAAATCGAAGTTTTTCCTCACTGCTAGTTAAACAATAGTTTGTAAATCAGTCATAGCTCAGCTGAGAGGCTTTCCACAAAGCGCCTCACTTAACATCTGGTTAATATACACTACGAATTAATGTACTGAGTGATCCATACACTGCATGTATAACTAATACATAAACCACTTCAAACAGAAACAAATTGAACATTTCAAGACAGTAATGGTTATTAATCTGTTATTAAAATGTTTAAAGCCGCGGGGGGCATTGACTTCCCGGAACACCCTCCAGGTATTTAGTATCTGAAGTTAACTTGTGTGTTTCAAACCAGGGTATGGGTGGGGTTAAAACCCATGGCGAGTAAGTCGTAAAACTCTCCGCCTTGGGTTCTGGCTCCACCCATACCCTGGTTTGTTTACAATAGTGTTATTGCGATTTCGTGAGTTCTATGTTTCAGGAGGTTCATCCGTAGGTCGAGAATAACATTGTCTTCCCGATACCCTCATTCTGGCAAATTTTCAACGAATTCTGAACTTCTGAGGCTCTATTCTGCCCACGATATAGCTGGCAGCGGTTTGTTTCTCCGGGGACATGGACAAAATATTTTTTTCCTGGTGTGGGTCTTAGTTGCATGACCCATTCCTGCATCATTTGCAACATGCGAGCGTTGATAGATATCTTTGTTATCATTTTCTGCATTTGTTCTTGTTTTAATTGTAAATGACGTGTATAATTTACTTGTCAGTCATAATTTTATTTATTTTTTTCGTGAGGATATTTGTTTCAGTCTGAAATGGATGCGTTAATTGAATGCGTGGAGCTTCAGACAACTGTACCTGTTGTCAGACATCTGTTGTCAAGACCAACTGTACCTAGTTGTCAAGACCACACTGTACCTAGTTGTCAAGACCACACTGTACCTAGTTGTCAAGACCACACTGTACCTAGTTGTCAAGACCACACTGTACCTAGTTGTCAAGACCACACTGTACCTAGTTGTCAAGACCACACTGTACCTAGTTGTCAAGACCACACTGTACCTAGTTGTCAGACCACACTGTCCTAGTTGTCAAGACCACACTGTACCTAGTTGTCAAGACCACACTGTACCTAGTTGTCAAGACCACACTGTACCTAGTTGTCAAGACCACACTGTACCTAGTTGTCAAGACCACACTGTACCTAGTTGTCAAGACCACACTGTACCTAGTTGTCAAGACCACACTGTACCTAGTTGTCAAGACCACACTGTACCTAGTTGTCAAGACCACACTGTACCTAGTTGTCAAGACCACACTGTACCTAGTTGTCAAGACCACACTGTACCTAGTTGTCAAGACCACACTGTACCTAGTTGTCAAGACCACACTGTACCTAGTTGTCAAGACCACACTGTACCTAGTTGTCAAGACCACACTGTACCTAGTTGTCAAGACCACACTGTACCTAGTTGTCAAGACCACACTGTACCTAGTTGTCACAGCACCACACTGTACCTATTGTCAAGACCACACGTACCTAGTTGTCAAGACCACATTGTGCCTAGTTGTCAAGACCACACTGTACCTAGTTGTCAAGACCACACTGTACCTAGTTGTCAAGACCACACTGTACCTAGTTGTCAAGACCACACTGTACCTAGTTGTCAAGACCACATTGTGCCTAGTTGTCAAGACTACACTGTACCTAGTTGTCAAGACCACACTGTACCGTTGTCAGACCACTGTACCTAGTTGTCAAGACCACACTGTACCTAGTTGTCAAGACCACACTGCACCTAGTTGTCAAGACCACACTGTCCTTGTAAAGCCTAGTTGTCACAGGACCACACTGGGCTGACCTAGTTGTCAAGACCACACTGTACCTAGTTGTCAAGACCACACTGTCCTAGTTGTCAAGACCACATGCCAGTTGTCAAGACCACCTGACCTAGTTGTCAAGACACACTGTACCTAGTTGTCAAGACCACACTGTACCATGTCAAACACACTGTACCTAGTTGTCAAACACACACTTTTACTGTCCTAGTTGTCAAGACCCACTGTACCTAGTTGTCAAGACCACACTGTACCTTCCTAGTTGTCAAACCACAGCATGCCCCACCCAAACCTGCCACCTCCATCATCTCACACACCTGCTGTCTCTACACCCACCCTAGCAATTCCCACACCCTCCTCAGTCACCCACACCTGGAGCAGCAGCTGCGGTAGCGGACCGCTCCTTGTCAAGGTAGCAGTGGTGGGCAGACGAGGCGGCGATGTTACGGATTGGGTTGCAACCAGTCGCTGAAACAGGAGGCGTATGTCAGCCGCCCTCAAATGTTGTTGTTATTGTTGACACTGCTGTTAGCTGGTGGTGCTATTGCTCCTGTCTCCTACTGTTGATGTTTTGGCTCCTGCTGTGGTCGCTGTTGCTTGTTGTTCTTGCTGCTGCTTACGCTGTTAGCTGTTGCTTCTGTTGCTTCCGGTACTGCTACTTGTTGCTTCATTTGCTTCCGTTGCTGTTTTTTGTTCCTGTTGCTTCCGGTGCTGCTACTTGTTGCTTCATTTGCTTCCGTTGCTGTTTTTTGTTCCTGTTACTTCCGGTGCTGCTATTTGTTGTTTCAGTTGCTTCCGTTACTGTTTTTTGCTCCCGTTGCTGCTTGTTGTTCCTTTGCTTCCGTTGCTCCCGTTGATTTCGTTGCTACTTTTCTCCCTTTGCTTCGTTGCTGCTCCCGTTGCTTCCGTTGTTGCTCCACTTGCTTCCATTGCTGCTGCTTGTTGCTCCCGTTACTTCCGTTGCTGCTTGTTGCTCCCGTTACTTCCGCTGTTAACTGTGTTATTCCTTCTGGAGTAACATCACATTACTATCTCCACTTCTTTCTTTTAATTCTTCTACTCTTTTTAGAACATAAGAACATAAGAAAGGAGGAACACTGCAGCAGGCCTGTTGGCCCATACTAGGCAGGTCTTTCACAATCCGTCCCACTAACAGAATATTTGCTCAACCCAATTTTCAATGCTACCCAAGAAATAAGCTTTGACAATTTTACCCACTCATGCGCGAGTCCCACTCAAATCCAACCCCTCTCACTCATGAATTTATCCAACCTAAATTTGAAACTACCCAAGGTCCTAGCTTCAATAACCCTACTAGGCAGACTGTTCCACTCATCAACTACCCTATTTCCAAACCAATACTTTCCTATATCCTTTCTAAATCTAAACTTATCTAACTTGAATCCATTATTGCGGGTTCTCTCTTGGAGAGATATCCTCAAGACCTTATTTATATCCCCTTTGTTAATACCCATTTTCCACTTGTATACCTCGATCATGTCTCCCCTCATTCTACGTCTTACAAGTGAATGTAATTTTAGGGTCTTTAATCTTTCTTCGTATGGAAGATTTCTAATGCTATGTATTAATTTAGTCATTCTACGCTGAATGTTATCTAACGAATTTATGTCCATTCTGTAATATGGAGACCAGAACTGAGCTGCGTAATCTAGGTGAGGCCTTACTAATGATGTATAAAGCTGTAATATAACCTCTGGACTTCTGTTGCTAACACTTCTTGATATAAATCCCAGTAATCTATTTGCCTTATTACGTACGCTTAGGCATTGCTGTCTTGGTTTAAGGTTGCTGCTTACCATCACCCCCAAGTCCTTCTGCAATCTGTATGGCTAAGTTCTACGTTATTTAACTTATAAGTGCTTGGGTTATGGACACTCCCGAGCTTCAGAACCTTGCATTTATCTACATTGAACTGCATCTGCCACTTTTCTGACCACGAATTAAGTTTGTCTAAATCTTCCTGAAGTTCTATGACATCTATGTTTGAATCAATTATCCTACCTATCTTCGTGTCGTCGGCGAATTTGCTCATATCACTAGTAATTCCCTCATCAAGGTCATTGATATATATTATAAATAACAATGGGCCTAAGACTGATCCCTGTGGAACACCACTTGTTACAAGTCCCCATTCGGATTTAACCCCATTTATGCACACTCTCTGCTTCCTATTGGTGAGCCATGACTCGATCCATGACAGCACTTTTCCCCCAATGCCATGAGCTGCCACTTTCTTTAACAGTCTCTGGTGCGGTACTCTATCAAAAGCCTTACTAAAGTCTAAATAAACAATATCGAATTCTTTATCGTGATCAACAGCCTCAAAAGCTTTACTGAAGAAGGTTAATAAATTAGATAGGCAGGAACGGCCCTCGTGAATCCATGCTGGGTATCATTAATCAAATTATGGTTATCTAGATGGCTTCTAATAATATCAGCAATAATTGACTCTAGTAATTTGCCTACAATTGAGGTCAGGCTTATTGGGCGGTAGTTTGACGGTAGTGACTTGTCCCCTGCTTTAAAAATAGGAATTACATTAGCCATCTTCCACATATCAGACACTACACCTGTTTGAAGAGATAAATTAAAAATGTTAGATATTATTTCACAGAGTTCCATTTTGCATTCCTTAAGAACCCTTGCAAAAGCTCATCAGGACCCGGCGATTTATTTTGTTTCAGTCGGTCCAGCTGTTTCATAATCATTTCGCTAGTGACTGTGATATTACATAATTTATCTTCTTCTGGGCCTCTGAAAAAATTAATTACTGGGATATTATTAATGTCTTCCTGTGTGAAAACCGAGAGAAAATAATTATTAAAAATAGAGCACATATCATTCTCCTTGTCAGTAAGATGCCCAAAGTTATTTTTAAGGGGACCTATCTTATCCCTAACTTTTGTTCTATAAACCGGGAAAAAAACTTTTTGGGTTAGTTTTTAATCCCTAGCAACTTTAATTTCATAGTCCCGTTTAGCTTTTCTTATTCCCTTTTAACGTCCCTCTTAATGTCAGTATACTGATTTATAAGATGACCCTCACCTCTTTTTATGCGCCTATAAATTCCTTTCTTCTGCCCTAAAAGATATTTGAGCCTATTATTCATCCATTTTGGGTCATTTCTACTTGATCTAATTTCTTTATACGGGATAAATGTTCTTTGGGCAGCCTGTATAGTGTTAAGAAAACTGTCATATTGATACCTCTCTTCTTCACCCCAGTCCACAGTTGATAAGTGTTCTCTAAGTCCATTATAATCTGCTAAGCGAAAATCTGGGACCATTACTGAATTATCCCTACTATCATACATCCATTCAATGCTAAAGGTAATTGACTTGTGGTCGCTTGAGCCGAGTTCCTCTGTAATTTCTAAATTATTAACAAGGGTTTCCTTGCTTGCCAGAACCAAGTCAAGTAGGTTATTTCCCTTGTAGGTTCTGTTACAAACTGCTTCAAAAGCAATCCTGAACTACTTCTAAAAGTCGTTAGATTCTAAATTCCCTGTCATGAAATTCCAATCAATCTGACTAAAGTTAAAGTCCCCTAGAATTACTACGTTATCGTGTCTTGTGGCCTTAACAATTTCCTCCCAAAGTAGTCTCCTTGTTCCCTATCTAAGTTTGGAGGACGGTAAATCACGCCTAAAATCAATTTTTCACACCCTCTGAAAATTCTATCCAGACAGACTCTGTATGTGTTAATTCATACTTTATACTCCGTTTTTATGCAACAATTTAAATGATCACGGACATAGAGTGCCACCCCACCCCCTTTCCCGATACTTCTGTCTACTTGGAACAATTTAAAACCCTGAATGTGACATTCGGCAGGCAAGTCCCGATTTTTCATATTAAACCATGTCTCAGTTATTGCAAAAACATCAATATTACCCGTACTTGCAACTAATCTCAACTCGTCCATCTTATTCCTAGCACTACGACTATTGGTGTAATATATATTTAGAGACCCTCCTTTCTCTTTACCCTTCCTGCTCATCTCTGTTTTTCCACTATACCTATTACTGTCCTTGTCATCTAGTGTCACTAGCTTTCCACTATCCACCTTATTCTGCCTATTACTAGTTCTCCTACAACTTATAATATTACTACACTGGGACTTCTCTGTTTTCCCCCAAAACCCATACCACTAACTATTTCTAGTTTAAAGCCCTAACAGCTCCCTCCACTGCAGTTGCCAGTGCCCCCACCCCAGACCTGGATAAGTGAACCCCATCCCTGGCATACATGTCATTTCTGCCATAGAAGAGGTCCCAGTTGTCAATGAATGTTACTGAATTTTCCTTACAGTATTTGTCCAGCCAGCAATTGACACCAATTGCCCTGGACAGCCATTCATTTCCAACTCCTCTCCTTGGCAAAATACCACATATGACAGGGTTCCCACCCTTCTTCCTAATTATGTCTATTGCTGACCTAAACCTGCTAGTCAGGTCCTCACTCCTACGTCTGCCAACATCGTTGCCTCCAGCACTGAGACAGATAATAGGATTGCTCCCATTACCTCTCATGATGTCGTCCAGACGGCTAACAATATCCTCCATCCCAGCCCCAGGAAAGCAAACCCTCTGTCTCCTACTCCTATCAATCAAACAGAAAGCCCTATCCATGTACCTAACCTGACTGTCCCCAACAACAACAATGTTTTTACCTTCCTTTGTGTCTTTCGTCGTGACGCTCCCAGAAGTCGACTCACATTCATCGGGTAGCACGGAGAATGGGTTCGATGTTTCCACAACATTCTCCTGGGTCTTCGTTGTTTCTACCTCTCCACCCGTCCTCTTGAGCCTTAACTTTGTCCCATGCGTTTTAGCCACTGTCCAGGTTCCTTTCCTGGCTTGAGGATTCTCAACAGGAGGATTACTACGAATCCTCTTGTTTTCCTCAGTCAGTCGCTGTATCTCAAGCTTAGCTACCCTCAGTTCTTCCTTCAGCTGCTGGTAGAGTAGCTCAAGAGAGGACATCTTCTTCAGATTGACAGAGAGCACACAAGACACGTCTTCACTGAGTTAAGTCAGGTCCACCACTCCTTGTAAACACCAGCTCCCTCACCTTCGTGTGTTAGTGTTACTAGTTAATGGTCCATGACGGGCCGAAACGTCGTCTCAAGTTTCTTTTTCCTATGTGTTGAGTTATTTGTATATTCTTTTTTATGTGTAAAATTATAAACATATCAGGAAACGCCTCAAACTACTCCGACACGTCGAAATATGCAATAAAAACGTTCCTCTGATTTTACGATTATATATATATATATATATATATATATATATATATATATATATATCAATAACAGTACTGCGACTAGCCGAGGATTTGAACCCATGTAGTTTTGGCCTTGCCTCGTGGTGAGCGAAAATCACATGCCTTAACCCACTGAACCACACAATCCTACAAGAACCAAGCACCCAGCCAAGCTAGGTGTGTTACTCTTGGTCCGAGGACATATGGTGGTGTGGATGCCTTTAAGCTAATGAGTTTCTAATGCAGTTAAATATTAGCGTCGAATAACTGAAGCCAGTCGGAAGAAGCCTTGACTAGTTATCACATGGAAACTAATATCCCATTTTCGTTCAGTTAAAAAACAAATGGCAAATTGACACAGCCACGGAACCAAAAACCAATTTGAGGTAATAGGAATCAGATGAGGTGTGGCAGTTGAAGGCATCGTTAGCGGTGGGCTGGACCCACTAGTGGAAGTATATCATGCCCAAAAGTTGGACCAGAGGTTAAACAGGTGAAAGTAACCTCTGTACCACGATTCTATGGTGTTGCTGTGTCAGACAGGTATGGTGGTAGCAATGGTGTATCGACAAATTGATGAATTAGTGACATGTACAACACCTGGGTATCTTTATTCTGAGGATGGCTCGACAATCAATTTAATACTGAGGTACAGACGATACCTTGTACCTGGTCGTTAAGCCTCGGGCTAAACTCCCGGGCATGACCTACTTCCAGATGTGGGTCCCGCCCACCGGTGATTATGCCTTCAACTGCTGCACCTCATTTAACTCCTATATAAGCGACCGTCTTCCTGCCAATCTTCACCTAATCAAAACTACGCTGGTGAACAACTAGGCTGAGGGACTGATTACCTCGTCTTCTATTGTCTCCAGCTTCAGCCCCTTCAAACATCTGATAAAGCCGCTGGTTGGCGAAACGTCAAGATACCCAGGTGTTACACAAGTATCTTGTTAAGAATGTGTAATGTATCTTATTCATCATTATCTCGTGCGTATTGTTTACCCTTCCTGCTGCCCCAGTGGTACTGTAAATAAGGACCGGCCAGCGGGGCTAGGCCGGACAGGAGCTAGAGGCCTCAACCGGTCTTGCTGGCCCAGGTGACCGGGAGTGGCGTCAACAAGGCTCACGCAACCCATGACTTGACCGCATGTTCACCGCAGTCACCCCTGGTGACCCCGATGTTTCCCCTACCCCTCCCCCCACCCCTACCTCCGCAGCCGCCCGTAGCTCACAACCGAAAGGACACAATTTCGATTCCCGGGCAGGGGGAGACGTACGAGGTCCTCCTAAAACCTGTTACCTACATTCGCCTAAGCCACACTGCTCTGTGTAGAGCTTAATCGGAGCAAGGTTTTGCTCTGTGTATAGCTAAATTGGCGCGACGTTTTGCTCTATAGAGCTGTATCAAGTCATGTGTTTCGTCTTTCCCTTCAAGGGAGGTACCTGGGTGCCAGTGAAGGGCTCTTGATCCAGGGAGTTGGAGTTATTCTCCTTTGGATCGAATCTGCCTCTCGTGACTCCTACGGTTTTAGCGCTTCCTAATGAATATAAAATTAATATATGAATCATTAACTTTAACACCTGTGCCTGGCACTCTGCTGACCTTGGCAAAGGTGACCTGACCTTGGCACTCTGCTGACCTTGGCAAAGGTGACCTGACCTTGGCACTCTGCTGACCTTGGCAAAGGTGACCTGACATCGGCAAAGATGACCTGACCTTGGCACTCTGCTGGCCTTGACAAAGGTGACCTGACCTTGGCACTCTGCTGGCCTTGGCAAAGGTGACCTGACCTTGGCACTTTGCTGGCCTTGGCAAAGGTGACCTGACCTTGGCACTCTACTGACCTTGGTAAAGGTGACCTGATCTTGGCACTGGTGATCCCTGACAAAGGTGACCCTGGCGCACTAGCGACCCTTGGCATTCCATTCTGGAGACCCCTGGTACTCTGGTGACCCTGTCTGACCTGACCCCTCGTGAGGGGAGGGGAGGTTGAAGGTGGTGCCGCTGCCTCCCCGTTGTGCTCAGTAATTGTGCTCAACCCCCAAATTAGCTGGTGTCGAGTAGCATTTGTTTACGCTGGCACTCTGGCGTAGCACCGGAACCCCTTCCCCCCTCTCATTCTCTCTCACTCTCTCTTCGACTCTCACACTCAGATTTGCTTAGATTTTTGCCACCGATGCGGCTAGTTTAGTGTGCACACTACATCCATCCTGTGGGCAGTAACGCAAGAGTATATCAACGCAGCATATTAATACACATAAGGTCTAGGAACTAGGCCCCGAAAGGGTTAACAGGATTACTTCTGGAGTTATATCTACAATTCTTATTATAATGTTTGTGGACCATTTACAAAGTCACACTTTGTGCGGGTTATTTGTGCAGTGTTCCAGTCACGGTGTTGCTGCGCCTTTTTGTTCTTTATAACAACTGTGTTGAGTTAGGCATAAAAATTAACAGCTGGGCGTCCACGCTGCAAACTGCCATTCTAATGGAATTTAAGTTAACCTGTGACACTGATTCTTTGTCGTCACTGAAGGCTCTTGACTCTCACAGTGGCTCTTGACAACATGCTCGCTGGGGAAGCAGGGTTTAAATACTCCAGAAATCAAAGAAAAGGGAAATAATGTACCATTTTTTATAGATTCATCACACATTGAATTACTCCTTCGTGATACAGTTGAAAATTTAGCCAAAGAAAGTAAGTACCTTTAAGGAAAATACAGGTACATAATTTTAGTATATCTATGTCTAGTATTAGGAATAATATTGGGAGAGAAGTAAATAATGAAAGTGAATGTTATAGGAATATAGAAGCCTGAGTGGATCTGTCACTCGCTATAACATGAACGTAGATAAGCCTGTCTGCGGAGCACCTTGCAATGTAAACAGACTGACTGATGTTGCTGTAGTCAGACTTAGGCTTGGTTGTAAGTACAACTGGAAGTTTGGCAGACGCACGGATGATAAAATATTATACATATTTATATTATTCATGTTGTATGGTGTCCCGTAGCTTGGTCGCTAGCGGACTCGGCTCACACACTGAGGTCTGGGGTTCAATTCCTCGGTACGGCAGGAAACATTAGGACGTGTTTCCTTAAGACACCTACTGTCCCTGTTCACCCATTAGTAAAATGGGCATCTGGGTGTGGGTCGCATCCTGGGACAAAATTAACCTAATTTTCCCGAAATGCTCAGTATAACAAGGGGCTTTCTATATAGTAGTATGTCATTGATGTCAGCTATGGTCTGTATACCTTGTACATGTACTTGTAGAAAATATATTATCATTATTATTCTCTCTCTCTCTCTCTCTCTCTCTCTCTCTCTCTCTCTCTCTCTCTCTCTCTCTCTCTCGTGAGGGGGAACTAATCTCTTCCTCTCAGGTCGTCTTCAGGTTGTTCCTCTGTTTATTTAAGTGTCAAGGGAAGATTATACTCTTGTTTTTGAATTTTCTTAGAGGTCTGACCTGAACCTTTTCAAGGATTCTTCAGGAATGACCTAAACATCATGAAGGATCACTCGAGGATCTGACCAGCACCTCTTGAAGGATCACTCTAGGATCTGATGGTGGCCACTGGCGTTACTCTCTCTGGCCAGTGGTAAATGGTATGGCCAGTTGCCGGATGGTGGGATAGCTGGTGAGCTACTGGCCAGATGGCCGGACAGCTGGACCAGCAACTGCCCGGAAACACCATTACCACCAGGGGAAGGGGGAAAGGGGGGTAGGGGGTAACTTGACCTGATATACCATGAAACAGTTATACCAACAATATTATTATTATTATTATTTTACTACTATTATTAACTATTATATTAACTCTTATTATATTATTATTAACTTATTATTAACATTATTATTATTATTATTATTATTATAAGCGTTTTATGTGAAGCTGTAAACTCTCGTTGGTCATTTAACTGACGGCGGGGTGCAGGCTCGATCCTCGGTGACGTTACCCAACTGTACCCCCCTATTTAACACCCGACTGAAAGCACCGAGTGCGACCAGCTTTTCATTACGGCTTCCCTATTATTTGGGACAAATTTGACGCCCAGAGTAACGGGGGGAAAAAATTGGCATTAGATTTTCAAATTAACCATAACATGTATGAATCACGTTATATACAAATTGCCGGCACTGATACGAGTTCGTTATATTACGTATTTTTTTTTTTTGGGGGCTGCAATATTTTTTATATTGTCACTTTATTTTCGTGAAAAAAAAATGATAAAAAGTATACTTGAAATTGATTCTGTTTTTAAATGGGGGAAAAAATTTTGTCCTTGTCACATCACCTTGATCTTCATTATTTTAAATTCTGTCATTTATTGCGTTGTTGCTGCGTGTACTTTATTACACTCTGGTGCGTTGTGTAGTCCGTGATTACACTTGAGTGATTAAGTGTACTTTGCACTTAGTAATTACGCTGAGAGACAGTGTTTAGTACACTGTCGCAAATACACTTGGATACAGTATGTACTCGGTGATTACGTCAAAATATGGTATGTACTCTGTGATCACGTTTAAATACAGTATGTACTTTGATTACATTCGTATACAGCATGTAATCAATATTCCCTTCATATACAATATGTACTCAGATTACACGCAACACACGCTGTTCTCAATGTTCACGTTCAGGCACACATGTACTCACTGATTGCAAAGAGAGTACGTACTCAGTGATTGCACTCAAATGTACTCTACTCTCAAAACTCACATTCAGATGCAGTGCCAAACAGTCGACATGTAATCAAGGCACAGCTCAAACAACCTGACGTTCAGAGACACTCAGATGTATCAGTTTTCTAGCTCAATAATACCAAGAAACAATCAGAAGTGATTGACAACAGCCATTTAGAAGCTGTTATTTTCTAATAACACCCACCTGAAGCCTGTTAGCAATGGCACCCCACCTTCAGGCTGGCCATAAGTGTCTAGTGACACCATACCGTAATCAGTGCTAAAAAATACAGGTGTGGGAATGTACCATCGTTGTATAAGGGTACAGGTATGGGGCTGTCACATAGATTATCACACAAGTTGTACAGGGGTACAGGCTGTCACATAGATTATCACATAGGTTATTACATTTATTTATCACGTAGGTTGTCACATAGATTATCACATAGATCACATAATTATCACAGATTATCACATAGGTTATCACATAGGTTATTACATTTATCACGTAGGTTTTCAAATAGATTATCACATAGATCACATAATTATCACAGATCATCACATAGATTATCACATAACTCAAGTCCACTAGTCTTCTTGCCCAATAATTTAATCCATAACACATTTTTAATATTTACAAATTGTACCACTGACGAAGTCTCCTTCCTTGCCTTCGGCAGGTGTGGTTCCAGAACAAACGAAGCAAAGAACGGCGCATGAAGCAGCTCTCAACGATGGGGATGCGCGCGCACCTCTTTGCGAACCCGCGCAAGCTGCGCGATCTCCCGCTGGGGATGGACGACGCCTATGGCTTCTTCCCCGGCTACAACGGCTTCCCAGGCCAACAGTTCCCAGGCTACTTCGGTCCCCAGCAGCCTATGGGCTACCCCCACAGTGAGTGTTTCTCCCTCCTTCAGGGGTCTGTTGATGTATCACAAGTTGATAAGACACATATGCAACAGTTAGGTATCTTCATTACGAAGAGATGTGAAGACGATGTAATCAGTCCATCACCCTTGAAGACGTTTGAGGGGGTCAGTCCCTCAGCCTTTGACAAGTTTTCCAAGTGAGAAGGAATGCATTTGAGAGGGACGTTGCCCTCTCAATGATGATCTTTCTTCTAGTTTCTTATCACAGGAGCAATTCCCAAGTGATAGTTAACTTTAGGTCTGGTGGTACTGAACCTCTGCAAGTGCCGCTGCTACTGAACCCAACCCGCTGCTGCCTTGTCTGCAGGAAACATCAACAGTGATGCTGAACACTGTTGATCGAACACATGCTTACTGTTTCATTATACTAACGTTTGTATGTCACTGGTTGGTGTACGGAGGGGGTTTAAAAACCTATTGGCTATTCGAGGGTCATTTAGGCTGCGTGTCACCTGCTCACCATCACTCGGGATTACTTAAATCACTAGAGTAGGGATTTAAGTATCCCACGAATTACACCAGAGGAAGAGTGAAAGGGAATAACGTTCCTATTTATGATTAAGTTTAATTTTTTATTCCTTTTCCCTAAGTTCTTCTCTCGGTTAGGTTCAATATTTGCTCACACTTCTAAAAACAGTCAACTGAAGAATCAGTATTGTACATTTGTACATGTATATTCTATATGTATGTTGTACATAGCAAAAGATGCTGGATTCTGTAAGGTGTTATGAACTTGTGAGGTTTCTGGTGAGGTTTGGTCACATACCAGGCCGCGGGGACGTTGACCCCCGAAACCCTCTCTAGGTATACTGAGAGTTTCTAAGAGTTTCTGAGAGTTACTGAGAGTTTGAGAGTTGCTGAGAGTTTGTGAGGCGTTTTATGTGAGGTTTTGATTTTTTTTTTTTTTAAGTTTGTGTGATTTCTGTGGTCTTATGTGTTGTCTCTCCCCACCAGTGGGTCCAGGAATGGAGCAGCCGCTGCCCCCCGGCGGGCCCATGGGGGGAGCAGAGTTCCCAGGAATGCCCCCCATGGCGGCCATGATGGGGGAAGCCTTCCCCCCACACACCCCCATGACCTCCCCCTCTGACGATGTTTCTGTCCACGGCGGTAAGTACTAATCTCGACTCGTCTCTCCTTTCCAGCAATCTGTTTGTAAACCACGGTACGGGTGGGGTTTAAACCCATGGCAAGTGAATCCTAAAACTCTTAGGCCAGTGCGTTAACCCCTTGGCCAGTTGGCTCTAATAAGATTCATCCAACTGGATGAATCTTATTAGGACCAACTAGCCAAGTGGTTAACGCACTGGACTGCGAGTTTTAGGACTCGCCATGGGCTCAAACCCCACCCGTTCCGTGGTTGATTTGCAATTGTGTTGTTAGTATTTCGTGAAACCTGTTTATAAATTAGTATTTCTTCTAAATTAGAAGCTCCAGAGAAAGTTTAAATTCACTTATATTTATATTTTGGCGAAGAAATGAATTTACAGTGAGTTCACTGCTTTGGGGCTTTCGTGTGCAGCCACACATCTTCAAAGATCGTGAGAATGTTCAAACAATTCACAGTTCACTAGTGTTATCCCTGACTATTTTGTTTACAGTAGTCCCTTGTTCTTAAGATTTATTCATACTGAATTCTATAATTTATAATGAATTTGAAGAATACAAGTCACAATACCGTGGCTGAAACAATTCACAAAATACCACTACCACTGTTGTTGATACTACTACTATTACTACTACTATTAGTACCACCACTGCCACTACTACTACTACTACTACTACTGCCACTACTACTACTACTACCACCACTACCAATACCACCACCACCACTACTACTACGACCACTACTAATACTTTTACCTCTCCTATTTCTTTCGTTCTTCTCGACCATTCTTCTGGTCTTCTCTGTTTTCATTCGGTTGTGGTCCAACATTGGACCAGGACGGACGGAAGAGCCGCCTGTCTACTAATAAGTGTGGGTATTCTGTGAATTAAAATGTGTATTCAACCGCTAGTCATATTAGTGGTGAACTGAAGTAGTCTTGTGTATTGCCGGCAGGCCCCGGGGGTTTCAGCGACCATCAGAACTCGGAGATCCTGGCCTGGTAACCTGGTGTGACCTGCCGCCCACCACCACCGCCGCCCACTACCACAACTCAACCACCAAAGATACCACCACGCTCCGTGATGTCAAGCCATGCTGACATCATTTGAGTTTCTACGTAAGGACAAATAAAAACACTGAGCTGTCCATCTTTCTATGTCTTCAGTGTCTCCATAGAATACATGTAGCTCTTTTTTTTTTTGGCGTGGATTTATTATATATAAAGGCAATTTTTATCCGATAGCAGAGCGGATGAAGCCCAAAAAAACATAGGATAACGCTAATGAATAAATGTCGTCCATAGTTGTGAAAAAAAAAATACTATTTGTAAAGAGGAACGATGGTTGAGATGCGATACTTCGTAACAGTAATTTAAAAAAAAAAAACATTTTTCTACATTGACGTTGCATCCAACCATCGTTCCTGGGACTGGGAATTGTGAACCCGTTTCGAAACCCACCACACTGAACGTGTGTTCATAGATGTGCAGGACTAGGAGTGTACGCCTCAATACAACTATTGCTAACTTCGTACCCCTCACTGATACAAATTGTACACTTTTCTTAGAGGTGTACTCTTCACTGCAGCTACTGTGGTATGTTGTACATCTCATTATACCTATTAAGGTTGTATTCTCGCTACGACTGTTGCTAGGGGATAAGAAAGTATTTTTACTTAATTTTGATACCAGCTTGAAAAAGTCCCGATACCGTCATCGGAACAATTCACAACTAAACCACAAATTGGAAAGGAAACATTATACTATGTTTCGTCCCGTGGTTTGGAGGGCGTAACGTCAATATGTAGACAGATACAGGTGTGTAGAACAAGCCTTTGTTTACGCAACATTTCGCTCTATGCAGAGCGAAACGTTGCCTTCGTAAACGTGTCAGTCTTCCCGAACGTATCAAACTGTGAGTTGGTTGTAAGTTGGGGGCGTTTTCACACGACCCAGACAGATGCTAGCTAGTCAAAACACACCTGTTTGTCTATCACACATGCCACGCATATCACAGATTTGTACTCTATCGTCCAGCTGCAGTTGGAAGTCACACTGCGTCACCGCACTTCAAAAACTTTTCACACCCACAAGGAAGACAGGAAAATGAGCACAGACATATACTTCTAGATATAAACTTCATTCGTTATAACCGGGTACAGCGTACCCGGTTAAGACAAGTGTTAAACTGCTTCTAATGGGAATTTATTGTTGCTATTAAGGAACATAAAGCAACAATAAAGTGATATGAGGTTTGTCACAATTCTAATTCGCTGGGGTTAATAACTCCGTTGGGGTTAATAACTTCGCTGGGGTTAGTAACCTCGCTAGGGTTAACCTCCCTGGGGATTAATAAATGTCCTGAACTGTACACAAGAGTCCTTGTCCACAACTCATCGTTATCGCCATAACATTGTTGACAATAAGTCATTTAAATTCATCTTATTACTCTCGTATTGATGAGATTCTCAATTCTCCGGTTGCCTGTTCTTCTCCTTTGAAGAGAATCATCTGGTCATCCCACCGTGTCTAGCATTTATTGGTAACTATTGATGCTGGTGGGAAAATAGACGTCTGCTGCTAGAAATAGTGGCTAATAATTCGACACAATACTTATTGTTAGACATGTGCTAGGTTGACCGGAGACTGTGATCTAATAGAGATTATGGAGCACAATTTCCTAGAGATAAGTTAGTAAATGTAACTCTTAATTGGATTGTTTACTTGTAAAAGTGGTCACCAGTGAGAGGAAATTACTTTTGACTTGTTGCTTTCTATGGAAAGTACTGTGGATGGTAGTAGTACTCATAAAATAATAGTATATTTCCATGCCACTCTGGAATGTCTGTGCTAGCATTCCCAATAGAAATTTGTGCGAAGGGCATTGTCAAAATTATTAATATATCGAAGAGGTCAGTACTCTTTATATTTTTTTCTCCTGAGAGCAGTTTTCCCATGCGTTTTATTTCTCAAAAGGGAGAACGGTAGGTAGAACTGGTGCTCTGGGAGGTAATATCAAGGTCCTGTCATCAAGGTCCTGTCATCAAGGTCACTACTAAATGTCTTATGCACTGTTGCAACTACTGTTGGCTCTTACACATGGTAAATGCAGAAGTGAATGTTTGTCCCATAAAAGAATCGTATTCCCAAGAATTTTTTTTATTTTTTATTAACACATCGGCCGTTTCCCATAAAGGTAGGGTCCCCCCCCAAAAAAAAAAAAAAAAAAAAAAATCATTCAGTCCATCACTGTCTTGCCACAGATGTCGACACTACAGTTTAAAAACTGTAACGTATCTCCACCCCTCCAGAGCGCAGTCACTGTATTTCCCACCTCCAGGACTCAAGTCTAGTTAACCGGTATTATTAAAATAATAATTATAATAATAATTATTATTATTTTTGTTAGGGAAAAACGCTTGCACCAGAAGGATCATTAAGCACTTAGAAAACGAAAATGAATGTGTTTGATCCAAAGATATGGAGGACAGCACTCGTATTTCATGGATCGAAAGCCGTTCAGTAGTATCAAGGTACCTTTCCTTCCCTCCTTAAATGGATTCCCGAACATTAGCAGCATCAGTACAGTCGTAGTTAAGTACTCTTGAGTTGCAAGTTATGCAGAGATTAGTACTCTGTACTCGCCTTGACCTGCCATCATATGGACACACGATTCCGGAATTCCAAGGAGAAACAGGATCCCAAGTAAATTAGGAACTGGTAATTTCTACCAACTTTTCATAAGCGCTTATCTAACAGAATGGATTCACATTCCTCACATGCTATATTTTGATGTATTTATAAGGTAGGGGTCTAGGGTGGGTCAGTGTACATAGTTGTACAGTCTCTGTTGTGTGCACATCCATTTCTTTTTCAGTGTAGATAGCTTACAATTGTCATGTAGTCTTTTTCTGTTAAATATTCATATGTACCTATTATTCAGTTTTTATTCGTCCTGCTTTGTAGTGTTATATAGATGAAATATATATATTTTTTCCCCTCTCACGAAAATGGAAAAAAAATGAAAATCACTCTTCATAGTGTCTTGGTTTTGCGCTTTTTATATATATATATGTATATATATAGTAACAGCCGCGAAGTTTAAGGATCACTAACGTACCTTTTAAGATGCTCTATCTTCTTGATATTGTGAAGTCATTCTGACATCCTCTTCCGATAGTCCCGACAGAAACAAGTGACATCTAGATGAAGATCGGGGCTCAGGTTGACTCACCAATCTTTTAGGGATAAATCAGCTATGAACAATTTACCCTGTATATAATTTTATAAATGTAATGTTCAGTGCTTAATTAATGCCTACCACAAGGACACCAGCCACGACAACACCAGTGGCCTTGAGCGCCACGACACTCATACACGAGAGAAAACTCACACTCATGATGGTCCTACTGCAGAGTACTGTGACCCAGGACCGGTTTGAAGTCTTATAGGTCGTGGGCGCTTTCATAATCATAGGCCCAAATGATTGTGTGTATATATATATATATATATATATATATATATATATATATATATATATATATATATATATATATATATATATATATATATAAAAAGATCACAGTAAACAGGTGATATCAAAATATGCAAGAAAACCACTATGAAAAAATAGAAGAATTCCAAGCGCATTCGTGACTACTCACATTATCAAGGAACTTTTTTTTTTATATTTTATTATTTAAGGAACTATAACAGGAAACATGACAAGAAGGGCTTATATAAGGGGCGAGACTACACCTCACAGTCACATCACAATAACAAAGACTACACCTCACAGTAGCGTAACATCGTGCGATGTTACGTTACTGTGAGGTGTAGTCTCGCCCCTTATATAAGCCCTTCTTGTCATGTTTCCTGTTATAGTTCCTTGATAATGTGAGTAGTCACGAAAGCGCTTGGAATTCTTCTATTTTTTCATAGTGGTTTTCTTGCATATTTTGATATCACCTGTTTACTGTGATCTTTTTGCATATATATATATATATATATATATATCTCGTGCAATAAGATGACAGGAAATAAGTAATATGTTGATATACAATATAACTACAGTGAACGATAGTATTTTTGTAAGCGCTTCGTGATCTTTCAGATTATTAAGGAAGAGAGATGTGAGAGATCACAGCGTACAACGAGTACGTTCCATCAGGGCCAGAGTAAAGTCTTCGCTGGCCCATATCATAGACTATTATACTTCGACACCATGGCTATCACACTTTATAATGTTTTTCTCGTAAGCCTCATGGGTAACCCAGGCCTATGTGGCCCTTGGTGGTTGTGGTGGCTGGTGTAGAAGAACAGCTGGTCCAGGTCGCAGTATCCCTGCAGAAGACCTTGCCGGAGCGGCTGCAGAAGTAACTCCCAGGAATAACTGTGTGTGTTCTGACTGTTTTTCTCATTGTATGTGAATCTGTGATATCGATTATTTGTTATAATTCCAGTGACAATTTTGTAATAAATCTAACGAAAGAATAACTTATTTCTTTTATTTTTCACCTCATTCTCTCGTGTAGAATACAGCGGCAGCCCAGTACTGATATATCCATTTTTTAATATGAAGTAAATGCAATGCAGACAGTATCAGCTGCTGTCTCCTCTCTCTCGGATCAAACCTGATTACTACCCATTACCAAAGCATTGTGTGAGCCCCTCCCTCTGGGTTTAGGGCTTCCAGGGATATAAACTGAATAATCTATCCACACCAGAGACGGCAGGTAAGTGACAAGCTGCATGGGGCTCTTGATCAGAGTAAATGGAGCTGTACGTTATACAATTGCTACAGACCTACACTACAGACCTGTGATGCTGAAGACCTGTGCTACAGACCTACGAATAGACCTATGTTAGAGATCTATTCTACAGACGTATAGAACTATGCTGCAGGCCAACTGTACAGATATATGGTACAGATCAATGCTATAGAACTGTACTACAGGCCTACGGTACAGACCTACACTACAGACCTACACTACAAGCCTACACTACAGGCCAGTGTTACTAATCTATGTACAGCTTCTCTCTAGACCTTCAGCCCCGCTCTAGACCCTCCTTCAGCCCCCTTCAGCTCCCCCTCTAGTCCCTTCATCACCTCCCGACCCAAATTTAGCCCTCAGCGATCCCTTCTTTAGTCCCCCACCGATTGATTTTCCACCAGCCTCCTTCAGCCCCATTGCAGACCCGTATCCAGTCCCTTGCAGACCTTCATTCAGCCCCCTGCAGACCCGTCTTCGGCCTCCAGCATGGTCCTCGAGTCCCTCATTAGGTAATCTGGTGTTCCACTCTAATGAGGAGCAATTTGTACCTAGTGTCCTGAATTAAGGTACAACTTGGTAACAGGTTCCCACATCGCCACCAATCCAGTTAGGTACACGAAAACATGCACCCATGGGAACATGTTTTTCAGTTACGTAGGTACATGGGTACATCTTGCCTTGGTAGGTTAGTACATGAGTACATCTTTCCCGGTTATGTACATGTATTCACCTGTTTGTGGTTGCAGGAGTTAAGTCTCTGCTCCTGGGTCCGCCTCTCTACTGGCTGCTACAGGGTTAACTCCTGGCTGTGTGAACACTATCGTACCTATTCTTGAAGCTATGTATGGTTTATGCCTTTACCTCTTCTCTGTCTAGGTCGCCCCTGGTCCTTCTGTCTCATAGCAAACCTCTGCTCGTTTCCCAGCTTCTTGACACGATTTATTAGACGCGGGCTCTACACTGGCGCTGCATACTCCAAGATGGGCCTGACATATGATGTATATACAAGGTCGTGAATGCCTCCTTGGTGAAGTTCCTGTCAGCTAAACATAAATTTTTCCAGTCTGGCGTTTGCTGAGGTCGTTATATCCGGACGATGTATGCCTCAGGAGACATACTCGAAACCATGCTCACCCCGAGGTCCTTCTCTTTCAGGAAGCGCTGTATGACCCTTTCGGGTTTAGCGTTTACCTTAATAATATAATAATAATAATAATATATTAATATTATTATAATTAGTATTATTTTAAAATGGAATAAAATACCGACACGTGCAACAGTTAGGATCTTTATTGTTAAAACGTTTCGCCCACACAGTGGGCTTCTTCAGTCACATACAGAGGCAGTAAGTATAGTAGTGAAATGAAGACGATGCAATCAGTCCATCAGCCTTGGATATTTAGTATTTGAGGTGGTGAGTCCCTCAGCCTGGAGGGACTCACCACCTAGAGTTCAGTCAGGTTTGCAGACTACAAAGAATAATAAACAAGAACAATACCCTGACTGGAACAATACCCTGACTGGAACAATACCCTGACTGGAACAATACCCTGACTGGAACAATACCCTGACTGGAACAATACCCTGACTGGAACAATACCCTGACTGGAACAATACCCTGACTGGAACAATACCCTGACTGGAACAATACCCTGACTGGAACAATACCCTGACTGGAACAATACCCTGACTGGAACAATACCCTGACTGGAACAATACCCTGACTGGAACAATACCCTGACTGGAACAATACCCTGACTGGAACAATACCCTGACTGGAACAATACCCTGACTGGAACAATACCCTGACTGGAACAATACCCTGACTGAACAACACACAAATAACCCGAAAATAGAGTTCTCTCTCTAAGCCTATACAATATTTCCGGCCTTGGCGGAAGACAGACCCATCAAGGAGGGTGGGTTAATGTTGTTGATATAGGCTGATATAGGCTTAATGTTGGTATAGGGGATTGAAGGAGCGCTAAAATTCTTACGGGTTTAGCGCTTTCCCACGATTAAAATAATATTACACTGTAATAAGTCTTGATAGTTATTTTTTTTTGTCCTACTCTCCCCTTCCTCGAATCAAGAAACCGATGACCCTTAAGGGTTTGACGCTTCCATGTGATTATAAGAAATCTTCAAACTGACAGTGTGACGTCCCCTCCAGGGAGGTTCCTTGATGCTGGTGAGGGGCTCTTGATCTAGGGAGTAAGATATGTGCTCAAATTCCCTGAATTAATCCTGAATGCCTTCCATTAACCCCCCCCCCTAGGCGCTTTATAATCCCTGCGGATTTAGCGCTCCCTCGTGATGATAATAGTTTGACGTGATTTTTTTTTTTTTTGCGTTACAAAGTCTAACTAAATCTACCGGTCAATGTTGATTTTGTCAGGAAATAATTGCAAGAGCGAGCGAGCAACAAGACGAACACCGACACATCGTTCGTGTGCTCTGTGACACCGGCACGTGTCTGGACGATCGTTCGTGTGCTCTGTGACACCGATACATGTCAACTATTGACTTGGCAACAACGGTCTGTCATTCATGTGTGCTTAGCGCTTTATAATAATGCTGAGTTATGAGACGCAGAGTTGCGTCTTCGGGACGCAAGAAGAGTGAAGTGCCTCGCGTTTTGCGTCACACGAAATCGAGGCATCTGTGCCGAGACGCCACGTCTACCGACGTGGCGTCATGTAGTCACGAGAGTTAAGTCATTATTTCTACTTATGAGTGACTGGGAATCATGACGTAACTGCTCGATGACTGGTGACCTCAAGAAGACGACTACTGTACAACGATAACTGGCATTAATGTTATAATGACTGGGATGCACTAAACTCTCAAGAGTCATACCTCTCGAGGGAAGTACCGCGATGCCTGTGAGGGGCTCTTGCTCCAAGGAAATGAACCTATCCTCCCGTGAATCGAACCTGTTTAGTCCAATATTCTTCCTGCCGCTGGGTGACCCCAAAATTGGTTTAGCCCTCCCTATTCTATCTACTACTACTAATAATAATAATAATAATTAATATAATAATAATAATAATAATTAAATCAGGAAGCAGACATGTAATAAAGGACTCAAAAAAAAAACTGAAAAAGTTCATTAAATATTAACTAGCATTGACTCTCACGTATGAATTATTGTTTACAAATAAATTATTGTTTACAAAATAAAGATTAACTTCACCGCGGGGGAAAAAACTGAGGTAAAAATATTATTCACTTAGTATTTAGAGCTGCAGTAATATTCTTTATAGAGCAAGACCGCTTATGTTAGTTACTCCGCGGGATTACTGGTTTAGTGGCGACAATTGTATACAATTTACGGTTATAATACGAATCTACGGTGATATTTTGGTTTAGTTTCGGCAAGTTTTACGCCTTTTAATGTACGCTATGTGACCCTTGTGGATTTAGCGCTTAGTTTTGGTTATAGTAATAATAATACACCTTTAAATGTCCATTTTTAGTGGCGGTTCTTGGCACTCCTTGTTAGGGTTGTTAAGTTTTTGACCGAGTCATTAATGATTCATTAGCAGTCGATTATATTCAAGATTACTTTTATCATTGACTAGGTATCAAATTAAAGTTTGTGTGTGCATACAGAGGGCGTATGAACCTCTCTGTGTATGCACTTTGTGCGTCGTGTAGAAGTAACTAACGCCGGTGAACTGCCATTCGTTCATTGCGTCGTTCGCAAACACGTCGAAGCAGTACTGGATCTGTCACCGGCGGTGTCCATCAGCTTGCTCATATGGCGGCCGTGTGTGCTGAGGTGGCGTGTGTGCTGAGGTGCCGTGTGTGCTGAGGTGGTGCTGCCTTGTTGTGAGGTGTTGATACTTTGCTGGGTTTCACAGTGATACATAGTGTTTTACAGTGGTGCATAGCGTAACGTGGTGATACGTAATGATAGTGATGTGGAGTGACGGTTAAATACAGTGACACGGGCAGTTAGTAACATATATTTATATTTATTTACATCAGTGACAGATTTCAGAACAGTGCTTTACAAACGTTTGAAATATAAGTGATATTAAATTCGCAAACATTGTGCTCGTCTTTCAGGTCATTTAAGGTCTGACTGACTTTGTCTCCTGAATATATCAACACAACTATTCTTCATAATAACATAGACGGATTGATAGAAAAAATTCCCCCGTGTCAGAATTTCTACCACTGAGTTGAATGACTTCAGTCTCATGGATTACAGGTTAGTATATTTACTTATTATTAATGATATAGCCACTAGCATACATCTTTTACTATTATTTTGATGTGCTATGGATTTCGGGGAAATGTTGTTTACTCAGTTTTGATCATTTGCGCAAGATACAAATTCGTAAAAAGTTTCATTATTGCACGAACTAAGGATTTAGAGGACATATATATAAATAACCCGCACATAGAAGGATGATACTTGTGACGACGTGTCGTTCCGACTTTGACCATTAATTAGAACGTGTGATTAGTCACAAGTAATTGTTCAAGTTGGAGCGAAACATCGCCGTAAGTTTTATTTACGTATGGACTGTTATTGTGAGAGATACAAGACTACATATACTCCTGCGCTACTGTCCGTAGAACTGACATGGAGCGTATTATATACTAGCCGGTACAGTCCACATTATGGGTGTGGGGTGAAGAATGATCTAGCCTCTACCGACCGCAGGATGTATATGGGGTAAACACCGCTGTTGTTTGAGGGATGGACATGGAGTACACTGCAAACTAAAATTTTAATAGATATGCGAAATTATTGGTTATGCTTTATATGATAGGCATGGTTTTGTTATAGATGGTGAGTGAGTGGTTCAGGAAGTCTTGTTGTAATCTTCCCAGCTGGATATACAATAAAGAGAATGGGTGTGGGAGGGGTGGGTGAGTGTGGGTGGACGTCAACTATCCTAATATCCGTACCTGCTTTGTCATATCTACCTTATCCCTCTGTCATTTCTTCCCTTTTCCCTGGATAACCACCAACCATCACCACCCCATTCCCTGAATCTCCCACCATCTCCATTTATATCCCTTACCTACCACCACCGTTAATACCCATTTTCCAAGATTTTTCAGTCATCACAACCCCCCCCCTCTGTCGCAACCCCCCCTCTGTCGCAACCCCCCTCTGTCGCAACCCCCCCTCTGTCGCAACCCCCCCTCTGTCGCAACCCCTGTCGCAACCCCCTGTCAACCCCGTCAACCCCTGTCCAACCCCCTGTCCAACCCCCTGTCCAACCCTGTCACAACCCCCTGTCACAACCCCCTGTCACAACCCCCTGTCCACAACCCCCTGTCACAACCCCCTGTCACAACCCCCTGTCACAACCCCCTGTCCACGTCAACCCCCCCGTCACAACCTCCTGTCACAACCCCTCCTGTTACAACCCCCCTCACACTCTTGGCATACTCCATCCCACGAGTATTTTAATCGGCTCCTGCAGTACCCCTTTCCATTCCTCCCCACCACCCCTCCCATCGATTCACCAACAACGTGTCACCACTCCCAACCAACCTCCCCCCACTACTATAATTACCCTCTACCATCTATTTAGAAAAGTGTCTGGATGAGCAACATTGACCTGTTGCAGTTTGTCATGGATCATCATAGCAATTACATGTATCATTGCCCATTAGATCTCCGCATCCCATCATCCCATCCCTACATCCCACCCCAGCCCATCAGATCTCATCCACCACCACCATCCCCAGCATCACAATCTGTCCTCAAGTCTGCCAGACACTAGAACCCGCCATAAATAAGAAGCGTGTGGTTTTCAACTATTTTAGTGATAATGATAATGCAGCCTCGATGCCATAATTATGCTGCATTTCTCCTCTGAAATACTTCTTGCCTCTCATCTCTTTGCCGGGTTCATTCACTGACCACTAGAGTATTTAAGTGGCTTTCTTCATGCACACCTAAATGTCATTCACCTTTGTACACACAACGTATCATGCTAAAATAAATTATTATTAATTGTTCTGGATGAAACACGCAGACTAGCGTTCTCAGTAAATTAATAATGAATACAATACTAATAAAAAAATACAATTTTATTATTTATTATTGCAAATAATAGTAGCACAATCTTGACGAAATTGTGACGGCATCTGCAGCTGATTCATAACTAGTTAATTTATTGCAAGAAACTCAGGGATTTAATATTGACGTGTGGTGGGCAGTCAACGCTGCTGTTGGTGATGGTGTTTGGGTCCTATTAATGCTGGTGCTATTGTTGGTGGTGCTGTTGTGGTGGTTGTGTTGCAAAATTGCGAGTCTAGCGCCCTCACCACCAGACTGGTGTGAGTCTTGGCAGGGTCAGGACAGTTACCGTCTGAGACTCCAGCTGTGATACTGAAGTCATCACACACTGTGAATAATTACATACATACATACATACGTGTGTGTGCGCGCGCGCGCGCGCATATATTTGTCGTGCCGAATAGGTAAAATTGGTCACTTAGCAAAACTCGTTTAAAATTAAGTCCTTTCTAAAATTTTCTCTTACACGTTTAAAGATCTATATTTTTTTCATTTATGTTTAATGTAAAAATTAATAATTTTCAACCAAAAGAACCTTAGAAAACTTAACTAACCTTATTATAACAAGCGCAATTTACTTTAGCCTAATCCAACTAAATATATTTTAGATAAGTTTACAATAATTTAATAAAGCACAATTAAATATATTTTTTTCGTTAAATTCAGAATGATTTTTGCTAAATTATTGCATTCACAAATTTCTCGCTTGCCTTATTCGGCAAGAAGAGAATTGCTATTTAAGCCAAAATTGCAAGTTTTACTCATTCGGCACGACACTGTGTGTTATATATAATGAGAGAGTAGCGAAGCCTCCATTACTCCTTACGCTGAATGATCCATACAGGTTTAGAGCTTCGCAAAATACAAAAGCCACCTCAGAAAAGCAGAGGGAAATGGGCTACGTAACTTGAGAACACACAGGTATCGGTTTTAACAGAGGTATAGAAACAGGATTCTCTAAATCTAAATTCATTAGAAGCTGAAGCAGTGAATTCAAATTGGAAAAGTTAGAATTAGAATAAAATACACAGTGGAAAGTTTCGAGTACAGGTTAGACAAATGCATGCGAGGGACCAGTTGCTTGTGGACCGTTTTTTCCAGGTACGAACATACCTAACACCTCCTTTTTGCTTGTGTGTTCCTAAGAGTATGTTGAGTTAGTGGAATAACTAGCAAAGATGAATATTTATAAACACTTCTACTGGTTGAGCACTGACAAATGATGCCATTTAATAAAAGCCTACGCATAGGATGGAAGTTACTCTTCAGTTACTCTTCAGTTACTCTTCAGTTACTCTTCAGTTACTCTTCAGTTACTCTTCAGTTACTCTTCAGTTACTCTTCAGTTACTCTTCAGTTACTCTTCAGTTACTCTTCAGTTACTCTTCACTTGCTGCTGTAACTTACGTCGATCTCTGATTCATCCTTTAATGACAACAACAGTGAGGTTAGAAGCCATCTTGTTGCTTAAGAAATGATGAATAGAGTTGAGTGGGGTTAGCAGAGGCAGTGGGTAGCAAAATATATTTCGGTTAATTCCAGAGCTGAAAACAGTTGAGGATGGCTTCGTGTTTGGGAGGAAAAAGGCTTAGAGCTTCAAGAATCAATGTTTTTCTTTTCTTTTCAAACAAAATTAGGGACTGCCATGATGTGCTGTTGCTGTATTCCATAGTTACATTGTAGGATATAAGTTGGACATGTTTATAAATAACAAAAAGGTTCGATGCTGTGACTGGAACAATACCCAACTAACCCACACATCGGAGAGGAACTTGGGACGAAGTTTCGGTCCAACTTGGACCATTTACAAAGTCACACTTTGTAAGTGGTCTAAGTCGGACCGAAATGTCGTCGTGAGCTCCTCTCTCCCATGTGCGGGTCATTTGTGTATTAGACATGATTCCTTGTCATATTGTCACACAGGATGGCTTGAATATAGTGAATGAACTGTCAACAAGGGCTGAGAAATTTCAGCAGAGCGGTTATGGAAACTTCAGGCATTTCACCATAACTTCAGTATTTCAGCAGCTACGGCAGCTTCGAAGGTTTATTTTACAACACAGTAACAGGAAGGGCATTCGTGGCTCCAGTTGGGTCCCACCACAATCAGCAAAACAGCTGAGCCCTTGATTGTAACACGTCAAGAACCCGTTCCAGGTAGCGTGTGTAATTGGGAGACCGCTCGTCACGACTTCGATTTCCGCATAATCCAAGACTTTCAAAATGTTTCATTCACGTCACTGCGGTTAAGTTCATGTTAAGACTGATCGTTAGTCAGTTACAGCCACTTCAGTATTAGTATTCATACCATGGCTGGAGCAGTTCACAACTAACTCAAAATATAGTGACTAGCAGTTCTCAACTAATCCACAATACCATAGTTGAAACAGTTCGCAATTAACCAACACCACCATAATTGGAACAGTTTACAACCCACTATACAGTGACTGGAGCAGTTCACAACTGATCCCACGATACCGTGGTATTGGTGAGGGAGATCACTGAAGCTCCCAAAATTTTGAGTCTGGCCCTGTCATTCTCGTGGCTTACAGTCCTTAGTCCACGACGTGAGGATGGAGGCTACGATGAATTACACACGAGTTGTAATTGTAATGTCTACATTTCTATGCCAGTCCATGTTCGTTCTCATGTTGGAAGACTTGAGTCAGTGGTCAACTCTGGCTGCTCCATCTTAGTTGAAGTGGAGCTACTTTGTTTTATCCACTTTTGATAAATGATCTCTGTAACACTATCTTCATATAGTGCATTCACTGGAGTGACGGTGATGCTTTTATGTCAGGTGTATGAAGTGCATGTGAAGGTTTCAGAAATGCTGATATTTGTAATAAATGGCAAAGGGTTGACATTTCTTATGTGTGACTAGGAGGGTACAGTGGCTCCTGACCATTGTCAAGGAATCCACGAATCACCTTAAGATGGGTGATATTTTCTAGGGCGAGGATGTGGATGGTCATGTTATATTCAAGGAATTCAACAATCTCTTCCTTGTGTGTTTGGTTTAATGTCTCCCAAATCCACACAATATGCATTAAAATAATCCTCTTTCCCCTCGTGATCATTTCTGAGCTATGTGACTCGTGAGGGTGTTTTTGACTTTGTCTAATTTCACATAAACATTACAAAGGATGAATGTGCCTGATTCTGTAGTGATAATTATCAGCCGTCGCATTTTTGATATTTGAAATGTTTGCAGGCCACCCCACTTTTCGTGTGTTTGCAGGCCACCCCCTTTTCGTGTGTTTGCAGGCCACCCCCTTTTCGTGTGTTTGCAGGCCACCCCCTTTTCGTGTGTTTGCAGGCCACCCCCTTTTCGTGTGTTTGCAGACCCCCTTTTCGTGTGTTTGCAGGCCCTCCCCTTTTCGTGTTTGCAGGCCACTCCCCTTTTCGTGTGTTTGCAGACCCCCCTTTTCGTGTGTTTGCAGGCCACTCCCCCTTTTCGTGTGTTTGCAGGCCACTCCCCCTTTTCGTGTGTTTGCAGGCCACTCCCCCTTTTCGTGTGTTTGCAGGCCACTCCCCCTTTTCGTGTGTTTGCAGGCCACTCCCCTTTTCGTGTGTTTGCAGGTTACTCCCCTTTTCGTGTGTTTGCAGGCCACCCCCTTTTCGTGTGTTTGCAGGCCACCCCCTTTTCGTGTGTTTGCAGGCCACCCCCTTTTCGTGTTTGCAGGCCACCCCCTTTTCGTGTGTTTGCAGGCCACCCCCTTTTCGTGTGTTTGCAGGCCACCCCCTTTTCGTGTGTTTGCAGGCCACCCCCTTTTCGTGTTTGCAGGCCACCCCTTTTCGTGTGTTTGCAGGCCACCCCTTTTCGTGTGTTTGCAGGTCACCCCTTTCGTGTTTGCAGGCCACCCCCTTTCGTGTTTGCAGGCCACCCCCTTTTCGTGTGTTTGCAGGCCACCCCCTTTTCGTGTGTTTGCAGGCCACCCCCTTTCGTGTGTTTGCAGGTCACCCCCTTTCGTGTTTGCAGGCCACCCCCCTTTTCGTGTTTGCAGGCCACCCCCTTTCGTGTGTTTGCAGGCCACCACCCCTTTTCGTGTGTTTGCAGGCCACCCCCCTTTTCGTGTGTTGGCAGAGAAGGGAAGGTGCTTGCGGCCAGCGAAGGGAATGACTGTGGTGGGAGTGGTGACTGCCATGAAGGGTGAATGACTGTGGTGGGAGTGGTGACTGCCATGAAGGGTGAATGACTGTGTTGGGAGAGGTGACTGGCCATGAAGGGTGAATGACTGTGGTGGGAGTGGTGACTGGCCATGAAGGGTGAATGACTGTGGTGGGAGAGGTGACTGGCCATGAAGGGTGAATGACTGTGGTGGGAGTGGTGACTGGCCATGAAGGGTGAATGACTGTGGTGGGAGTGGTGACTGGCAATGAAGGGTGAATGACTGTGGTGGGAGAGGTGACTGGCCATGAAGGGTGAATGACTGTGGTGGGAGTGGTGACTGGCCATGAAGGGTGAATGACTGTGGTGGGAGAGGTGACTGGCCAGGAAGGGTGAATGACTGATGTTTGGATCTTTTTTCTTTAGCAGAGGTGGATACTTTAGCAGTGCGGGAACAAAAGATACTTGTGTGTCCCTGTCATATTCCATCACACGGGATGGGTTACAAAATGCAGAGGGGTTTAAAGTCGTTAACAACAGACCCTTGGTCGTCTTCAAGAGAACTTGAGTCCTAGTTCAATTCCCAATCAACAGAGCTTTGGTTCGATCGTTAGTCTTCATGCGGCCAGCAGTAACAGCCTTGGGCATTGATCCTCTAGAATATTCATGTGCCATAGAGCAATGAGGATGTAATGTATTTCATTAAAAGTTCAGCTACAGTGAGGTTACCTGTAGTCTCTTCCTGACGATACCATCCCCATGGCCCGCTCCTAGACCGAACCTTCAGGTTGCTGGCCTGGTCAACTAAGCTGCTGGCGCTCACTGTGTGCAACCTAACAGTCTAGCTGATCAGGAAACGACTTGAGCTTATCAAGTTTCTCTTGAAGACAGCAAGGGGTTTGAGGGTAATTATTCTTGTGCATGCAGGGAGGACGTTGCAAAGCCTAGGTCCCCTTGAGTTAATATATTCATCGCGCCCCTGCATGTCATTGAAGGTATTTTGCACAGTCTGCTTTCAAATGAGAGCTTTCCGTGTGCAAGTTTGGGACCAATCCCTCCAGAATTTTTCAGATGTAAATTATGATGATCCTTTATCGCCTACTTTTCAATGAGTACATTTCAAGGGACTCTAACATTCTCAGTAATTAATATGCTTGATTGAATTTATTCTGGCACTGAAGTTTATCAAGGTTATTCGGGTCTGCAATTAGCTTGTTTTGAATGAGGTCGTTAGAATATATCGTGTCCAGCCTAGAGAGAGAAAGCGATTTGCTATTGAATATTCTGGTTATCCAGCCTATCTGTTTTCCTTACAGATGAATTCACAACGTTACTGTGACCTTTGAATGGAAGATCCCCTTGACAGTGTCACTCCCAGGTCTCCTGTATTGAACTTTTTCAAATTCCTCAACGTTTACGATGCGTAACAACTAAGATGTCATCGTTAAACACCATATTATCTGTAGCCTACTGGCTGACATTGTATGCTTGAAGGTTAGCTGTCTTCGATGGACGCTACTCTCGTACAGCTGTCAGCAAAGGAAAAGGTGCTATGATATTATCCCTATTACGTACACAAGTGTAGATATGGCCTGCAAACCTTCTCGTAATGCTATGACCACTTAGGAATGAAAATAAGCTGGTATTTACAACATATATAGTTATGTACAGTATTTACAGCTGTGTACAATGAGGGAAATGCAAGCATGAGATACGGTAATCAATGGGGCAAATGCAAGCACAAGACACTGTCAAACCGTGGCGACCAGCAGTGAAGGCAAGTCTGTCAAAGTTGGTATAATGACTGGTATAATGACTGAGCCTCTTGATTGTTAAACACTTTGCACCTGGTTCACTGGTTGGGAGGCAGCCTATATGGGTGTGTGACACGTCGAATAAAATGTAACAATCTTAGCATGCCACACTTCACTGTTTTTGTTGGATATAGGAATGAGAAACAGGTGGTGCCAGTACCGTGCCATAAAGCAAAAAGCTTTTCACTGGCAGCTTCTGATTTCACTCTTTACTATCACCCTAAGGTTTCGTTCCAGTAGCGCTGAAGTCATTACCTGGGAATTCCCATCATTTCAAGAAAACCTGTATCATGCACTTAAGATAACTTGTCCGGGAAGGAAGGTTCCAGCGGCAGCGGTGGATGACTACGCAAGGAAAGGGGGGGGGTTGACTGCGACTCTTAGGCGTCTTACCGACTCAATTTACGACTGGCTGCGAGGTAAACAGTAGCAGGAGCTTTTATCATACGCCGCGATCGCACCTCCACACATGACAGATGCTCGATAATAACAGCCCGGTCTGAGTCCTACAATTATCGTACAATATGCCACTGAGACCTTTACGTGTGCGCTCAACCTCTCCTGAATCACTGGAGAGTCACACAGACTTACTCAACGTCCTGTGTTAAATGATCTCACGCAGGAATTATTTAGCAGAGGTGTAATTATGGGGAAGGAGGGTGGCAGGTGCATGGATTATAATGTGCTGCATATACATGTAGTACCGAATAGGTAAAACTTGCGATTTTGGCTTAAATAGCAACGTTCTTCTTGCCGAATAAGACGCGTGAAAATTTGTGTATGCAATAATTTCGCAAATCATTTTGAACCTAACGAAAAAAATATTTCATTTTATTTAAATTATTGTAAACTTATCTAAAATATATTTAGTTTGATTAGGCTAAATTAAATTGCGCTTGTTATAATAAGATTAGGTAAGTTTTGTAAGGTTCTTTTGGTACAAAATTATTAATTTTTACATTAACATAAATTTAAGAAATACATAATTAAACGTATAAGAGAAATTTTTAGAAAGGACTTAATTTTAAATGAGTTCTTGCTAATTGACCAATTTTACCTATTCGACACGACATATATAATACGCCAAAAAAATCCTTAATGTCATACAAACATATTTAGATCACAGATTCCAGGCTTTTTGCTTGTTTGGTATGGCTCTCCCGCACCAGAGTCCAGCAGTAGTCGACCATCAAACTGATCCTCAGACTTAACTAATACCTCTTCTCCTTGATGGCTGTCGTGGTGAAATCGCTCACCTGGGGTTCAGTTTCACTGAGCTTGTAAGTGTTTGAGCAAAAGTTTAGATTTGAAGTCAGCGTTACTTTGTCGACCAGTTACTTTGTCGACCAGTGTCAATGTTCCGGGTGAGTCTACTCAAGTCTTCCGGGCTACACGTGGCTACAAGTGGTGCGGCTTCTGCAATGAAAGACTAGTTGATGAATCCCAAGACTTTATAACTGTTAGTGGGTTGGATTTGTGAAGGACTTGCCTAGTATGGGCCAGTAGGCCTTCTGCAGTGTTCCTTTTTTTTTTTTAAACAGTGTTTTTTTTTCGGCCAGAGGTGATAGCAAGACTAGAGAGGGTGAGGACCAGGATAGGCTGGAGCAGTGAAATTTTAGGTTTTACGTAGGCAGAAAGTAGCTAAGGAAGGGTCATTAAAGTAATCTCTGAGTTCCTTTTAAGAGAGTGGTTCTTGTATTGCTCTGTAAAAAGTACAGATATAACGTTTCGCTACGAGTGGCTTTAATCAGTCAACTTGTGGTGAAGGTTTCTTCAGATACCGGGAGTATACCTGGAGAGGGTTTCGGGGGTCAACGCCCCCGCGGCCCGGTCTGTGACCAGGCCTCAATACTATATTTAATGCATTAGAGCGTCGGACCGTCAATATATGTGCCACGGTTCGAGTCCCTCATCCACCCTTTGTTCATGCGTATTTATTGTGCAAAAATCTCTAACAAGCGATACAAGATTTAAAACAACCACGGAGGAAGTTGAATGATGGCTCTAGGCCTTTCGTGTTGCAATCAACGTATTAGGAGCTTGCAGTGTTGCAGAGAGGAGGAGGTCCGAACAGGGAACTCCTTTCCCGAGCTGAGAATTTACTTTGATTCCTATTTTATGGATTAAATTATTCTTGATTGATGGTGAATATCGAGTCTTAGTGATCATTGTGTGGTTGATAAGCTTCAAACTTTACTAACCAACCTAGCAACATAGTGGCTGTACGTAGCCAAGAAACGTTCGTAAATTCACGAATATTCCTCATGATGAGAGAGTTGGCATGTAATATCATATCTATAGGTAATTCAGTATTTCGTGGCATTTCTGACACAATTTCAAAATGTCTATTTTTCCCCGACTGATATTTAATGTAAATATTAAGAATTATAATAGAAATGCGCACGATTCAAATATATTTAGTATGGCAACATTTTTGAGACCATATAGATTTTAAGATAATTAACCTGGAGAATTATTAACTCGGGATAACCCAATAAAACCACTGCCATCAGACTATTGGGCTTACTTTTATTGATACCTATTAAGCTTCTCTCCCCAGGACGCGCCCTCACCAATTGTCTAACGCCCAGGTACCTGTTTAATAGTGGATGAACAGGAGCAGCAGGGGTAGGGAAACAGGCCCAACTTTTCCACTCGTCCGGGGATAGAATCCCGGTCCCTCATTCTTGTTTCAACGTTGGATTTGCATACACAGATCCACGGGTTCGACTTCCATCCATACAGTCATATAATGACTTATATTCAGTCATATAATGACTATATAATTGAATTCAGAGAAGAACTGGATGGGATTTGAACTCGTAGCTCTGCGCACACGAATCTACGCTTAAGACTCCAGAAATGGATGACATCTTTGCAAACATTATTTATTATACAAATGAGTGTTTTTTGAACCCGAATGCTAATATCTGAGCCAGACCAGAATGCTGAGGGTTCGATCCTCAAATTGTTTCGCAGTACAATGTAACCTTTGCTGTATTATAGGTTCTATCTCGTTCATTTATGTCGCGTGGAAGGTTCTATCTCGTTCATTTATGTCGCGTGGAAGGTTCTATCTCGTTCATTTATGTCGCGTGGAAGGTTCTATCTCGTTCATTTATGTCGCGTGGAAGGTTCTATCTCGTTCATTTATGTCGCGTGGAAGGTTCTATCTCGTTCATTTATGTCGCGTGGAAGGTTCTATCTCGTTCATTTATGTCGCGTGGAAGGTTCTATCTCTTTTTTCGTCTATTTATTGTCGCGTGGAAGGTTCTATCTCGTTCATTTATGTCGCGTGGAAGGTTCTATCTCGTTCATTTATGTCGCGTGGAAGGTTCTATCTCGTTCATTTATGTCGCGTGGAAGGTTCTATCTCGTTCATTTATGTCGCGTGGAAGGTTCTATCTCGTTCATTTATGTCGCGTGGAAGGTTCTATCTCGTTCATTTATGTCGCGTGGAAGGTTCTATCTCGTTCATTTACTGACTAAACCCGGAAATTTAAAATAATTCTATGGCAGATTATAAAGGAATATGACAATAATACTGTATGGAAAGAAGTTGCCAACGGGAACATTGGAATGCTACTTACTATATACTCTCCCACTCTGTCTTTGCCTAAGTTACAGCCCTTTTGAACCTCCGTCCTCTCCACCCTTATTCCCTCCGTCTCTTCTTCGTTCCTTCTCTCCTCCCCCTTTCATTTTCTCCCCTCCTCTTCTATTGGGTTCAAATAAAATATTAGTTTAAAGTTATTGATGAGTTCGACTGCTGGCAGATATTTACGATTGCGTGTTCGTGTGGCCGCGCCCACCAGCTTGAAAGGTCGAGGCAATGGAGATCTGTAGGCTAAGCTCATTTTTTATAATTCAATGAAAAAGGTTTTATAGACATTTTAAGCCGGGGAAAACTGTGTGTGTCTAGGGTATGCGTTTAGGAATGTTTGTTTTTTTCTTAGGTAGGTGGAAGGGAGAGTCATGATTAGGGGTGTGCGCTGAGCAGCGGGTGGGAGTGCATTAGCGGATGCTGTATAAACCCTTAACTACCAAGATGAATGTCATCTTGCAGGCATCTTCCTCGCCTCAACAGCATCAGTCCACGCGATAAGAAGGCGTGAGCTTCTTACATCAGTCCTCCAGAGATTTGCTGCAGCCTCGATTATTAATAATCTAACTATTAGCTAAACGCTTCTTTTGTTAGTTTAACTATGCTAAACTTTTATGGACAGGATAACCGATTTAAAAATCTATTTTACGTCATTCTGAAAATACAGGATTGTCTGATTATAATTTCCAGTGGCAAATTGGATATGGATTGTTTTGTAATAGAAAAATAAATTTGTAAATAATAGGGCAGACTTAGTCTGGTTTACCTCCACAGTCTGCTCGACAACGTGGGAAAGCCATCCACTAATAATGTGACGTATTTCGGTCGATGTGAGACAGGCATCCACGTATTGCATAACCCCAGCCCCCTTGCATCTCAATGCACGCGAAATAAATAGTGCAGAGTGCGGTAAATGTCTAATTCAGCTAAATATTAGTATTGAATATTTGAAGCTAATCGGAAGAGGCATCCGCAGGTCACCGCATGGACACAAATATCCTAATTTCTTCAGACCTATAAATCTTTGTCAACAAGTACAACTTGTAGACAGAGATAGGTGACATCAGTAACATGCTATTTAGAAGGTCCCAGTTTATGTAGAGCATTTTGGGCAAATTAGGTTAATTTTGTACCCAGGATGCGACCCACACCAGTCGACTCTCACCTAGGTAACTATTTACTGCTAGGTGAACAGGGACATTCCACTAGAAATGCCAACTTAGAACCCTAACTGAAGAGGCCTGCTCTTGTCTCAGAGATCGATTTTTCAACAACACCCAGTGCATTAAGTTTGAAGACTAGCAGAAGCTGCATTTTCTAGGTGTCAGCGTTGAAGTCTCAAATCCAACGTGATGAGGCGTTCAGAATTTATCACGTGAATGGCAGTATTTATTTTTTTTTTGTTTCATAAAAGTAAACTTTTAACTTGTGTTTGGAGACTTGTGTTTGGAGACTTGTGTTTGGGGACTTGTGTTTGGGGACTTGTGTTTGGGGACTTGTGTTTGGGGACTTGTGTTTGGGGACTTGTGTTTGGGGACTTGTGTTTGGGGACTTGTGTTGGGGACTTGTGTTTGGGGACTTGTGTTTGGGGACTTGTGTTTGGGGACTTGTGTTTGGGGACTTGTGTTTGGGGACTTGTGTTTGGGGACTTGTGTTTGGGGACTTGTGTTTGGGGACTTGTGTTTGGGGACTTGTGTTTGGGGACTTGTGTTTGGGGACTTGTGTTTGGGGACTTGTGTTTGGGGACTTGTGTTTGGGGACTTGTGTTTGGGGACTTGTGTTTGGGGACTTGTGTTTGGGGACTTGTGTTTGGGGACTTGTGTTTGGGGACTTGTGTTTGGGGACTTGTGTTTGGGGACTTGTGTTTGGGGACTTGTGTTTGGGGACTTAGCTCTCCCCCCATGATAATTATAATTTTGGCAGCAAAGCTCCAAAAGAGCGAAACGTTGTCACTAAGTCAAATTAGTCTCATCTGTGTCCATTTACCCAACACTGTACCGGCTCTGGCATAAAGTCGTGCAGTATTTAAGGGTTCACTAAACTCGTGAAAATTATAAATGCTACTAAATGAGTTTTCAGTATTTCTGTTGTCTTTTTCACTTCTGTTTAAAATTCTCAGAATCCTAAAAAAAAAAAAATTGTTTTAAGAACGTCCAATTTGATTTTTTCTTTCTATAAACTTGGCAAACTGGCTTCCACATAACCCCAATTGAATGCAAAAATTTGCTAATTACGATTCGCCACCCCTTAAGGGTTTAAAGCCAACCAGAAGAAACATTCTCTAGATATTACATGGAAATCAGTTTATTAATAAAATTGGGGATATGAAAATTTACGAAGATCAAAGTGAAAGCCAAGCTTTCTTTTAATAGTTTGAGGCCTCTCTAACAATGCATTCTTCAGTTACAGCTCTGAATCCAGAAACACCAATTTTTTTTAACTTCATTAACATAAACTTTAATTTGTGCCTGACAGTCTAAACTTACCAAGTGTCATGATTCTGATGGAATGCATTAACATTATTATAATTTTGAAACCCAAAAAACAACGCAGTTTTGAGTTATCAAATTAAAATCAATTTCACTATTAATAAAATCGACAATTTTTGACTTGTACAACCCACCAACAACACAAACTTTGCCGTTTGGAAGACACACCATGGCTAAAAGTTTGACGCAGATAAGAAAAATCTTTCTCTAGTTCTTGCTCTGTTTCCAGCGATTCCAAATTTCATATACTAATTTAGTATATTGACATTTAGCCGCACACAAACTAAACTTAATACTGACGCCATTTAAGAGACTCCTATATATTAAACGTTATACGTTTTTTCACACTAACACACAATCAGCAGATATTCACATAGTACTTCCTTAAATGTCACTCTCCGCCGTCGATCAATTAGGAACCTCATTGAGCACTGGAAGCCAAGCTGGAAAGGGTTTTGAAAGTTATCAGAGGCATTACAGGAAGCTTGGAAGGGGTTCAATAACTCTGGACACAAGGCAACTGTTGCACGAGTTGTTTCAGAAATCTCGCTCAGGTTCCTGTACATCAGCGGTGAAAATTTGGGGCTGATAGGACGAAACCTCTTGTCAAGACCCAAAATAAAAATGGAAAGTTAGAGAAAAAAAAAATCGGGCAACCACTTCGGGGATACGTAATAATAATTTATGAAAATTATTAAATTGCAAAAATTATTATTGAGTGGCGCCTGGCCAGACAGCGTGCGCATTCTAACAAAGAAAATAATACACAAACAATCCAAGTCTGATAAACATGTGCAGTCTGACCATTAATAGGCACAGAACAAGCATCTAGCCATGTGCTGTGGCTTCAAACTAGCCAAAACAGCCAACAGGAAGGTCTAACAAATATTTTTCATCTAGTATTTCAGCGCACTCCTAAGCCATCGTCTGGACATCGGGAATTTTATCCTCTTTCCAAGATGCTTCTATTGCCTTGTAAATTTCCCGTCACTGCCTTTGACTCCATGTTCTGATTTAATATATAGACCTATAATTTTGGCGTGTTATAGCCGTCATATATTTGAAGCTGGCGTTGCTACCCACTAATTGGACACATTTCGACTCCTTGCCTCGATTTGCGGTTTCGTCTTAATATTCTGACCTTTTTTTTTGTATATATAACATCTGTTGGCCTTCCAGGGAGGTTCCGTGATGCTGGTGCAGGGCTGTTGTTTCCAGTCCCCTTCACTGCATGATGCCGGAGGCTCTTGCCATCATGAATCAGATAATTTAGTTTTCAATATCTAGTCGAAATGTGATGTTAGAAGTTGATACAGGTGATCGTGAGGGCTAATAGTGTTTTATGTTGCCTGATCATGCGATCTAAACACAAGTTCAGATCTGATAATGCAATCTTGATAACTCGGCTTCTATGTATGGTCTCAGAGTGTGCGTACTGCCTTATTTTCTTTCGTGAATCAAGCAGGTACCAAAGTTAGGCATGACTATGAAAAGCAGGAATTACAAATATCTAGAAATCTGTCATAAGTGTATAAACCCATGAATCTGGTATGCCCATAGGTGTGTGTGATACCCACACTACCGCAGCTGGCTTCCCCACAGGTGTGATACACTACAGCACCTGGCGACCCCACAGGTGTGTGATACACTACAGCACCTGGCGACCCCACAGGTGTGTGATACACTACAGCACCTGGCGACCCCACAGGTGTGTGATACACTACAGCACCTGGCGACCCCACAGGTGTGTGATACACTACAGCACTTGGCGACCCCACAGGTGTGTGATACACTACAGCACTTGTTCAGACTATAAACTCCGGGCCATCATCTATTCGGTTATAACTACTGCAGTTGATTAAGTCCTCTGGCAGCCACTGAACCAGTACAAGATTCACTGCTAAAACTCTCGGATGCTCTTAGAGCAACGGGTGGACGCTGGGGCTCTGTGAAGAGCTACGGGTGGACGCTGGGGCTCTGTGAAGAGCTACGGGTGGACGCTGGGGCTCTGTGAAGAGCTACGGGTGGACGCTGGGGCTCTGTGAAGAGCTACGGGTGGACGCTGGGGCTCTCTGAAGAGCTACGGGTGGACGCTGGGGCTCTCTGAAGAGCTACGGGTGGACGCTGGGGCTCTCTGAAGAGCTACGGGTGGACGCTGGGGCTCTCTGAAGAGCTACGGGTGGACGCTGGGGCTCTCTGAAGAGCTACGGTGGACGCTGGGGCTCTCTGAAGAGCTACGGGTGGACGCTGGGGCTCTCTGAAGAGCTACGGGTGGACGCTGGGGCTCTCTGAAGAGCTACGGGTGGACGCTGGGGCTCTCTGAAGAGCTACGGGTGGACGCTGGGGCTCTCTGAAGAGCTACGGGTGGACGCTGGGGCTCTCTGAAGAGCTACGGATTCACGCTTTTTTTTCTTACCAATTTATACCTGGCCTTGTGTTGTCACTGTTGCAGATCTAAAATCTTTACCTAATCTTTCATATCCTTCTATAACCTCGTATATCGTTATCATGCTGTGTCTTCTCTTCCTGCTATCAGCCAGTGTGGACATTTTGTGGCCGTTTTGTAGCTCATTTTCGGGCCTCTTCCAATTAATTCAAGTTTTTGAAAAGCGCTGTCACCACACAAAAGGCAAATAAAATGTTTGGCCTAATGTATGTTGTAAATACTCTATTTTTCATTTCTCCATCCATATATCTGGAGATAGTTTCGGGGGGTCTACGCCCCCCGGCCCGGTCTGAGAGTAGGCTTCGTGGTGGATCAGGGTCTGATGAACCAGGCTGTTACTGCTGGACGCACGCAAACCGGCGTACGAACCACACCCCGGCTGGTCAGGTACTGACTTCAGGTGCCAGTGTAGTAAAAGAGTTTATCACAATTTCTTTTACGTAATCTTTAGGTGAATTAATTTTATTAATACCCTCTAGATCTCCCTTTATCTGATACTTTCAGTAATTCTCTATATTTCATGTGGACTGGTTTAGCTTTCTTCTGTACCTTTTATATGGCGCTTAACTGCATTAAATTTCATCACACTATTCCATTTATTCAAGTCATCTTGTAGTGAGTTATGGTCATTGTATCACATATGTTACCTTAGATGTTTTTATCATCCAAAAAAAACATTTATTTTTTCTATTTCTTCTGGTAAGTCATTTTTATGGTAGTTCTTGTGGCAACTCACTGGCGGCTGTCTCCCCACGAGGACATTTTAACAGTATGCCTCTTACTCTATTTTTGCAGTTTTTTAATGTTAATCTTTCATAAGGATATCTATCTTTCTTATAGTCTAGACCCAATCAGCTCATTCATGTCTAGAACAATTTCCGTGACTATCGTAATAGTTTAATAGATTTGATAAATATGAATTTGGAGACCTGAGTTGTTTACTAGTTGGAATCTGTTCTCCAAGATTTTTCTTCAGATTTGTCAGTATATTCACCAAATTTTTTAGGCGGAACTGTCTTTAAGGGCTTTTGCTGTTTATTTTTTTTATATATATTGGCACAATGTGAGTGCAAATTTACCGTTTTCTAGTGAAAGCCTAAATAAATCAATGTGGATAGTATAAATCTGAACTTTCTTTAAAACTCCTATAGTTGTATCACATGTCCCTGTGATGTTTTGTTGTCAGTATCTAAAGTATTTTTTATTTACTTCCTCTTAAAACTATGCAAGGAGTCTGCCACTGCAATGTCGTCCAGGTCATTCCACTTGCTGACTACCCTGAAGCTAGGAAAATGCTTCCTGACATCCTAGTGACGACTCTGTCTTTCAACTGCGCCCTCGTGTACCCGTCTCTCTCAAGTCTATCTCTGTCGACCCTCACAAGTCCTCTGAGAATTTTATGTTTTTATCATTTCTCCGCAATTTCTTTGGTGTCTGGTTTAGTTCCTTTAGATTTTATAGTTCATTCCTCTTAGACCCTGGTACTAATCTCGTTGCAAAGCTCTATACCTTTTCCACTTTTTAATGTACTTTATCAAGTATGGGTTCCATGCTGGTTCTGCATACTCCACGATCGGCCTGACATGTGAATGATTTCGGCGAGATCCCTGAAAGTTAATTTTAGATTCACCAAATGTGAGCAATCGTTGCAGAAATTATTCAGGCAATATGCTCGGCACTATGCTCACCCCTAGGTCTTCCTCCTCAAGTGAGGTTTGTAACCTCTGGGATCAGAGTATAGGGTGTGATTTAGGGTCTCCTTTTCCTAATATTCATAACCTTTTCTTTGCTGCGGTTGAGTTCCAGTAGCCCCTCTGACCAATCCTACTGTTCCTTCAGGTATGTTGTAGCCTTTCCTTGTTCTTTTCGGTGTTTATTAACATTCATTTATATATTTGAAAACACGTATATATCTGACTGTCTCTTCTGGCATATGATTAACATGTACCAAAATCAATAACTCTCCCAGTATTGACCCTTGAGGAATCTTTTTTTAATTTGACCATTCGTCATGACACTTATCCCAAGACAATCATTCCATCTTCCTATATTGTACTATTTTATACACTGTAGTGCATTCCCAGTTATACATGCATACTCCTTGAGTTCTTATCTCAGGCTCTTGTGGAGTACAGTGTCAAATGATTGTGTTGTCAAAGAATATATACTGTAAACTTTGTCTCGTCTCTCTTTTACTTTATCGAAAAATTCCAACTGGTTTGCAACACACAATTTGCCATCTCGTTGCTAATGAACACTCTTCTCTCCAAGTACTTCACCACTCTCCTAATGATTATCTTTTACATTACCTTAGTCTTCCGAGTAGGGTGATAGAGGCTAGTACCTTGGGTGGCTTTAAAGAGAGATTGGACATATATATGAGTGGGAGGGGGATGGGTTTGATTGGTGTTGTGGGTACGGGAGTAAATTCTTGGGTAGCTTTGGGTAGTGGTGGTTTTGATAAGAACCTGCCTTGTATGGGCCAGTAGGCCTTCTGCAGTGTTCCTCCATTCTTATGTTCTTATTTTATTGTGGCAACGTTTCACTGGTCTAGTTGTCACTGCCCTAAGCAACTAGTTTCAGACAAAAGTCTTAGCAACTGTTATTATATTCACGATGAGCTAAACCGTAAAATCATAAAGCCCATGTTATCACGAGTTGGTATATTTTGTCCTTAGAAGATAGTCAGTGTGAGCAGCCCTCAGCTGTTTTTCATGGGCAACCCAAAATACCCTGAACTCTCCACCTGGAGATGCCTCTTCCTCCAGTTTCATAAGCTTTAGAATAACTTAAAGATGTTATTTTACCCACAACAAAAAAAAAACTTCAAGGACAAGCTTACATCAAGGGCAGCTTTCTGTGAAGCTGATTCACAAAGAAAGCTGACATCTGGGAGACCTGCATCTATCATCTTGTATTACTCTCACATTCACCCAAGGATTCTGTTTCACCTTTAAACCTAAAATCAGAAAATAGGAAAAGACTGATCTACTGCCCAGTTTTCTACTCGACTGCAGCTTCAGGAACCAGGAAGACAACATTCTGGATAACTTAAAAAAAAGTGTCAAGAGTTGCTGATAAAGATGCAAAAGTGTGTTTGTGTGAAATTCGTATATTTTATTTATTTTTGTATATGTGTGTTGTATAATATAAGAGCATAGTACCTGTGGGTGGTGGGTAGCTTGTGGTCCCTCAAGATGGATAATGGAGGTCTGGTTGAGTTAGGTGTGTGTTATTCATCATGAAGTGTTCCCAGCCACTCATTCCAACCAATAAAGTTCCCTTTCTAGCTCCGTATATCTAGCCAACGAGGATGCTACTTCGCTAAGTGGCAAAACTCATAATTGGATGTTAGATTTAAGCCGCGCCAATGAAACCACGAAGTTTACGTGCACCGGGAAAATGAATGCTCTTCTTTATAATCCTTAATGCTAGGTGATAGTTTTCAATTCTGTCTCGACGTCTTACTCTCCCCTAAGAAAATTAGAACTAGCGAATCCCACGAAGAAATTATTTTAATAAATGGTTTATCGTTTTTGTGTTTATCGTTTTGTGTTTTTGCGTGTTAGTAGTAGTAGTAATAATTTAATACTTGTTAAGCGCTAAACCCATGTGGGTCATTTGTAACACCAGAGGAGATCTCAACATTTGTGAGAATTAAAGTATTCAGAAATACGCCGAATAGTTTATGTAAATCGGGATAATCAGTATATACCTTCTTAAACTCAATGAGGGTACCTAATTATCATACATATGGGACCAACTCCCTAATATTTTAATTACGCATCGCTTAGGTATACGAGGGAGGGACGTCATGAAATAAATCAAAGATGGTTAAGATTGCAGTTATTTGTTAAAAATGAATGATTTACAGTTAATTACAATCTATTTTAGTACTTCAATATAAAAATCATTTACCATTGCACTCGTAAGCAACAAACCCTATGGGTATATTGCCAGGGGTAGGAAATGGTTGCAATGTGATATCTGGACGTCTACTCTAGTCTACTAGCAGGCCGGAGTTCCACATTGGAGCAGGCACCAGCTTACAACCCTCTTTTGGACCGTCTAAGTCCCACTGACTTTCTCCCTCTAATATACTTTCTTGGGAAGTCCTTCCTATGGGACAAGTCTACACTAGACTATTGCTCAGATCCTACAGCTGCTTAACTGAAGTATGCAATTGTTTACAACCCGATCTTGAAGGCCGTGTGAACAGTCCCTATACATCACAGTTAGTGGACTTGTGTTCATACTTCTCTGTAGTATTAATTTTGTGCTCCTGTCATCTGCATTCTAAAATATTTTAGAATGCTACATCAACCTGCCACATACACGGGTAATTTAAACAAATTCTGGACACCATTGTCTTCTGATTCCACCTTTCTTATTTAGAAATGCTTCATGTAATGCAACCTTCTGTCGATGCTGTACATGTTCCTATTTACTAAAACACTTCTCTCATTGAACTTATCCTAAGGAATTTTATTTTTGTTTACATTAAATCATATTTCAATTTAATATTGCTAGTGCTGTTTTTGAGATTAAACAAAGTAGACATTGAATGAGTCAACACAGCTAGAATACACAAGATGGAGTGTCCACTGCTCCACAGTGACTACGCTGGCAAGATTAGACTTGCTAACGGCAGTCGGCAGGTGCCCTCTAGCTTTCGAGCGCCACTTAGGCATCTGGGGTTATAGATCGTGGAGTCTCTGCTGCATTGGGGTCTAATTTTCATGTGAGACCGAACCATCCAGTTTCTATGACCCCGCCTCCACCTGCTTCGCCTCGACTGACTACAGTATATAAGCCACTTATACGGCTCTATGCTGTACTTTCTACAAGATTGATGGACTGAACCATCGACTCCAGGCCGAGGACTGTTACCTCAAACTCCTCCTCCTCTCAACTTTCTGCTTTGTTTGGACTGATGAAGCCACTGTGTGGCGAAACGTTCCTCAATAAAGATACCCAAGTGTTGCATATGTGTCTAATTTATTAACTTGTCGGTTTTCTGAACCATTCATCTACATCCTACGGGCGATCTTCCTCCGGCCTTCAGGCACCTTGCCAGTGCTCCTCGTCAGGTACCTTGGCGGCCACGGCTCTCCC